>JAHWFO010060970.1:9446085-9487673 GCA_023313115.1 Rhysida immarginata | reverse complement strand
AAAAAAAAAAAAAAAAAAATAGTACCAAAAGTCGCCATAGGGGGCGCTTATTTCAAGAAAACAATGAATACATTTGCATAAGCGCGTTCCGTGTTGAGCAATCATGACAATAAAAGGCAAGGCTGAGGATTTCCCATCATTCACGAACGAGGCACATTTTTATTTGAATGGTGATATCAATACCCACAACTGCCGTATTTGGGCTCATCAAATCCACAAGTGTGTCTGCCAACTCCTATGCATTCACCGAAACTAACAGTATGGTGCGGCTTTATTGCTTCTTTCATCATCGGCCCGTACTTTTTTGAAGAAATCCGTCCCCGAGGACCGGTGACTTGTTCCGTCAATTCTGCCAGGTATGCCGATATGCTTGAGAATTTTGTGATACCACGAATGCAGGAAAAGGGTTGTCTGGATTCTACCATTTTTATGCAGGATGGTGCGCCACCGCACATCGGACGTCAGGTGCAGCAGATCTTGCGAGAACGTTTTTCAGACAATAGAATAATTAGTCGTGCATTTCCCATGGTATGGCCACCCAGGTCGCCTGATCTCAACCCTTGTAATTTTTGGTTATGGGGATATTTGAAAAGCCTTGTGTATCAAGCACATGTTCCTGACCTCTCAACCTTAAAGGATCAAATAACGTTACATAATAATGCAGATATGCTGCGAGCTGCCGTAGAAAATGTCGTGTACCGCATGCAGCTATTGGAACAGCACACTGGTGGTCATATTGAAACACATTTGTAATAAAAATAAAACATTGTTTATTGTTGTTACTGAAGTTGGTTTGTACGGTATTTGTTCATTTGACAATTAGGTATTCATTGTTTTCTTGAAATAAGCGCCCCCTATGGCAACTTTTGGTACTATTTTTTTTTTTTTTTGCAGAAATCGAAACTGCATGTTCCACTAAGTATATGCACCAAAATGTACTGCATTTGGCCTAATAGAATTCCCGCTAGCGAGCTCTGAACACCTCACGTTATTTCTTGCCCACCCGGTATTTCTTTAAAACGCTTTTAAAATGGTGACTGATATTTACAGCGGAATTTAGAACAAGAGTAGATTTTTTGAACGGCTATCATAAGATAACAAATTCTACGTTCTACTCATGTTATATGGAAGGTAAATCTTCGAGTCTTTCGATAATGAACATCATCACAAACAAAGTGAGCAGGGTGACAGGACGATTAGTTCAAGAAGACGATAAACAATCAAATAATCACAAGTAAAAATACCATGAACAGTACAAAAATTGAAGGGCTGCCTGGAAAAACGTTGTAAGTGACACATTGTTGATTTTGAGAAAACTGACATTTTATTTCCTATACAAGCTTGGATTTCCATAGAACTACATTTGAAAAAGACGGAATTTCGCAAGGGTAAAAACGGATTTATTGCCCTAGATAAAGCCACGTGATAGATGACCTCTCTGTTTCGCTTAATTTCATGTTTACAAATTTTCGGCTGATTTGTCACTTAAAAGGTTTTTTCCAGGCAGCCCTTCAATTGACGACCGTACATACAATCGAACTGAGGCCCTTACGTAATTGTTATAAGACGCTCCATAACAAGGTGCAATTTTGCACACTGCTCCAAAATAATAATCCAAAGATATTAACGAAATAATTTTGTCCAGAAAATAGTTTTCATTTCAGTTTTGATAAATTCTTCAGAAGAAAGATGTTTCTATTCATCTCTTAACGATGAGCTTTACTGATGTACACAATTTCTCATCAAACCAGATACCCAAAATCTTCAGTACATAATCAATGCGTGTACCATTTCTCCAGAATTTCAGTATCATTATGGATAAACTCCAACACAATACAAACTTGGAGGGGAGATAGTAAAGGTGATTCTAAGCAAAGAAGTTCATATGAACCGCGGATAATGAAATTTGAGGGAATAATAGGGAACATAAAACTGTATACTGTTAAAATTTGATCGAATTCTAACGAGTAGTTTCCGCGTTACGCAGTCAACATCGTAACCCGCGCTCACATGCGAGTACTACCCAGCACATGTTACGATCTTGACTGCGTAACGCAGAAACCACTCGTTGGAAGTCGATCAAATTTTATCGGTATAAACAGTTTTATGTACCCTATTATTCCCCCAAATTTCATTATCCTAGGCGTTAGAAAACCTGAGTTATTAACTTGTTGATCTTGCTAATAGCATTTTTATTTCTGTTAATATCTCAGTTATCGTTCAAATTCGGACCCACGTTCATATGAACTTTTTTGTTTACAATCACCCATATTATCTCCCTTCCAAGTTTGTACACAAAGTTCAGGTACACTCTGTATGTAAGCGATACAGAAAATAAGAGTAAGTAGATGCAACTAGCTAGAAAAAATAGTAGAACAAAGTGGCAAACTTACAACCTTGAATCACCCCCAAATTAGATCGAGTTTACCATGACTAACTCTGTCCATTATGTAAGATCACAGAGCTGTAGCATCTTGCCTCTGATATGACGTTCACCTCGTAGAAGGAAAAAGGGGACTGTACACCTTCTTTTGAGAGGGCGAAGAGCGCATTGATTTTTGGCGAGTCACACATGCGCTCAACAATTGCATGGGTTCTTCACTGGTGGACATTATGGAACTGCAGATATGTGCAAAGTTACTTCATTATTAAAGCTTGTCATCAAAGCCGTCAACTTCAAGCGGGCGAAATCGACTTGCTTGAAGTTACCGCTTAGCGTTTGTACCAGTGGCATCCTGCGAAGAATTCGCCTAACCTAACCTACATTCTCCGCTGCAAGGATAGTTGACCTCCGGGGAGTCCGCAAGCAGGCCTACCTTTTTCGCTCCACTTTCTCAACAGAAGCAGATTGTTGGAGGGCGTCTTTACGTGTCCAAATAGTCTTTGCATTGGAATTTCTCATACGGTGCTTATGCTACGTTCTTTACAAGGAATGCATTAAATGGAACGTACTACAAAGCTGGCGTGTTTTAATTGGAAATACCACAACAACCAGAAGTATTCGAAAATTTTCATGGTTATTTTCGTCATCTTAGAAATAGTGAATTTTCTTTAATTAGCCTAAGCCAAATTAGCCTGTATTGTGTAGTGTTATCACGCATAACGTCTACTTCGTCTTTTTACAGAGGAGATTCTATATTAGAATGGAAAAATCAATGGACGTTTTATAATCAAGTGTGCATTTTTTTTCAATTTGCACAATAATGTGCATCATAAATTACTTTCTTTCCAAATTATCACTTGATAAAAAAATCTGTTTTATGTTTATTATTTATAGTTTTTCTTTTCAATTCAACTTCGCACATGGAGATATCAACTTCAAACAAAGGTTCAATAAACTTGTCTAAATGGACGCATAATGACGAGCTTATTTTGAGTAGGTTCCGTTTTGATAGATCAGTCTAAAATGTAAGCCTATTAATTGTATATGCTACATTGCTCTCTAATCATCGAGACAAAATATGCACGTGGTAAAGAGTTGGATCTAGAGGGACATCAATTTTAATGTTGAAGTTATGGCAATCGAATGCAACATCTGCATTTTGTGGAACTCCCTCATCTTTTTTTCCTTTCCCTCATCGTTTCCTATTTCACTTTTTATCTCTCAACCCACGTTTAAATTCACTGAATCGAACGTGAGTGTTGTCGACTTGTTTTATGATCACTGCATTCGCATGAGCTATTTCAGAAGAGTTTATTTATCACTGACGACATCATTTCACCGCCAGCCTAAGCTCCAATGATAAATTACTATCACGCGGACGGAAAGTTCGATCCATTCATCTCATTTCATACGTGAACCCCATTATTATTATTATTATTATTATTATTATTATTATTATTACTGCAGCAAATTTCATATAAGCTTCATAGTCCTAAAACTGGTTAAAGGTTTAATAAGTTCAATTTTTAAGTATCTAGGTAGTCCCTTTTGTATTGTCCCAAGGGCTTCAACAGCACTTCGGATGACTACAGTATTCTTTTATCACAGGCGTTCAACTTTTGTTTATAAGTTCCGATACTTTGTGATCTTCTCCCTCGCCTGTCTTCACTATTTTCCTGCATCTTCCTTGCAACGGCTTGTTTAGAGATAAAGTGATTATGAAATTTGAAACCATTCTGGATATTTAATAGGTTCATAAAAAGAACGATCGTGAACTCGAAACCTTCAGACTTCTAATCCTATTCCTGGTCCACTAGATTGAGGCTTAACATGAACTTTACTCTAAAGGAATATTCTAAAATTCACATCACAATTTCTCATCCACGGTTGGCAGGCGCACAACACCAAATATCATTCGTTATTTGAATACAGATTAAAAACTCCTTATAACGAACTCGAAGGGATCAAGAATTCAGTTCAAACTTAACAAAAAAATTTAATTAATTAAAACATCGATTATTTTAGGTTGATGGAATGCTTTTGCAAATAAGTCACCAATTTTTACAAAATTTGAAAACATCATCAGAATGTCTCCTTGTGACATTAGGTATTATTTCACCATACGAATTCTGTCCTTTGTTTGAAATGTCACAGCTGGTTCATCGTTAATATCTCAAAATTAACAAAACTAAAATTGTTTGTTTAGTAAATCAACATTGTTAATAATGTATGATAATTTCGGTTAATTTAATAAGAACTAAGAATTACTGTACAGTTCTTGGTTACATCTGACTTGACGAAATCACGTTTGAAAAGCGACATGTAAAAATTCACGTACGCAAATTGAAAATACGAGGGGCATTTAACTTTGACCTGGACTTTATTTTTTGTAAATTTCATTGTTGGGATGGCAGCTACCGCCTATCATACAAAGGCAGCACCACTCATTCGGTTGCCATGACAACCGATTGTTTGTTTAAACAAAACGCCGGACAGCAATGTGTCCACCCAAGTGAAACAACGAATAGCCATCAAGTTTCTCCACAACGAAGACGTGAAAGCATCTGAAATTCATCAGACTTCAAAGACAGTTCACCGAGTCAAGTTTGTCTCGATCATCCGTCTTTGCTTAGTGCCAAAAGTTTGAAGGAGGGCGAGAATGCACCGGCAATGAACCTCACGAACCGGCAAGGCCAGCAACTGCTGTCAATGGTGGCATCATCGCGCGAAAAAATGAGCTGATAAGGGACAACAGGCGGATTCGTGTCCGAGAATTGGCTTCAATACTGAACATCAACATTGGCAGTGTGGAGACCATTATCCACGATAAACTGAATTTCAACAAGATATGAGCCAGATGGGTACTTAAGCAACTGTCCGAGGATCACAAAATCTGTTCCATGCTGCTGCAGCGATAGGACAGGGAAGGTGACAGCTTCCTAAGGCGTGTTGTGACCACCGACGAGACATGGCTTCATCACCAAACTCCTGAAAGCAAGCGTGCGAGCATGGAGTGACCACACACTGACTCACCACGACCCAAGAAATTCAAGATGATACCGTCGGCAACGAAAGTGATGGCGACTGTATTCTGGGACATTAAGGTATCCTTCATGTCGATTTTCTGGAAGAACATCGAACCATAAATGCACCCTACTACTGTGACATTTTGAGGACGTCCCTGAAGCCGGCACTAAGAAAAAAGCGACCAGGACTCCTTATCAGTGGTGTTTGTTTTCTGCAAGACAATGCCAGATACCACACAGTCAAACTGACTATGGGCACTTTGACGGAACTCAACTGGAACATCTTACCATATCCTCCCTACCGCCCGGATCTCGCCCCTTGCGGCTGTCACCTTTTTGGACCATTGAAATAGTCTTGGGAGGGCAAAGGTTCGGCTCCAATAAGGAAGTGAAAAAGGGTGTCCTGACGTGGTTTCGACATCAGCCTGAAGATTTCTACAGAACCGGTATCCAGATGCTCCCAAAACGCTGGAAAAAATGTGTAGAGAAGCAAGAAGAGTTCTTTGAGAAATATTTGATGTGTTTGTGTGTATGTGTGTGTGTGTGTGTGTGTGTGTGTGTGTGTGTGTGTGTGTTTTGTATAGTTTCCTGATTTTATAAAAAATAAAGCCCAGTCAAATTTGAACGCCCCTCATATTTAACATTGGGTCTATACGTGACCAACCAAACTTAAAAAAAATTTTTTGGAATACCAAATTCGAACAAAGTCCGGAAGCGAAGTCCCAGAGGCGGATCCAAAATACGCCCAAAAATAAGTCTGTCAAGAAAGTTGGGGCGTGGGCTTGCGAGTTCTCAAATCAGTTTCGAATTCTGCCTTAGTACATGGATCTTTGTGCTCGTCTCAGGAATGTCAAGAAGATGACGATGCAAACAAGCTAGAAGATGGTGCGCCCAAAGTAACTAACAAACCAACTGAATCATGAACAATCTGAAGATAGCATGTTTCCTCATGAAAACTGATTTTTCTGGTTTAAAAAATGCAATGTTGTATATACCACTGACGTCAAAATTTTGTGAACATCATAGATGTCTACAAAAATCATTATAAAAGTAATATGATTGAATTAACTACACTTCACAATTGTTTCAGTGTACTATAGTCATTGTGAAGTTTCAAGCGCATTAAACTAGGAAATCTTATCCCTGCAGTGGTGTTTGCTTGAATCTTGCATCTTCTTCCTAATATTTCTGCATTGAGCTAGTTTTCCAAAAACAATCTTATTTCTCTCCACCGCCCACCCTGGCAGCGATTGGAGTAAGATCATCGACGAATCAATAAATTCAAAGTATTCCGTTATTATAGGGATCCTAAAACTTTTATAGTGTTCTTCTCATTTGCCGTTAAGCTAAGCTTTGTATCTATTCTAACAAAAACTTTTTTTCGCCCTTGCTGTATAACTTTACGATCAGAAACGAGTGGAACACAGCCAAATCTTATATAGTTCCCAAGAAATAATATTAGTTTTAAACCTTCTCGAGAGAACCGCGTTATAAGGCTCGGCTATTTTTTCATTCTTAGAAGGATTTCAACCAAAACTGGACTTTTCCTATCATTTTATAATTATAATAATAATAATAATAATCAGGAAAAAAAACAACCATTCATCATCAGGAATTGAAAAGTTCACTTTTCCTCGTTATTTCGGTCACTCAAGAATTCTTTTATCTGAATACCACTACACAAAGCAAAACATTCGTGTATGGCTGAGGAGTTCCCACACTCCAACAAATGAAAAAGTGGTATACTAAATTTCTGCAGACATCAAGGGGTGAATTTGGCTTTACAATTAACATGCTTGCTCATGTGATTACTATAAGCAGCCACTCCTTTGATTATGGCGAACTACTGAGAATTGTTTCAAGTGCCAACTATGTAAGGGGTTTTCTACGATGTGTCACATCCTTTAGGGTCCCAATTGGTAGAAGTTTAACGATTCTTATTACTTGTATTATCTATTAAAGTTGGTTATACATTTTTGGTTCCCTCTGTACTGAAGAAATTCCTACACCTAGACATTAATACATCCATTAACATACGACTCTTCCTTTGCCTGAGCTTCTTGACAATACGGCAGGGTACAAAAGCTGGTGACAGCAACTACCTGAGACTTCTACACGTTTGAAACTGATGACACAACGGCAGGTATTCACTTATATGGTCTACTTATGTTTATAAAACTGTACTCCTATTGTGTCACCTAACTAGATCTTGCAGAGATAATCATACAAACAACATTTTGTAGGTACTGTCGCCACGTCGTTTCTAGAATCAGAATAACGAGTTCATCTGCCAGAATCAAAAATTGGTCTTCTCGCTGAAACTGCCATTCCTTCGCTGATATTCTGAAATTGTTGCACTGGCCGCCGGGAGAGCAGATCTATCTGTTCCATGACCCGTATTGCTATAGTCCATCAAGTGCACTCCGCTATTGCTTGGCAACGAACAGATCATTCTATCCGTGGTAATATTTGCCTAACTACACCACTCCCGATAGACGGTGTCAACCATTGATACCAATGTTCCATGTTTCATCAAGTAACGATCTCTCTCTCTCTCTCTCTCTCATGTATTCTCTCTTTCTTCCAATTTGTATTCTCGAAAAATTCCACTGGATGGATTAAAATGAGCCACCGTATCTACTTTAGAAATTACAATGACTAACGAATCTTTTTCAGATTAACCATTTTCTGCAGCCAAAGAAAGAAAGGGGTATAGGCTACTGCAGTTTTAACAGTTTTCAATGCATGGAACCAATATTAATTAAAAAGGTAGCCCTCTTAGTATCTATCTTACTATACGAGTATGTTGTGTTAAAACACTAGTTTAATTAAAAAATGATATTATATGTTCTCTTCTCTATTAGCAATGGGTTCGTATAGGACTGATGTTAATGAGGCGCTTAAATTCCGTGGCATTTCTCTCGTTTAGATGAGGCAATTGTAGCGGCAAAAAGAAGATTGCACGTTAGAAAGACTTAAGAAAACAAGATACAAACGAAAAAAAAAAGCAAGCCGGAGAAGGTGGGTTTTTTTTTGCACACTTCATCTAATGAACTGTTTCAATTGTCAGCAGGAGAAGAGAATTTGCTTCGATTTCTTAGGATCAACGAAGGAAATAGACGAAACCGTGGAGAGGAAGAAAAATAAACAGATTAAACAGGATGGCATTTGTATAAGAATGGAACTAAAACAAACCGACATCAGTCTCAGTTTCCACGTTAAATAAATCAGCTGTGCAATGTGGAAATATTTCCAACGTTTTATGTCCAGTTCGAATTTAAATAACATTTAGAAATTATTCTCAAGCTGAGAAATCAATATACGAGGGGCGTTCAAATTTGACCTGGGCTTTATTTTTTATAAAATCAGGAAACTACAAACCGCCCCCCACACACCAGTTATTTCTCAAAGAACTCTCTTTGCTTCTCTACACATTTTTTCCCAGCGTTCTGGGAGCATCTGGATACCCATTCTGTAAAAAATCTTCAGGCTGATGTCGAAACAACGTCAGGGCAGCCCTTTTCACTTCCTTATTGGAGAAGAAACTCTGCCCTCCCAAGTACTCTTTCAATAGTCTAAAAAGGTGATATCGCAAGAGGAGAGATCCGGGCTGTATCGAGGATGTTGTAAGATGCCCCATTTGAGTTCCGTCAGTGTACCCACAATCAGTTTGGCTGAGTGTAGTCTGGCATTGTCTTGCAGAAAACAAACACCACTGGTAAGGAGTCCTGGTCGCTTTTTCCTTAGTGCTGGCTTCAGGGACGTCCTCAAAATGTCACAGTAGTAGGTGCATTTATGGTTCGACGTTTTTCCAGAAAATCGGCATGAATGATTGATGCCCCAGAATACAGTCGCCAGCACTTTCGTTGCCGATGGTATCATCTTGAATTTCTGGGTCGTGGTGAGTCAGTGTGTCGCCACTCCACGCTCGCACACTTGCATTCAGGAGTATGGTGATGAATCCATGTCTCGTCGGTGGTTATAACACGCCTTAGAAAACTATCGCTTTCCCTATCATATTGCTGCAGCAGCATAAAACAGATATCCAGCGTGGTTTGTGATCCTTGGAGAGTTGCTTAGGGATCCGTCTTGTTGAATTTCAGCTTATCGTGGATGATGGTCTCCGCACTGCCAGTAGTGATGTTTACCATTGAAGCCAATTCTCGGACAATAATCCGCCTGTTGTCCCTTATCAGCTCATTTGTTCGTGCGATGATGTCATCATTGATAGCAGTTGCTGGCCTTGCCTTATGAGGTTCATTGCTGATGGATTCACCCCCTCCTTCATTCTTTTGACACCAAGCAAAGATGGGTGACCGAGACAAACATGACTCGGTGAATGTATTTGAAGTCTCTGATGAATTTCAGATGCTTTCACATCTTCGTTGTGGAGAAACTTGATGATCATTCATTGTTCCACTTTGTTCGACATATCGCTGTCCACCATTTTGTTTAAACAAAAATCAGTTATGACAACCGGATGAGTGATGCTGCATTTGCATGACAGTTGGTATTTGCCATCCCAAAAATAAAAGTATAGATTTTTATAACAATGAAATTTACAAAATAAAGTACAGGTCAAATTTGAACGCCCCTCGTAGTTATTTTTGCAGTATATTATTGTGCGAGGTTAGGAATTTGTTTTCTTAACCGCCAACTCATCTACAACACTATCGGTTCGTGTAACATACAACTGTTTTACTGTATTTAGATACACCTTGTTGCAATAAATTCCTGACCTCGCATATTAATCTCAGCTTTCAAAATGAAAAATTTTCCTCATCCAGATGGAAAAAATCTTGCAACCGATAGCCACCTGTGTCTGCGTGAAATGAACCGCAATTTCGCTTGCAAATTCTTTGCACGTTTATTTTTTTTTCAAATTGAAATTTAATATCCACTTTTTTCAGCGGAAAATCGTGATATTGGCAAATTCTATAATATTGGCACATTTTATTACGAGGGGGAATTAAATCATGGGATTTTATTTCTTCCCTCCCCTCCTCTAATCTCATGCCTACCCTCTCCCCACTACATGTGAGAAATCAATGAATTAAAAATGGAAACCCTTCGATTTCATTTCCAACGAGCAAGCAGTTTCCCCTTCTACTACCTCAAGTACTTATTCAAATGAGAGAGGGAGGGAGGGAGGAAGGGAAGCAATTTTTCGCCGTTGCCATGGAAATGGGAAGATGCCGAGAAAGTGAAAAGAACGACGTGACGGCGATGACAGGCAGCCGAGATGACGATGCTTTTCGCCGCCGCCTCAAGGATATTTCAATCTGGACTAAATTGACGCCTCGGAGCACGTTTAAACGGAGTAATACGTCACTAGTTAAAATCAAACTCCGTGAAAGATTAGAGAGTTAATAATGCCACTTCTACCGTAAGAACGAAGAGCTATGAAAAATACACATAAACAGTACCTCATGGCTACATCTATATATACAGGGTGTTTATGAATTCCATTGCCAGACTTGGAGAGGTGGTAGGGAAGGTCAAAACTAACAATTATTCCAAATACCATTTTCCCCACGAAAACGTTGTAAAGATCCCGACCAAGCCCTGTGAATGCTGCACTGCACGGCACCCACAGAGCTCCATGCAAAGTAGGAAATTAGCAACGAAAGCACTAATTGGTGAATCATGATATGCAGCTCCGAACAATTTATTTGTTCAAATGCAGAAACGGTTATTACAATATTCCATTGAACAATTACAGCAACTGTTCGAAGTGCGACCCTAGGCTGTGATGCAGGACGTATCTCCGTTGCATGTTCTGCCGCACTCTCTCAAACACTTCTAGTCTTTGCTGAACCTCTTTATAGGCGTCAAAGATGCTTGCTCTCAGCTCGTCAACACTGGCTACCGGAGTAACATAAACCACGCTTTTCAAATGACCCTATAAGAAAAAGTCCAGCGGCATTAAATCCGGAGATCTCGGTGGCCAGTTAATGGGGCCACCTCTACCTACCCAACATTGAGGGAAGGTTTGATCTAGAAACTCACGCATGGCCCGGGTAAAATTTGCTGGTGCTCCTTCGTGCTGCAACCACATCTGCCGTCTGTCTTCCAAAGACACATCTTCCACCAGTCCAGGCAGGATATCTTGAAGAAACGAGAGTTAATGCCCTCCATTCAGGTAGTATATGCGGTCCGATAATCTAGTCGTGTAGAATATCAGCCCAAATGCTGACATGAAAGCGTTCCTGATGGCTGGAGATGTGTGCGGCATGAGGGCTATGTTCGTCACAGCTATGGCTGTTGTGGCAATTGAACTTACCCTCCTTAGTGAATCGTGCTTCATCGAAAATAACAGAAATGTGCCGAATGCAGAATTGTTATTAACACTCTGAAGATACCATTCAGAAAATTCCATGAGTGGTACATAGTCTCCACGTCGCAAAGTCTGAATTTTCTGTTTGTGATGAGGATGTTGTGGGTGCTCATGTAGAATGTTCCATACCGTCCATGTCCATATCATGTGCAAATGCACGGGTGCTTGTGGATGGATTATCTGCAAATCTTTGCAGCGCGTCCTCTTCGACAATTGTTCGCACAATTCTTGGAGAACTAGTGTCATGCCTGCTGGGTAGAAATTGTCCCGTTTCCCGTAAGTGCCGGTCAATCGCCACAAATGTTGCACGACAAGGATGTCGTCTACGAGGGAACCTTTCGCGGTAGAGCCTTGCAGCTTCTCGTGCATTGCCATGAGCCTGGCCGTAGAACAGATGCATGTCTGCCATCTCTCCTTACGCGAACTCATTCATGTTGAGATCTTTTCAGGTGAGGTGCTACTGCCTGGTCACCCTCGAATGTGATCACCCGTGCGTTCTGATTCACCAATTAGTGCTTTCGTTGCTAGCTTCCTGCTTTGCATGCAACTCTGCGGGTGCAGTGCAGTGCAACATTCACAGGGGGTTGCTCGGGATCTTTACACCTGGGAAAAATGGTATTCGGAATAGTTGTTAGTTTTGACCTCCCCTGCCACCTCTCCAAGTCTGGCAATGGAATTCATAAGCACCCTGTATATGCGACCTTTCCAACAAAGCTTAGTTATTCCCGAATAATTGAAATATGCAATGATCAAGGTCTCGTCGTAAGTAAAGATAACATCAGTAATGTTATTCTCAGGAACAAACAGCTTCCACCTCAGCACAAGGTTCGTAATGAAAAACGAATCCGAAACAGAACCCAGCCTGACCACAATAAAGCCAACGTGAAGAGAGTACAAGCTATGACGTCCTCAGAAAACCCAGAGCCGTATAGCTAACCAAGCTGAAAAGGTCTAAAAGAAATGTCGGACGTATCATTTGAGAAAACCTAAAACTGCAGTGTCGGCAAAAGGCTCTTGGTTATCGTATGATAGAACGCATATCCGCGAACGCTTCACTAAGCCGGAAATCTTTACGAACGGTACAGATAGCAATGGGTAATCACACAAGATGAAAATTGGGTATACCTCGATGACGGCAATAGACCGCGAGCTATTCATTACCGTCACAAAGAAGGCAAAGCACCAGTTAATTTCATCAACCACTGCAAGGAGAAGTTTTCCAAAAGATTTATGGTTTTAGCTGCATATTGTGCTCACAATAAGCTCAGACTGCACAAGGTGGCTCGAGTACGTATCCACATGAATAAGGTCGAGCCACTTCTCACATTCTTTTCTGCCTACAATGCAGAAAAAAACCACGAGGTGGAATCAAAGTGATCCGGCTTTCATCCACCTTTATACTCTTTGAAGCTCCGAAACATCGTCTACCTTGTGTGAAAAAGTGTGAAGCAACCCACATCAACGCATTCCAATCATCAAAGGATCAATGAATCTTGCCCACAGAAGGCGCGTTTAATTATTTTTCACAGAGAACCGTTGTACTCCAGAAGGCTCTCTACTACCATAACCGAGTCGAGCGCTGTTTGTTCCGAGATATTTCTCTCTGCATCATCACAGAAATTTGCTATTATTTGCTTCACTGTAGGTCGTTGGTTAAACCCTTGTTATCAAACATCTAGTGTGGTTTCAAGCTTCATGTTTTCCTTGTTTTACACCAGACTTTACACACGATAAGCATTGTTGCACGTAGATAATTAGAAAATTAATAAGTCAGTGGTAATTTGGTAGTTACATAGCTATTAAGTTGTATCCACTCGAAAAAGCATTTGGATTCAATGATAACTTAAAAACCTCGGATGTTTCAATTTCGCCTTCGTCCAATTAGGCAACTCATAAATGGAACACGGCAGTATGGTTTTTTTTATAAATTAGTGCAATAACTCTTTTCAACAAAAAATAACATGATAAGGCTATTGGCACGCGAAAGAAAGGGAAGAGGGAGGGGAGGGGGGTAAGCATAAACATTAATAAATAAGAGTTGGGCTGAGGGGAGTTGAGCTGCATTAGACAAAGACTAATGAGCTGGGCGAGAATAATTAAGTATCAACATTAAAAACACTGGCGAGCTATTAATAACAGCGATCCTAACCTCGTTCTTTGACGATTATAGATTAGCTCATCTATTTCCTGGCTCTGATTCAACTCGGAGAAACTTTCAAGAACAGTTTACGAAAACTTTCCAACGGGGCCAGGGAGCAAAGCAGAGAAGTCCTTCCGTGATATTGGATTTTAGGACACTGCTGAAGTTAGGAAAGCAATCACATAAATATCAGACATGACGTTTTAAACGGCGTCAACATTGTCTGAGAGAAACGAATGTAGTTTCATATCTACCATTTTTGATCTGGAGAATAATTTTATAAAAGTATGAAATATGATGGCTTTCACCAAGACACATAGATGAAGTTTTGACCAAAACAACTAACTGCACTGTAAACATTACTAAGACAAATACAAGGTGTAACAAAAAAGTACGGCCAAATTTTAAGGAAACATTCCTCACATGTAGAGGAAGAAAATATGTTATATGGACATGAGTCCGGAAACGCTTTATTTCCATGTTAGAACTCATTTTCTACAACTCTTCATTAATTACATTACTCAGAGAAAACACAGGAACAGTACGTACCAGCATTCCACATGAAACCCTTTCTTACATGAAATGTTCAAAATGCCCTCCGTTAGCATGGATACATGTCACATTGAATCACGGATGCGCTGATGTATCCCTGGAGAATTGCGTATTGTTTCGCAGCCTTCCACAACACGGACACGAAAACTCTGCATCTTGTACGGGGGTACCATACACAAGAACTTTCAAATGCCCCACAAATAAAAGTGTAGTGGGTTTAGGTCTGAAGAGCGTGTAGGCGCAGGAATTGGTCCGCCTCTACTATCCATCTCTCACCTATCCATGTGATAATGGGTTCTAACATAGAAATAAAGCTTTCCGGACCCATGTCCATATAACCTATTTTCTTCCTCTACATGTGAGGAATGTTTCCTGAAAGTTTAACCGTACCTTTTTTGTTATACCGTGCATATTTCTTCCAAGAAGCTAATTCTTCCGTTGCTTTTCAAGAAGCTAATTATCCAGGAAGCTCGATCGTGTTGGAAGAGACAACATTCATTTGCATAATATTTTGCCTCATAGCAGGTAGGACCGAATTGCCCAGATCGTCTAGGTACACTTAGCAGTTTGTGTTTTTTTAGTAGACGAACCAAAGGTCCGAGTTCCTTCCACGAAAAACAGTCTCATACCATTATAATGCATTACGAGGATGATTCGGCCGTGAGAGTGCCGATTCGAATCCCGCTGATGCCATGGGGAATGTTAGGGAAACCACCATATTTAATCCTCCCAAGAATATCAGCAACGTAAACATTACTAAAACAACTAGGCATATCCTGTAAATAGACCATTATGGAGCGCCCATCGAACTTATTGGTAGAACGCCCGGCGAACGATATTTACAGGATTGTGTGGTACCCACAGTGAAATTCGGAGGAGGTTACATCTTTGTCTGGTTCCGTTTTTCGTTGTATGATTTCGGTCCTCTTATTTTAGTTCGCGGAACCATGAATACCGAAGAGTACCAAACAGTTCTGGATAATTCTGCGCTACCGACCTTGTGGGAATACTTTGGTAATGGCCCATACCTGTTTCAGCACGGAAATGGTCCCCGTCATACAGCAGGCGTTATTAATACCTGGTTTGAGGAAATGGGTGTGGGGAAACTTGACTGGCCAGCCTAAACTCAGACCTCAACTCCACTGAACATCTTTGGGACGAATTGGAGCGCCGGTTGAGAGCCAGGCCATGACGCCCAAAGAATACCACTGAGCTGTTCGCCAATTTGAAGGATGGATTGGGCAAGATTGTATCGCAAATTCGTGGAAAATCTTCCTCCAGTATGTATTTTATTTTACCGCGAAACCGAGCCACCGATCACTGTACAGCGTAATTTTAGAAGGGAACATGGATGATCACTGCTTGATTATAATAGCATCGCTGCATAAGTTTAAGGAGACGGAGTGTACCAAAGTCCAACATAAGTTTAAGGAGTCAAAAATGTTCAGGCTGTGCATTTCAACGAAGCCCTTCCAAATCTACACATCAAGGATAGAGTATTAGCAATAAGTGTACCCGATCTGGCTACATTGAGAAGAGAAGAAGAATTAATGACGCTATTGCTGGCATTACGCAAGAAATCTTGCAGTGTACGAAATTGAATATCGCTTAGAATCCTGCGGACGACAAATGATGCACATGTAAAAGTGTACTGACAATGTAAAAAACTTCACGAGTTGGTCTTTCTCTTGCGACCAACCATACAGCTGTAACTTACATCGCGTATATGAAGAAGCAGCGAAGATCTTTTAATACCAAAATTTTTGATGCCCCTTTAAATAGACTGCAACAAATAAATTATAATCGAGAAAACTAAGATGTTAAAACATAAATTGGAACTTAAAAACTAGAATTAAATAATTTTAAGATAACGGCTAATTTTTAATAATATTTCAAGTAAGGTAATGAAAAATTTACTTTTAAAGACAGAGAGAGCGAATCCAAAACAAATTTGAAATTTGAGTAGAGAACATCCTTCCAACTGAAATATCAAGTTTATTTTAAAATTTCAATTTATCTGTTTTGTTGGGAACATAGGCAGAGTTATTCCTAGAGGTTCACGGAGTGTCAAAGTAATTTTTCCTATCAGTCAGAAGAATTGCCTCATTACTTCTGGCATCAATGTGATATCATTCATATTCTAATGCTTTTTTTCCCCTTGGTGAAAAGAAGTTCTGAGCCACCCATGTGTAAAGCATACTTTTCAAGAAGATGGGAAAGTCATGAAGATGGAAGGGAAAAAACTCACAGAGAAAGAAAAGTGCATGGAAAAAAAAAGAAGGAAAAGAAAACGACAGTCCTGAAAAGAGCTCTCGTTTTCCTCTTTCTATCGTTTATCTCTCTTCTTCCACAGTTAATCTCAAGGATAAATTTTTTATAGTTCTGAAAAGCTGGAACGCAGTGATAATAAAATCTATAAAGCAGGGAATAAAGAAAAATGAAAATGGTCCATAAAAATTTTCTTGAAATCAAGCTAAAGCTACGCTACTTTGTTTAGTATAATATTACAGCAGTATATTTCATTCTATACTACATATATAAATACAAGTGGTATAGACAATCCCAACTTAGTGTTACACACTAGAGTCCATAGTGTTTTCTTTTAATAAATTTTGTAAGAGTGGTTAATTAATTACCCTAATAGCTATCTATTAAATCACAGTCATGGCCCATTTTACTATTAATTTACATGATTAGTTAAATATGATACTGTATTACTTTATGGATGATATGCCCGTATACACAGAGTGGCCAGTTTTTTTATTACCACCTCCTAGTACTTCGTTGGGTTAGTTTTCCTTCAATAATCCACGTTTTCCCATTATTCTTTGCATGGACTCCACGAGATGTTGATAGGTGAGTTGACCATGCTTGAAGAATAGCACTTTCCAGTTGGGTGAGATTTGATTTTGTGGATCCATTTTTTCAATATCATCCTACAATAGGATTAAGATCTGGAAATTGTGGAGGAGGGGGCACCTAAGCAAAGTAAATTCTCCTTCATATTCCAGAAACCAATATAAACACTATAGTAGGACGGATTATTTTGTTGGAAGTAACCATTGGATAAACCATCAACTAGACAGGATGAATTTGGTCAGTCAGCAAAGACATTTAGATATGTTGTGCGTTTCAAACGTTGATTAACACGGAACATACCAGGGAAACATTCTCCAGACTACGATATGGGGAACCTCATAGTCCAATGTGCTGCAGCAACAGCTACTGCATTCATATTACGTGATTGCATGATGTGTATTACTATTGATTTTATCCTCGGTTCTTTTTGCTTTGAAAATCTCACTCCTAAAGGCTTTTAAAGCTGAACAGTCTATCACGAATGCGCGATACTGTGAACTCCAACAGCTAGTCATTCTTGGTTTACAGGAACGAAATGTTTGCAGATTATTATCTTCATGCAAAATGGAGCACCTTCCCACAACGGACGACAAGTCAAGCTAACTTTGGCGAGGATCGTGTAATATCCAGAGCTTTTTCGGATTTTTGAGCTCTTCGTTCACTGGACTTAAATCCCAGAGGAAGAATTAGAACTCTACCCGAGTTGAAAGCCTGCATTACACGCCATGTTAAAGAAATCCTCGAGCTGTATTTTGCGCTACCATTGAACACGCTATAATGCGTTTTCAACACGTGACTGATATTGATGGAGCAGACGTTGAACTCATTCCTGGATGAACAAAATTTAATGTTTTTGATAGATATTTGGTCCTTTTTAAGCCGCCACAATTTCCCGTAGTGGTTAAAATATGGACCATTTCTTTATTGCAGAATTATGACATATATACCACCGATGAGCAGAATGCGTCCTAGAGGGGTCTGAATAGGATCAGATTATTTATAACCACCTTGTACATTGTAGGTGAATGTCTATGAGAAATTTATCTATTCCTCTAAGAAATATACAAAATATGGTTGAATACAAGTCCACGAAAATTGAAAGTTTTTTTTTGAGAAAGTCAATTAGTAATTAATTATTAACAGTCCCGATACAAATCCAAAAACATCGGCTTTACAACTACGATAAGCACTGTTTTGTGTACTAACAACACAAAAGGCATCTATATCTAAAAAAAGACAACCAAATTTAATACCAATAAATTCACTTCGTTAATGTAATGCAATTTAAAACCAATTTCTCTTTCAGGTATAATAAGCAATATTCGTGGAAAATTGCCTTAAAGAAACTGCAACCCAAATATTATTTCAGTCAAACGCCAATGATCAATAACAATGACATTAGGTTTCTGCAAGGATATTACGTTCGTCTATAGGGAACCACTTTGCCGCTAACGTTTTATTCCGAGTAATTTTCCAAATGTAGGGATAATTCAATTACCTCGATCAAAAGCTAACTGCAACTCAACTCTTGATGGCTGTTCTCAGAAAAGAAAAATTAAAAGTTGTTTTTATTGCTCTTGACAGAAGCCCTGATCGCCAAACTGTTTACCCTTCTGTCTTCTAAGGAAAATTGACGAGCCTTCTGGAAATGCTAATTTCAAATAATAATATTATTATTACATTGGAAATTTTCAAAAGAAACAAGAATGATTTTACCGCCAAAGCGGATAAAGGGAGCACATTTTCATGTTATGGATATATTGAATTAATCAACATTTTAAAACACTTAAGAGAAAATAAATAAATCTGAAAACTAAATTGTAAATTACTATTTAAGTAAGCTAATGTATAGTGAGAATTTAAACGAATAAACTTGAAGAACTGAAAGGTAAATGAAAAGGGCAAGAAATAGGCATCAGATCAGCAAAATAATTTTGAAAAAAAAAAATAAAAAAATTTAAAAAACCACGTTTTAAAGTAGAGAATAATTAGCTTTGTCCTGAAGAATTTTAGCTATGAAAAACGAGGGGCGCATGAAATACGTACGTGTGTGCGAAATTTTGACATAATTCGCTTCCCCACCCCTCGGGAGTGGGGATGGGTGGACAATTATGGTGTCATTAAGTAGCATTTGTAAGAATATCAAAAACATTTAATTTTATTTGCTGATCTGATATCTATTTCTTGAGATATCGCCATTTTCAACGATTTTTACCCATTTTGATTTTTGTCGATTACAGCGCCATCTGTGACCGAAATGACTCGAATAGTAGGTCAAATGGGGGTAATTTTTTCTGGAGAATCCGAATCTGCAATAAAAAATGGGGGTTCCCATTTAAATTTTTTAACTCCTCCCTCCCCCACCTCCAGGGGGTGGTGGGGTCGAGTTTGGTATAATTAGATGTCCCCCTTCGAGACGAACATTTTTCATTCCACACTTTTTTTGATCCGATGTGTGGTTCTCGAGATATTTCAATGTTTTCAGATAAATTGAACACCCGGTATATGAACTTCTTTCTCACATTAATTATAATTTACATTTTTTACTGCTTCGAGACATTTTAGACAATTCCTGAGCATTGGTGAATTTTTCAATTGTCGTGTATAAATTGATATAATTTATATCTAAATAGCCCAACGTTGGACAACTCCCATCTAATATAAAGTAAATTTTTCATTTTCAATATTCGTTTTATAAAAGGGGTGTCTAAAGTTCTATAAATTTTACTATAGTATCAACAAAATAGAATATACATATTAATAAATCTTCGAAAGCCGGCTCGTGGCCGAGAGCATTATGGCAAAGGTTAATAAGCGAGTCGCGGGTTCGAATCCCGCCGAGAGCATGGATGCTTGTGTTTGTTCCCTTTTCATCCATTCATCCATTAATCTGGAACTTACAAGTCCAGTTTCAAGTTTGAATCAGGTACATACCCATTTCCCCTTTCAAATTTCAATTAACAAAAACTTCGAAATTAGTCTCTACCGGCAAAAATCTTGTGACAAAATACATATATTTAAGACTGAAACTAAATACAGCAACACGTATACTTTTATTAAAGTCGACGCGTTTCAATATTACATCATCATTATGGCCAAAGGTATATAAAGACTAGGATAAAGGCGAGAAATCATAATCATGGGCTTATCAGTGCCCTTTTTCCTAGTCCTTTATTAAATAGCGGAAGAATGCAGTCTGTCTGTCCGTCCGTCCCCTTCATAATTTCGTCATTTTTTTAGGTAGAAGATTCACATTCGGTATGTAACTTACTATGTGCATGTGTATCTTCTCTATATAGTTTGGTTTTGATTGGCCCACTGGGATCGGAGTTTCGGGGGCGGAAATCAGAGGGGACCTAAAAGGTCACGCGTATGTATGCATATAAAGGAGTGAAATTCGGAAAGCAGGTTCCTCTAAGCAAGATCAACTATGAACCTTGGGCCAAATTGTCCCAATGGGGTCGGAATTGTGGGGGTAGCAGTTACTTGGTCTTTAGAACTATGACAACATATGGCATGTCATATATCATTTGATCGGAAATGATGAGAAACGAAAGAAGACAGGGCTCTTTTACACTTTCTAAATACTACGTAAGAGAAAATCAATTTTTCATTTAAAAAATTGGGGAGGGGGGGTTAAAAAGTGAGATAAAAGGGTAAAAATAGATGATCTCAGGGCTTCCGCTACTTTCTTATACCTTCCTCGGGAGCCATGTTAACTTCTTGTTATGATGTAATATTGAAACGCATCGGCTTTAATAACAGTATAACATGCTGCTGTATCTAGTTCTAATCTTAAATTATCTTTAGCAAAACTAGACCCACAATAGATTACGTAAAATTCATAAAGCTTAAGAAAACCCTTGGAAAAGTTTTTTGAAAATCGCTGCTGCCACAAGGACATGAATCTCCAAGCTGAACTCCAGAAAGCGCAGATGCGGCCACACATAACTAGTTAATCCTCCCGAGGAAGGTATAGGAAAGTAGCGGAAGCACTGAGATCATCTAATTTTATCCTTTTATCTCACTTTTTACCCCCTCCCCAATTTTTTAAAACGAAAAATTGATTTTCTCGAACGTAGTATTTAGAAAGTGTAAAAGAGCTTTAAATTCTTTCCTTTCTCATTATTTTCGATCGAATGACATATGACATGCCATATGTTACCATAGTTTTAAAGACCAAGTAACTGCCACCCACACAATTCCGACCCCATAGTAATGTTGATCTTGCTTAGAGGAATCTGCATACCGAATTTCACTCCTTTATATGCATAAATACGCGTAGACCTTTTGGTCCCCTAATTCCGCCACCGAAACTCTGACCCCAGAGGGCCAATCAAAACCAAACTAAATAGTGAAGGTGCACATACCCATAGTAAGCTACATTCCGAATTTCAACCTTCTACCTCAAAAAATGCGGAAATAATGAAGGGGACGGACGGACAGATATTGTGAAAACAATAAATAGCTTCATTCTTCCGCTATTTAATAAAGCTCAACACGTTTCTAAACGTATTGGTTTTTGGCCGTCTGTCAAGATGCTTGGCATTAAAAATGAACAAGTTTTGCGCTTATCCTAATCTTTATGGTCTCGTATTACTAGGGTTATCCAGAAAGTTCCAAAGGCGGAACATTAAAAAAATAAGATATTAGCAAATGTCTTTGCTGGTATTTGAAGAACACACCTTACGCTTTTTTTTTGCGTAGTTTCCACCATTGTTCAAGCAAATGTCGTGCATTTGCACTAGGTGTTCTATTCCCTTGTCCTAAGAAGGTGCCGCTGTGAAGCAGACCGCATACCAATATAGAATCTGGTGAAACTGCTAGGAAAGCGACATCATAGTGAATCGTCTGTTCTCTCTCACTTTCTCATCAATTGCACGCACCAAATCATCATTCACTAAAGATCTTCGGCCGGTCCGTTTTTCATCAAGCACATTTTCAGAACTGGCGATATCTTGGTTTCCTGCGCCACGAAGCATAAAAATGGCACGCAAAGCTTTGAAAATCGCGTCAGTACGATGTTAACAAATCACCATATGCACACAATTACGTCTTCAATGTTACAGCGACAATATGTAAAAGCAGAAGTTACTTTCTGAATAGCTGTCGTATTTCTTTGCAAATATCCAGTTTCTGCTATCAGCTGCAAACTGAACGCCGAACTCTTGCTAGCCCATGTTTCTCACAACCTCGAACAGGTCGGAGTTTTGCTTGTCGACTGTCGCCTCGATTTCCACGGCTTTCTTACTTGGTCGAAATCATGATAGCAAAATCTAATGGATTGTGGTCAATCGTTCTAGTGGCAGCAGAGAAATTAGATGGTACTTCATCCAACACGAATGAGCCATATACAGCAAATTAGATCCAGTGTCTTCCAATAAAACTTTAAAATTCATAGAATGATGCCTCAGGTAATATAAAAGATCCGATTGATGTGCCACCAATAATTCCAACAGACCATACGTTAATGCTAAACTAAAAAAAAAAAAAAGGTGCATGTAATTAAAAAGTGACGAAATAGGCTACATGTTTACATGATGTTTATTGGTTGTTAGATCCTCCTAAGGTTTCCTACATAGTTCTTAACACTGTTATATAAATTCAGAAAAAATTAGCATAATTTTCTAGCTCAAATCAAAAATGCACAAATGCATTTTTCTGAAATTACCTAGAATGCAACGCAGATTCCGAAGCTGGAGTTGCGCAAATTTTCTTATTACTAATCATCATCTACAGTGGCTACCTGAGAAAATCTCCACAGGACAAGGTGAATGAAACGTTAATGACTGCCCCAAGGAACAAAAGTTTAATTAAAGCCATTCCTAATAATGAGTTTGCATTCAATTTCCTCGCTTTGGAGATGCTCGTTATAGCAATGTCTTAATGAATCTTTTTTTTGGTGTAATTGTAAATTTTATAACGTCATAAATGAACTTAGTTTTGCTCTTCTTGCAAAACATAACTTCACACATTATATAAATCAATAGAGAAAAGGGGGAAAAATCTGTTTTCTCTACTATGACATTAGGTAATAAGCTATACGTTCCTAAACGAGCACTTCCAAAAGTTTTATTTGGAAAAGGCGTGAGATAAGAAAACTCCCCGTAGCCAAATTAGCAGTCGGTGAAATAGAAATAATTAGCATATAAATCAACAAAGTTGTCATTAAATGAACTTAAATCCATTTATTATTTTTCTCGAAGCCCTTTCACCCTGTTACATTCTCATATGGTTTGAATTCATCCCTTTTAGCAGATACCGAAAGAATTCAGAACCCGAAAACCTTCCCGCCAATTAGAACGCGTTTCATTCCATGGAAAAGAAAATGAGGTTCAGATTCAAAGAACTTTTTCCTGGAATTATCTTTTTCTTTCCATACAGTTATGAAATTATATTTCTATTTTTATTCTGTATGAGAAGACGCCACTTATTTATTGACTGGTATAAATACCAAAACTTCACCTAAACCAGACTTTAATAACATCATTTGTAAATTTTTTGGCTACTGTTACCCACTTAAGTTCGACTACATAAAAAAAAACTCACCACAGCTTTCTTCAATCTGAGAAATTAATTGAAGTTTGGGTTTTCTGGAAAATTCTTTGAATTCTTTTCCCTCCAATTTATGGAATCAATGCTGCAACATCGTATCTAATGACTTAATTTCAATCTGTCGTTTTACTTGCCTTTAATTTTAGGATAATTAAGATTTATCGACAGAAGTAAACTAACTGTTTTGGCTTTTTTTTTGTCAACGAATTAGAGATGGTTCGTTTTTAAATACAATAAATTAATTACGTGATTCAAAAACAAGAGCATAGGCGATTGGAAAAAAGTATTCGCCCCAACCTTAAAAAAACTGTTGGCTATGATGTTGATGATGACGTTATTGGTATAAAAAAATAAAATAAAAAAAAATTATAAAATAAAAAAATGTACATACTTAAAAAAATATAGCCACGCCTTTTTGAAAAAAACAAGCAAACAAAAAAAAACAAAAACAGAACTTTATCATATAAGATATAAAAGATGATCCGATTTCGGAGATAAGATCATTTACATCAAAATGATAATGGGAGGAGGGTATGAAATGATCAGGATGGGCAAAGTAAGTGACCGTCAGTTCATTTTCCTTCATACTGTTGCATCTAGGAACGAGTCAAGAAGGAAGCCATTAATCTTCTGCATATTAATCGAGAATGAGTGTTTAATGACAAATTAAAATCTTGAAATTCTCCTTTTAATATGAAAAAACGTAAACATATAAAAGAAATAAAATAAATATAAACACAAAAATCATTGGAAAAGAATAAAATTATAAAAAAGATTAATTAAAGAAACTATAAATATCATTACAAATAAGAAAAATCTAGCCAAACCATCAATGGAAATAAACAATAAATGGACACTATTTTTAAAAGCACAACAATTAACCTAGTATATAATCCAACAATCATAACTAACAATCATAACCAACAATCGCAACCAACATGGTTGTATCATTGTTTTTTTATCAATTGTTTTTTTACCATTTGTTTTTAATTCTTATTTCAACTGTTACCATTGAAAAAAATATTTAATCTGATAATGAGAAATATTCTCGAAAACGTTAATTTATTCCTGTCTTTATTTTCCTGCTCTCTGTAAACTTTTTTCTTCAATTTGGATCACCTTCTTCAAGTTTTATTGTGTTACTATTATCAACATCATCTCCCATAATCTTCAAAAGACTGGATCGTTTTCATCAAGTTTCTTTCCATCTATTCAAAAGACGGTTTTCCAAAATTGGTGATTTTATTTTATTTTTTAATATATGTTTAGTTTACGTTTTTTTCACATTAAATGGAGAATATCAAAGATTTTAATTTGTCATTAATCTTCTGCCTGCATGCGTTTTAAGTTTCTGATTATATAAGATAATTAAATAAAAAAAAATTAGAGCATATTTAGTCTATAAATATTTATTATTATCCACTTGAAACGGTATGTCTTAAGCTTTAAAAACACAAGTTGCAGAACTTCTAGGTGACCGCTAGGCGATTTTCACGCTGGTCTGCAATGGCATCCAGGAGGGAATATGATCAAACGTGGAATATACAGGGTTTTTCTGAATGGTCTGTAAAACTTTCAGGATATATACCCAGGGACCAAAACAAGCAGAAAATGTCATATGAACATGGGGTCAAAAACGCTTCTTTCTAGACTTATAACGGTTTGAAGGTGCCCTGTATTAAAAGAAGAGTTACGATTCAAAGAACCTGACATGAATCTATTGGACTTCTTTTTCTGGGGGTATTTTATAACTCTTGTCTATTCTGCCCCAGTGCCAGATGTTGAAACTCTTCGTCAGCAGATCCTGGATGGCTGCGTCATACTCTGCGTCATCATCCGTCATACATCTGGCATTTTCCAACGGATTCACCCATCCATGCGGCGACGTCCACAGGCTTCCTTGGAATCTAACGGAGGTCATTTTGAGCATTTGCTATAGTGTCTTGTTATATCGTAGAAATAAAATTCCACATTTTGCAACTCTTACACGTCTTAAATTTCTCTACAGCAGAACACCTTCAAACCGTTATAACTAGAAAGAAACGTTTTCAACCCCCTGTTCAAATGACATTTTCTGCTTGTTTTGATCCCTGGAAGTTTGTACAGACCATTCAGAAACACCCTGTATACTGTAAGAAAGCGTATTCAAATTCCAAAAACAACGAGGCTTGGGTAAGGTGCTCCGGTTGCTTTCAACAGGCTCACAAAATCCCTCTAAATCAACAAATTTAGAGATTGTCAAAAATAATTTTCTTAAATGTTGAGATAAATACGAATTTATGTTCACTTGAAACTAAATATTTTATATCCTGTAATTGCATCTTGATAATTTCTACATTTATCGGACAAAGTGGCCACACAAAACCCAATTTGATCTACTGGCTAGGATAATGTGGCAATTCTGAAAATGACTAGATATACAAAAAAAAAATCGCTCCATTGTTTGCTACATGTTTAACTCCGACATCTCAAAGCGCATGTATATAATCTTGAGTGATTTTTGGAGCGTTTCTATTCTATAGTGTTCTGCATGCAATACTTCGCCATTGTCTTCCCATATAAAGTTTCATTGTTAAACTTCTTGAGTTAATATTCCTTTTCTAGACAATTTAGTTATTCCTTTTGTGTTTGTCAATTTAATTTTGGCCACCACTGCATATAAGTATCTGTATTTATATCTCTTTAGGTTCGGCCCAAATGTTATTTAATCAAAACTGGTCCTACATAATAGTATATACTGAGTAAAATTTATGAAATATTATTTAACTTCGTCAAAGTTCACCTGACTTTATCAAGCAAGCTAGATTTAAAGATGTATGTTAGATTTAATGTAGGTGCATTCACGTCTCATCTAACAGTCTCTTTGAATGACCGCCGCATCCAAAGCAGAACTATTTCGAAACATATTTCATTATTATTCTCAGATTTATGTTAAACTCTTAGCTCCTAAAATGCAGTTTCATAGTTATACGTTTCCGCCCTGGAAAAGGTCGTTGCATGCCAACGACAAAACTGAATGCATTGCACTTGAGAAATTATTATTTTTCACCGGATTAATTAACGTTCTCGAAGATGGAGCCGTCAAAGCATCTGGATTCCATTGGCATCTGTCATTGCCGGACGTTTTGCATTCCTCTCGGCTCGCCCCCCGGTGGCCCTTTCCTCATGCGGCCCTCCGCCACCATAACACGCTGCCCTGGCGAGCGATTCTCCAGAACGCTGTTTGTTGCAACAAAGGTAAAAGGTTGGCGGCGTAATTTGTTTTTCCACCGGCATTATGAACTTTGACAAATTGAACGGATGGTTTTGAATAAGTTGTTTGCTTAAGATTTATGCGTTTACAACTTGTCTTTGCAGAGCAATTAAGTCAGAGACAACTTTGACCAAAGGTCATAATTAAAGCTAATTCATCGCTATTCGTATTTTAACTCGGGCTTAAATATTTAAAAACTCTTATGCTAAGTCGTTTGCATTTTTAGCCTCCTCCTATAATTTATTTTCCTACTTCACCTTAAAAGCTACTCATTGAAAGAATTAGTGCTTGCGCTTGGGGTAATTTTTATTTATTTTTCATGAGTTCATAAATGGCTTGTAACTCGAGAACCCTTCAAGACTTCTGATATATCTTTTCTGCGTATATTAAATATTTTATGATTTTGGTTGCTTCATCTTTCTCCGTGCTTTTACTAAGATCCGCGAGTTTATGCAAGACGAGAGACGAAAGAGTGAGTTATCTATTACCTAAGCATATCCTGTATGAGAAAAGATAAAGGAGGAAACTACGTAAAAAAAGTATTTAAAAATTTGAAATTCTAATAGATATAATCTTAATTACTATGTAATGATATTAGCGTCTCGTGACCGGTACTTATCTAGTAAGTTCATCGTACGTCATTTCGTATGATGTTTTATTTATGTTCACACGCACTTTATAGGTTTATGAAGTCTTAGTCACCACTAATTAGATTAAAAATTCTTTTTAATCTTATGTACTCCAAAATTCAGAATATAGACAAATTTCGTTGGAGGAATGAGAAAATTAGTACACGACTCCAAAATGATAGAATAAAGAGAAAGCATAATGGTTATGATGAAATTTTATTACAAAAATAACACAGCAAAGGATACGCGAGAGGGAATATCTCGTCATTTTGTAACGCAATGTTTGCTGCATCTTGTCATTATCTGCATAAAGATAAATAACTTGTACCAGAATAAACTTAGAATAAACCACAGACTAACTAACAATAAACGGGATAAGTTTGAAATAGAGGTATCGCATATTGTTAATATTATCTAAATTTCGAAGAGTTACTAGTTCTGTAACAATTCTCGGAGTCATTTTCGAGTGTCAGTTAAAATTCGCCAAATTGATAGACAAAAATATCAATACGTCTCACCGAAAAAACTTTGCTTTAAAACACTTGGAAGTACTCAAGAGCTAAGCCAGTACACAAGGTGCTTACGAACTCTAATACGAACGTTTAAAGGTGGCAAATGATTCAAAGGGAGGACCTTATTTTGAATATATTTTGCCAATAAACTGGGGGTCGCAAATAATTTCTTGATACGCAAAACGGCTGTCTTATACAGGATGATCCATAAGTCGCGCACATCCAAATTCGATTGTCTATAAATTGTGTAATAGTTGAAAAGTTTCATCGGCAAGATGGTATCATGGATATTAACAACAACACACCCGACACCAATGAGATGTGTACTGAGCACACGAAGTTTGCAATAGTTGGTGAACATGTTTTCTCAAAAGTAAAGAGTTTTCATTGTTGAACATTATTTTGCCAGTGGTTATTCTAATGCACATGTTGCAAACGAATTTCGTATAGGCCACACAAAAGATGAAATATAACAAATGAGGTTACCAACATCAGTGTACATGTGCTCCACAAAGTGACCTCCAACATGGTGAAGAGAGTTCGTACTTGCATTATTGAACAGAGTAGCCATTATATGTTGTAAAAATATAGATGTGTTGTTTAGATACTATATCAAATAGCATTAAATAGGGGAAAATATCTTCGCATTGAATGATGGGTACAGATGCTTTTTTTTTTGAGGGCAAGAGGAAGGCAATCCTATACTGCTACTCATCGAAGTGCGCCGTTTTTGCCCGACTTGTTATTGTATAACGATGGTAACGTTGGATGTATTGTATAACAATGGGATAAGTTCAGAGCCATGGCAACCACGGGTCTCGATGCCCTCAAAAGATGGCGGATATTCAATGTTTATGTTTTGATATTTCTCCCTATAGCATTACTTATTGTCGTCTGGTTTTTATTATTACTTCGATGTGCGCGACTTTTGGATCACTGTAGATAATCTCTTTGTGGTTTAGAGGTTTCATCTTTTTGGTATAAATTCGATTGCGTTACCTTATTTGTAGTACATGTACATGTATCATGGAGCGTTCTGGGTAAACACTAATAAAGTTAATTTGCAACGATTGACGGTGGTATATAACCGAACTGTTAGATTGATGCAAGTAAGTAGTAATCGGACGGAGCCAAGTCTGGTCAATAAGCCGCATGCGAAAGTATTACCCAACTAAACGCTTTAATCGTTTCCTTGTCCAGTTTTGCTGTGTATGATGGCGCCATTACCATGAAGCAAAATCACTTTGTGTTGCCTTTTTGATATTCTGCAGTTTTTCACGCAGAGCTTAATTCAAATCGATCATTTGTTGTCGGTAGCGTTCAGTATTAACGGTTTCGCCAGGTTTCAGCAGCTCATAATAGATCACACCCTTCTCATCCCACCAAACACAGAGCACCGTTTCTCACGTCAAAATCGCCAGTTTTGAATTTTTTAAACCATTCAAAGCACTGATTTATCAAGAGGATGCTCACCGTAAGCTTCGACAAGCATTCGATTCGATTCTGCAGCAGTTTTCTTTAAATGGTAACAGAAAGTCAATGCTGTCCGCAAATCGTAGTTTCCGGACACAAAATTCGACATGTTCAACGCTATTACAAACTATGCTTTGTAAGAAACTTGTATTGTTGCGAGTTGAAATCTTTGTCAGATGTTAGAGTAAGAAAATGGTGCCATCGACGTGGTTTGACAGTAACTACATTGACAGCTAGGGCCATTTACAGACAAATTCCGGTTTCATATTTACAGACCTGGTCTAGATGTGCATAGACCAAAAAGGGCATGTGTTTGAACATTTATTATAACAACATTTAATGTACAGCCATTGTTTTGCATTACTGTAAAAATGTTATGTTAAACAAAAACATTGCTATCCATTTTATAGTCCATTGTGTTTAGAAACAATTTCTGTTTTTTGCCTTTCTTTAAATCCAAACACACCACACGTCACTGCCCCTATCTCTTAAATGGTTGGATCAATTGAAAAAAACCTCAAGAATAAAACATTTCTCAAATGTTGCGTACAATCTGAAAATACCATTAAACATAGGGGGGGGGGGTTCCATTGCATACATTAAAGTTGACTTCCATATTCGAAAATGACGTCGGTTTTTTTGGAAATGGAATACACATAAAAGTACAATAATTTTCCATTGAAAGTACTCTGTCAGATTTGTATTTTAGAAGTTGGCTATTTGTTTGCCTTAGATGAGAAACCCTGTAGAGTCAAGTTTTTTTTCCCCTTTGTTTTTATAGTTTGACTGTTTTTCGTCTTTTTCTCTCATCCCTTCTAAATGCTAATTTAAAATAATTTATTAATTTACGTAAACATTTTTCCTGATTTCTCATTTAATTTACCGTGCATGATTTTTCAACTATAGTATTCATAAATGCCATCATATATTTTGACATACCACGCAAACGAGCAATACTTCTCTTACCGCAATTATGTTAATTGCATCGCAAGGTTATTGAAGTTCCGAGACAAGAGGAGCATCTAGATTAAGACACTTTAAAAAGTTTTTATCTCAAAATCTAATAAAACTGCTGCAAGTAATTTCATTTTTACGAATATTCCGAAAGTGTATTTAACTTCATATTTTGCGATATAAACATTACAAAAATTTTACTGAGATTTTAATTAATGTCCCCATTACTGATGTCATTAAAATATTGTTTAAATTCTCACTCAACTGTTTTTCTGCAATGTTTTTTTTCAGCATTTATAATTTACTACTGTTTTTTATACGTATGAGTCAAAAAGATCTACTGTTTTATGTGTTTTTGTTTCTGAGTTCTTAATTTAAAACATAAGTGAATTAGGAACTTTAAAGATAGCCCATAAAAACGGTGTAATTTTAAAATATTTTAGAATTACTGAACATAGTGGCAAAAGGTTAAAAAAATATAATAACAGAAAACAAGAGCTTCCAAGCGGATAATTAAGAAAATAAAACCGGGGGAGGTGCTTAAAGCATAAACTCAGACAAAAAAAAGAGAAGGATAAACTTAATATTTCATTTTTTTATACTTTTATTTTCCTTTTAAAAAACTGGATAATTTACAACCTACTAAAAAAAAAAAGAAAGGAAAGCGCAGAAACAGTAAATAAAGTTCTTGTTATATATTTTTTCCTCCTAAATTTTTTAAAAACTTTTTAAACAGACAAAAAAAAATAAGAAAAAGAAATTCTGAAAGAACTGTGCCGGACATATCAATCTAAACATTTTGATTCGGTGAATTTTATTTCTAGTTGCATTGATTCCGCCTTTGCCGGGAAATCCATTGATGGGCGAGAGATGGAAAGCTATCGATTGATGTCGGGACCAGCTGCGTCACCACCACCACCGGGGGAAAACCAAAAAACCCCTCCCTTCCCCCAAACTCCTACCCTCACATAGGCACATTACACACGATGACTTGCGACTTATTTTTGTCCCCCCTCACTTCCTCCGACGAGCAGAAAAGATGGAGAAAAGGGAAAGAGAAGCGCAAGATACATAAACTACGGTTTTCAAAAAACGGTTCCGCTCTTCCTCTACTCTGGGGAACCAATGAAGTCCTTCGCGTCGAAATGAAACGACAGGCAAGTTCAAAGGAGGAAACATAAGTTGCCCTATTACAAGGAGGACTCGTCTGTTTGGGAGGAAATTGTTCTAGGGACAATATGGTGAATAAGGCTGCACCTTAGTTTCTTTCATTCAAATAAATTATATTTTTGTTTTAAATACTTCTGGGATTGTTTTTGAAAATCATTTTTAAACAAGTACGAGAATCATACTGAAAGTCTTGATCAACAATTTTTTTTACAAATCAGAATTTATTAATACAGAGAAAACATTATATCATCATCTTAATCTACCAACTTCACACTACCTTTGAGACGACGCCAACGAGAGAGAGGCCAGAGGTCTGAACACAATCGAAAAAACACTGATTATTAAAATCCAAGATGGAGACAATGAAGATTACATTGTTGAACGAACCCCATGATCAGATGACTTGAGTGCCCTGGTCTGTCTCTCGTCGGCCTAAATATGGAGGTATGTGACGTCAGTAGCATCTATCGCTGACCAGCGTCCTAGAATACAAAATGGCTAGAAATGATGTTTCGTTTCATCAACGTACTGTCATTGAAATCCTTGTTGAGGGGAAAATCCCCGCTGCTAAAATTCACCAAAGACTTCAACGTGCATATGGAAACGTGTGTATGGGTTGTGGCTGTATTAGGAGATGGATAAAACATTTCAAAGATGGAAACACGAGCATCCAAGAGCTATCTCGTAGCGGTCTCCCTAGAACCGCTTCCACTAAGCGCAACAGGAAAGGGTTGACGCAACCAAATACCAGCTCCATCTTAGCCAATACGCAATACCCAAAATTTCGCCATGCCATCTTATTTTCAGCAAAACTCAAGTGTCTGGCTACATCCAAGAACGGACTTCTATCGCAAAGAAATTTTCAACAGCTTGCAGAACGAAGGAAAAGTGCACACACAGACATGAAAATTATGTTGAAAAATTAAGAAAACTTTATAGATTAAGGTGACACTTGTATCAATAAATTCTGATTTGTAAAAAAACTGTTTCTCACATGTTCCCATTCTTCATCATTTTTTGTGTTAAACACAGACATGAAAATGAAACTGTTTAATTGGCTTTCGTTTTAAAGACACTATGTGGTCCGTTATGAAGCAAATATAAAAAAGTAATTTGAAATATTGCAAAATTTTTCTGTTTATCGAGTGGCAATTAAATACCTGGACTAATACAAATACTCACAAACGGAAAGTCCAAATCTAATATGATTCAAAGGAATCTCCACCAGGCACACTCTTGAGCGCGTTTGTACACGTTTGGAAAACAGTTTTTAAAGTCCTCGGACGGAATCCTTTTGATTTCCGAAGTCTCATTTTTCAATGTCGGAAACGTCTTGAAATCGGGTACCTTTCATAGCGTTTTTCATCTGCGGAACAGGAATAAACCTGGAGGGACCGAATCCGGAGAATAGAGCAGATAGTTGTGGACTGTGATGCTGTGTTTGGCCAGAAATCGCTTCACACTTATGACAGTATGCGGCCGGGCATTATCGTGAAGAAGAATCAACTTGTTGCAGCCCAATTCATCCACAAGCATACGAATTGGGATTGGGCGGTCAGCAGTGACTAGTTTCTTGGCTTTCTCGGTGGTTTCTAGCATTCGGGCGGAAACTGATCTTACAGGGTGCGGGTCATCTAAAAGGTCTTCACAGCCATCACGAAAGCAACCAAACCACTGGAATATACTCGTTCGAGATAGGTCATTATTTCCATAGACAATTCACCCAACTTTTGGCAGAATTTAATACAAGCCCTTTGTTCCATAGCTTTTTCTCGACCCAAAAGTTTCCATACGGCATCTCACATTCACAATAGGTGTGTGTAGCTTTTGTACAGCTAGTCTGACTATAATATCATAGACTGTGAAATTCTCTGTTGATAATTATGTATTAACCGGTGTATTTCTTACATCAGCAATGTATAGGCAAAGAAGTACGGGATATTTTAATGTTTCTTGCCAGGGACTAGTCTGTCACGTTCTATTAATTTGTAAGGCCTTTCTGAATGTTTTTGGACCAAGAGTGATGGTCCATATTTACGTTTCCCGATCTCGACTTTAAAACTCGAGAAGTTGAGGAATTTTGAAAAAAAAATTCCGTTTATACGTATGTGACCAATTTTGCGTAACTAATTCCTCCTAAACGGTAATAAGCCAAATAAAATCAATACACTGTTAGAGGGTACCTTAAGCTGTGTCTTGACGTATTTTTTATGAAATTGGTTAAGACTTTTTAGAGATATTAATTTTTTCTGAAAATATGAAAAAATGGCTATAGCGTTCATACCAGCGAAGCAAACACATGACGAACTCTTCACGTTAAGACGAATATTTTTCCTGTAAATAACTTGTTCGGCCCTGATAAGCCATATGGAGTTATTAGTGCATTCTCCCCGAATACTCCCCACACCCAAATGAAAAAAAAAATTAGAATTATATTAAACAGTTTTTTAGTTTTCCTACATAAATTTATAATAGAAGGTAAAATAAAATAACTAAATATATATAGATCACCAATATTGTACGAGATGGTTGAGTTGAAGATGCTGAAGAAGTTGAAGGGATGCAGTAATGTTCTTGAAGAATTAAGGTTCAGAAGGAAACAGAAGAGGTTCTTGAACAGATGAAGATTAGAAGGAAATGATAGATGTGTTTGAAGAAATCAAGACCAGAAGGAATTGGTGTATTGAAGAAGTTGACCTTGCAGAAGGGAATCGGAGATGTTGGAGAAAAATGTTGAAAATTTTGAAGAATTGTATAATTTTAAAGTTTTTGAAGAAATGAAATCCAAAGAAAATAAATAAAGTTCAAAAGTTCAATAACGCTTTCCCAATGATATCAATACAACTTCTGGATCGCTCACCCAATGGCAGAAAACAGCTCCTTCGCGTTCCCGAAATTACAGCCTCAGTGGGTAGAAAGTAATCGACTAGTCGTTCCTGGTTACTATCAAAACTCCCCCGCCCGCCCCCTCACATCCTCCCAATAATATCTATACAACTCCTGGATCGTTCCTATCTATACAGAAAGCAGCTCTTTCGCGTTCCCGAAATTACAGCCTTAAATACAACTGCCTCAGTGGGTAGAAAGTAATCGAGTTGTCGTTCCTGGTTGCTTGAATTTCTGGAACGCTTTCTGCTCATTAGGTAAGCGATCCAGTAGTTGTATTGATATCATTGCGCTTTCCAGTCTATCCAGACTTATCTTTAGTTGAAAATATTTTAAATTAAACTAAATAAAGAAATAGATGTTGAAGGTGAAAAGTGAACGCTAATGTTGATTGTTGAGATTGTTGGGGGAAAAAAAACAATCTTTGGGCTGAGGTCTGAACCGGGAAGTTGATTCTCCGAACAAATGGAGGTGGCTTGGAGCATGATAAGAGGTATATGAAGGATGCTCGAAAACTTCCTAGTTGAACTTACACAGGATGCCCAGTTGTTTTATGGGGGACGGGGCAGCAACGATCAGGAGAAATCCTTCCGAATCCCGGCACCAGTTATATGGGGAACGGGACCCGAACCTTACCTCACGGCGTCAGTTATGTGGGAAATGGGGAAAAGGGAGCCACTACGATTTTGGCGAACGATTCAACGATCCTGAATTTACGTTGTGTTAAGGATGGCAAAGTTGTATAGTGGAATTCAGGAGGTTGAACCACCACCAAACTCGCAATGAAGGGCAAGAAAGAGCAAAAAACGCCAAAGAAACAAGGCTAAAACAAGACTTAAACTTAAATAACGCATCAAATGAAAAGGCATTAAAAAGCAAAATAACACAGTTTAATAAACAAATCAGAATAATAAAAGCAAATAACAATCAACAACAAAGCAATCAATCATAGTAACAAATAAGCAACAATATAACAAACATGGCTTTCAACCCACAAAGCAAAAAATAAATGTTGCCTACAATCATACTACCTAACACAGGGCGACAATCATCCTCAGAGTACTGCTGGCTGAGCGCTCTCATGAGCAGAGAAAGGGAAAGAGAAAACTGTCTGGGCCATAGATAACGCCTTTATTAGAAGAGTGAAAGTTGGATTGGGTAACAGGGATATAAAGTAGGAAACGGAGAAGACAAGACGGTTAAGCGAGTAAAAACAGCAAAGCACAACCGTAAAACACAAATCGGTGCGAACTTGTCTACGATAATCTCAGCTTACCGACGGAGCTACGATGATTCTCTGGGACATCTGATGAGACGGAGAAAGTCAGCGAGGACCCGGCGTGAGGAAAAGAGACGGCTGAGATCAAGGAGACAGAGAGGGGATCGACCAGGTGGGCAAGCAAAGCCTTCCGCAAACAATGCCGAACGAGACTGGGAATCCATCCGTCTACGACAAGGCTCGAAGCCGTAGGGCCATCGGCAATCGGCGGACGACCAATTCCGAGATCCGGTCTCGCACCAGCGGTCGCCCAGCGACAATCTCTGCCTGACCTGCTCCCCTGGCCGGTCAGTCACCAACTGCCTCTCCAAAACTCGGAGAGAAAATCTGTCTAAAACTTCATAAAGAAGCCAACACAAGTCAATTGACAGCCAAACCCGTCGAATCCCGGGTCATCTGATCCAAAAAAAAAAGAGAGTCACTCTCTCACAAAAGATGAAAACTTTGAAAAACGCGCTAATTAAGCTGACTCTTCAGTCCAAGAGCGGAAAAAGGTCATAAAACCCACACATGTCAAAGAAAGGCTTTTCAGCAAAGGGAAGAACCACCCCCAACGAGATCAAATGTCTCCCGCTGAATAGCCAAGCTCAAAACAAGAAGAGAGGCTTAATTAAATATTCATAGGGCAAAAAATCCAAGAATGTTACGAAAAAGCTAAAATATGGAAACCAAACATCAGCTCCACGAGAAAAAGCTATCATCTGTAGATACACAGAGCGAAAGAAAAGGAAGGGAAGGACTGCACAATCACCATAGTCTTGTTGGCAATATGAGGACGCGCGTTATCAAGCAATAACAACACGCCTTTGATGAGGATTTCTGGTCGCTTCTGTCGAATGACATTACGAAGTTTCATGATGATAATGCAGTAGAAGTCGGCATTTACAGTTTACTCTTGCTCCCGGAAAGTGGTAAGCAATATGCCTTAGTAATATCAGAAGACATCATTTTCCCGGCGATGAAGCTATACAAAGGGAATTCAGACAGCAGCCAAATAATTTTAAGCTACTGGTTTTGAGGGTCTTGTGAAACGATGGGACAAGTGCCTCATTCTATAGGGAGATTATGTGGAGAAATGAAAATAGTTTTCAAGTTAGTACTCTTATTTGTTTCATTTCTGTATTCATTTATAAATTACTTATTGACTTTCCCTCGTAATATAATTTGTATAGGAAAATTTCAAAAAAAAATATTTGTTATCATTAAAAAAATTAATACATATTTAAAGGGTTCCTTAAACAATGCACTTACGTATTTTCACGACAATTGATTAATACTTTTTAGAGATAGTATTTTTTTTTTCAAAAAATAAAGAAATGGCTGAAGCATTCATATCGGCGAACCAAACTCAATAAATTCTCTATTTACGGACTCTTTTTCAGAACGAATAATTTTAATAAATAAATGGTTTGCTTCTGATGATCTAATTTTCAGTTAAAAAAAATTTTTTTTTATAAACTCCAAATCTCCCCCCCCCCTCCTCGGAAAAACAATTTTTTCGTTTGCTTTTCTTTTTTTCAGGATACAGTGGGAGGCCTGTCCGAATGTACATGTACCAACCATTTCACCATTTCAATTTATTTTTTTTACGATAGTTGCACTGACTTTTTCTTTCTTTTCATATCATTTACAGTCAATTCTGATATGTCTAATGTGGAAATATTAAGCAAATGACATCCTATTATCAAACACTGGAAGTCGAAAAGCTTTCGTTTTCGCGGTTTCACGCATATTCATTTTTTTTTTTTTTTTGCTGTTAGGCAAATAGTATACTAATTTTCGAACGCATTTGATAATATAGCGTATGCAATATTAAAACTTGAATTTCTTTTTTTTTTTTTATTTTTATAAAGACTGCCTTTCGGAACCTCCATTAAAAAACGTGAGTAGTCATTTAATTAGAATGCTTGTCAAATTTCATGAATAATGCAAGGAAGCATTTGAGAGCAGAGGCTGATTAGATGTGGAATGAGTCACTGAAATTAACAATATTAACTGCATCATTTTTTTTTTACGTTTAGAAAGACCATTTAAAGTATGTACAAACTTCTGAAAGAACGCCACTTCATCAACAAGAACGGCAAACAGATGGAGAGCGAAGAGGGAAGCTAATAAGGAGGTGGGTCTAATAAAAAGGGAAGTCACCGTTGGTCAGGCCAACCTCTCGGCGACGTTGAGGCGCCGAACGGCGATTTATCTACCGGTGTCTCTCGCGAGATGAACCCACATTAACTTTATTAGGGCTTTGATAATGGCTTTTTTCGTTCCATCACTGCCAGATTTTAAAGGTGATTTTTTATTATTCAAACGTTTAAGAATACTGCAAAAATTTACAAATACTAAAAAATTTTAAAAAGCATACATACTAATGTTATTTCTTAAGCAAATACATAAAATGTTGAAATACGAGCAGAAATATTGAAATTTATTTAAAAAATATTATCCAAGATACGGATGGATGCCATTCCCATTTTGATACCACCATTACCTACTAAAGAGAATTTAAGCTCTTTTCTAATCACATTATTTCTAATCTTTATTTACAAGGAATAAGGAAACTTTCCTGCCACTTTGATACGAATCCACTAAAACTGTTCTAAATTTTCCTACAAAACAAAATTCCTATTCGAATGTTGATAAAAAAAAGACATTACCTCTCCCACCTTTCGTGTTTGTTTTTTATCAGTTCAAAACATTCACCGGAAAAAGAGAAAGAAGAGGCGAGATAAAAGCCGCTTTAAAAGGCGCCACTAGTCTCTGACTCGCTTGCCATTCGGGGGCAAAATCTAATTTGGGCTTTAAATTCAATTTGATGCCGGTGGCTGGCCACGGCCGATTCGGGGTCAGCTCTTCGGTCACTGCGAGGGACCATCGACAAAAAGCACCGAGGCTTCGATCTCCCAATGATGAATCATTCCGACGCAGCGGGAATCCCTTTCGCTCCAATTCCCGTAAGGAATGTGAATAAATGCAGCGCGTCTTTAAGATGCCGGTGTGTAGATCCCTGCTTAAAGAAGCAAAGAAGACGACGACAATAAAGTATGATCTGGCATTCAGCAGTCTGTTTTGTGTTTAAAAAGGGATCAAACGACCTACAGAAGAGGATCCAAATCAACACGTTTATTAAGAAGGTTAAGGGAATTTAAAATCCAAAATTTCCATTGGACTAGTATCATTCAGTATGGAGAAATAAATGCCTGTTGAAGATGGTGTAATACCGAAACGCGTCGGCAATAAACGCTTAAGTATCCGTATCACTCTAGACATCCATTTATTTCTCTAAGGGAATTTGCCTATCACGTCGCTTTAATTTCAGAAAGACTTTCATAAAACTGTCCTGCCGGAAACCAATTACAAACTCGTCCTATATTCTACTGAAATTTGAATAAATAACATTAAATAGCAAAACTCCGGTCATTACAAAAGGTTTAGAACAAAAAATGTTTATAAATCTTTTTCAAAGTACTTTCCATTGGAACTTATGCACAGATTCATCTTTTTAACCCAGTCAAAAAGGAATGTTCCAGTCCACTCCGGAGAAATCCGAAATTAGGTCCATATCTGCGGCTATGACGTCCTTATCGCAAGAAAATCGAACCTCACGAAGCTCATTTTTCATGCAAGGATACATAAAGAAGTCGCAGATAGTTAGGTTCGGCCAGTGAGGTCGAAAGAAAAGCTACTCCGCAAAAATCTTCGCAGTCTCAACCGCCTATTGAGCAAGAGCCAAAACAAACCTCGAAGTCTATTCTTGGGTGGCTTTCTCGTCAGTTTTGCAACATTTGTGGAGCGCACTTCGTCCGTACCATTCTGCAGTGACAATTTTCCAGTTTGCAGGGGAATGATTGCCACATGACCAGCGCAAGAGAAGAAGCTGGCAATCATAACCTTTCCAAGATTTCGAACTTTTTTCGATTTCTTCAGTGGACGGTCTCCTTTGTCTATTCTTTAATCTCCATCGATGTTTTATTACCAGTTACGAAGCTGTAAACTGACCGTGATTCGCCTTGTTCGAAGCTTTCATGGAACCATTTCACCTTTTCCTTTTATTGCTCTGATGACAACACGTGGGGGGGTCTACTTCACGCATTGTTTCGTTGACTGACTCGCAAAATGGTGTTGACTATTGTCGATCCGACGTAGACGGATTCTCTCTCTGGTGGTAAGTGATATGCGGATATGCCTGTATCATATTCTCTATATAGTGAATGTATTTCAGAGGAGAACGTCCACTGCGGGGATCGTCTTTCGGACTTTCGCTCCCTTCCTTCTCGATGCCAGTTTGTGGCACTTGGTTTCGATGGAAAATGGTCAGGGAAAGTTTCTCTAAAAGTTTCATAGCCCTCCTTTTGGATATAGCCCCTTTTCATAGTCGCAAAAAAATCATGGCTCTCCACACCACTCTTGAACTATTCATGATTAATTGCTCTACCAGTCCGATAACGCTCCTTTCGAGCCACTGTTCAGTTCAAACGAAAACCTGCATGACAAGGAAATTCGAATACCTGCAGACCTCATGTAAGGAATGTTTATACATGCCACGGTAATTAAATTGATGGCGCGTGTTGTTCAGCTATAAATTTCTGCAGTGGCCCTCGTAGAGGACACCGGCTGGTGCAGCTGATAGCATCCTAAACTATGGCTCCACAATGTTTTTCTTCTACTAAAAAATAGTAGAAGAATTCACCACCCTTGTACTATGTCCCTTCCAGACTCGCACTTAATAATCATCACTAATGAGGGAGAAGCGAGATTTATCACTAAACACCATATTGTACTATTTGTCATTTCGGTAACTCTAGCCTTAATTAAGTTAACTTTACCGTACCTTTTAATCTTGCCTCAGCCAATCTACACCGGATTGTCTCCGTCAATACTGACGCTACTAATAATTGGACCATTTTTGCCTTGTTGGGCTGTTATGCCTTGTGCCGTTCTTTTACGAAGATTCGTAGTCACCTTAGTCACATTTCGTCTAACGGTTCTAACGGATATTGCATCCCATTTCAGTTTCTGCAGCAAAGGCTAATCAACTGTACGTAGTTCCTTAATTACCTCGAATAAAGTCACCTTCTAACATAACTGTGTCGATTGCGTCTTACATAAATTTTCACTCCTTAAGCTTTTATCTTGCACGAATAACACAATCTGTTTCCGTGGTCTTGAAGAAATTCACAAAAATACCCTATCTCGCTTGTTATCGCACTTTCCAATGTTGACAATATTGTAAATATTTGCATAGCTTGTTTCTCTAAACCTACCCTAAGCTGCATGACGGATATTCTAAAGGAACAGATCCATCACGACAGGAGGAGCAACATCTATCAAAAATTATTAATATTCAAACTCCAAAATTTTGGTTATGCAAAAAGTAGTTAATGTAAATAATAAAATAGGATTCTTTACAAACAATAGATTTGGCGTAAGTTACTGCTTATAGTTAAAATAAACAGGATTTATATAAATAAAAATAAAAATTCTGCCAAAGATTTTAAATTAAGCTCTAATTTCTTTATCGAATAGCTAAATGCATTCATTAAAATACAGGGTGTAAATTTTAAGTTGACAAAGCAGAATAAC
>JAHWFO010060970.1:9435405-9445985 GCA_023313115.1 Rhysida immarginata | reverse complement strand
TATATATAAAATTACATCCTAATAAAAGTCATCCCTGGCAAGGCATCCCTGAAAACACTGTTGGGCAACTTTATGAATCCATGCCGAGTTTAAGCTCGTTTGAAGAGAAAATAATAATAATAACTGAAGATATACTTCAAACAAATCGTAAATACAAAGGAGAAAAGGGACGGAAAATTCCGTGACCTAAACTCGACCCAGGGACCATGCACTGCTCTTACCAATTGAGCTATCACGGACAATGGTAAGAATGAACCGGCAAGTGTTTCCAGTGTGTCTAAATATACTTCCTTGAGGTCACAAATTAGCTCAACCTCCCCCCACCCCCAACTCGAAGATCAGGAATCCTCCTTACTGATAAATTGATGAAAATTTAACTCAAAGAGAAGATAATAACAATAAATTAATCCTCCCGAGAAGGTATAGGAAAGTAGCGAAAACCCTAAGATCATCTATTTTTACCCTTTTATTTTACTTTTTAACCCCCCCTCCTCTCCAATTTTTTAAATCGAAAAATTTATTTTCTCGAACGTAGCATTTAGAAAGTGTAAAAGAGCACTATCTTCTTTCGTTTCTCATCATTTCCGATCGAATAATATATCACATGCCATATGTTGCTGTAGTTTTAAAGACCAATTAACTGCCACCACCACAACTCCGACCCCATTGGGACAATTTGGCCCAAACTTCATAGTAATTTTTACCCTTAAAAATTATTTATTAAATTATTATTATTAAAAGTCGAACCATAAAAGCTAAAGAACTCCTTAGCTCGTTGCTTAATTATATTCTCTAAAATCATCGCAAATTGTTTTGCCGAAGGGTAACGGATTACGAACTGAATCTAATGACCTCCATCAAAATGGTTCTCAAGAAGGAGAAAAATATTTTCCTCATCTACAGGGTGGAAAGATTTCTTGTGGAATAAAAAAGCCCAGACCATAATATTTGAACGAGCGCTCAAACCAAAACACCAAATATTTTTCTCCTCGGAAAATATCAAAATGCTCTAATTTTAATTGGCTTACTAAAAATTAGGAAAATAGTAATAAATTATCTCGAATCTAATATACTATATCGATTTCCGCAGTTCGTCCAAATCTACACCCGTGAAAAAATTTCATAAAATAGAAGAAGTTCATTCACGAAATTTAATTACCACAAATGTTACATTAGTACAAGATGCACTTTTTAATTTTATTTTCGTTTTTCTCTTAAGAGAGATTTTCTTAAAACTTTTAGCACTGCGATGCACTTTTAAAACGACAATCTATCGCGAGGTCGTTTGCAATCCTCGTTTCTCACTTTACAATTCCTTATTTTTAGGACCTTTAAACTTTTTGACTTTTATGAAATTTAATATAAAAATATCTCATTTCAAGTTATTTTGCGATTATACTTTGAGAAAGCTGCTCTAACGTATTCGATGAGGGCATTCTGCCTCTCCATTTAATTATCTAAATATCAAATCGCTCGAATGATTCAAACTTTAGAACACAAATTGCCTTCTAGAAATCCATTACCAAAAATGAATTTATTTATTTATTGCAATGAGCTGCTAATAAATAGGAAACGCGTCATTGTAAAGGATGCCTAAAACTTCAAGATAATACCAAAATCATTTGCATCAAAGAAGGTACTAGTTTTTTACCAAACATTTACGAGGGGAGATCAAAAAGTAAGTTGCACTAACTCGCTGCAGGAGCGCGCTGTGTGTCGCAATCTTGGGCAAAGCGGAGAAAGGGACATTAACTGCGCAGACGTCGGATAGGACGGTTGTTGTGGTTTCCCGTCGTGTTTTGTGCGACTAGCGGGCTAAAAGCAATGGCGCGTCAACTGGATGTCCACTCCAAACTTGAGGTTCGAGCAACAATCCGATTTCTATGGGCCAAACGGGTGAATTGCACGGACATTCATCGTGAAATCACTGGTGTATATGGAGAGCGTGCAATTTCCCGGCAAGGAATTGTAAAGTGGTGTCAACAATTTGAAGCAGGACGCACGGATATCACAGACGAAGATTCAAGTGGGAGGTTTGGCAACATCCTCCATACAGTCCCGACTTAGCGTGCGACTTTCATCTTTTCGGTAAGCTCAAAACGGAACTCGGTGGACAACGATTTCGAAACGATGAGGTGAAAGCGGCTGTCACCGTGTGGTTACAAAAGGCTGGAGGAGATTTCTATGCATCCGGAATCGAGAAATTGGTTGATCGTTCGGATAAATGTTTAGGGTCTCTTGGGGACTATTTGGAAAAGTGAGCCTACATTGTATGCTGCTATAGCCGTGTTGCTTTTGTATATAGTTGGTGTAATAAATGGCCATACCGTGGAAGTGCAACTTACTTTTTGATCTCCCCTCGTATTTCCAGATCGCAGTTTTCTGTGCAGAATTTTCACAAAAAAAATTTTTTTTGAAATGAAATCTTTTTATTATATAAAGATTACAAGGCATAAGATCATAAAAACAATAGGAATAAGAAATAGGAAGGTGAGGAAACGAGGTTTCGACAACGACCTCGTGATAGATTAGATGGCGATAAACTGTCGTTCTGAAAATTAGGTTTGAAGCACTAAAAAGTTTTATTGGAATTGGAAAGCATTTTCGATTTTTTTTTCAGTCAGGTCAACACTCCTTTTAGAATATTTTTATTTAGTTTAGATAAAATAATTTCCTCGTCTCTATTTTCTGTTATATTTTTTAATTTAATGAGTTTAAGCCAGAATAATTGCATATTTATAGCGTAAAATTTTTAATGAATGTTACATTCGGTAAAAAGTGTTATCTATTACATATACTTTGTAAAATCAAACTGCTGATAAAAATGGGGTTAAATGGAAGTAAAAATGGATAACGAGGATAAAAAAGGGGGAAGGGGGTATTTTAACCTAGTTTTTTTTACCCTTTATCCCCCATTTTAAACCCTCTTTGTCCCTCACTTCTTAACCCTTACTTTTACATCCATTTTAAACCCCCATTTGTTCCCCTATCCTTAACCCCCACTTAACCTATTTTTATCCCCCATTTTAACTCAGCTTTTTTATCCCCACTATTTATCCCTTTAATTCCCTACTACCTATAGAATACTCACACAAATTTCATTAAAAATTCCTTAGTAAAATTTCCCCACTTAATCCATCCTAGACGGAAATTATTTATACTACGGGTACCAAATAATAATGCCCATAAGATTTGCATAGTTAGTTTTAGGTTAGGTTAGATTATTTCAGGGTTTATCAGGGAAGCGCTCGCATTTGTGCCGATACGAAGAGAACGAATCAAAAAAGGCATCAGGTATGGATATGCGGGGCGCGACAAAATATTTTGATAGTTGTAGATAACACTAGTCAACATTTTACAACTTTTTTGTATCTTTAAAAAAACGTTTATTTATAGTTTTTTAATACGTTATTTTCAAATATGCCATAAAAAATTTCTAGCACATACAGATTTCTTGTTTTTCAATGAAACCTTTATAAATTATTCTGTGTTTGGGCCTGAAATATTTCCTTGCGGCCCAAAAATATGGATACTTTAACACTGCAGTCGCTTAACCTCACACTTATATCTTTAACATTGTAGTCTCTATGTGAATAACTTGGAAACGTGACGTAATAAAAAAAAACAAAATTAAAAGCAGATTCGAATTCTGCAATACTACAGTATTACAAAGTAGTGTTATCTCAAGTGTGATCTTTCTTTTCAGTGAGGCGAGTGCCTGATACATTTCGAATTAAAGCCAGTTATACGCACAACAACAATAGACCGCACTTCATCTTGATGAGTGTTGATAGAGTGTCCACACCCAAGCGGTTCCTTTGGTATATTTTGATTTGTTTCTGCATATAAAATCTGCCTTCACAAGATACAGTAGGATAACATCAACACTGGAAATAACTTTAAGTATTGTAAAGATTGAAGGATAAAGTTTAATGTGGTCGGTAATAAAGCACAATACATATCATTAAAAGCTATTGTAAACTGTTAGTTTTAAGCCACTCCGCTCTGTCAAATGGCTACAGGTGTAGGTTAATAGTCAACTGGTACAACGAAGTACATTTTAGTAACCGCCTTAGAAAATTTATTAGCATTTGCCGTACGGTTTGAAACTGTCCTGAACACTGATGGACGCTATTTCGAGCAATCCTTGTAGTCTGACGGACGCTACGTCCACAAAAATCAAGCATATGGTATGGTATTCCAATGCATTGAAGTGTTTTCAATGGAAATGCTTATTCTTATTTCTCTTCCCCGTGTCCTTGGCTAAGTTCCTGTTCGTGCGTTCGCTCGTTTTCCACAGAGACGGTAAGTAGGGAAATTTTAATTATAACCGCCCCGTATGTAAGATGAAAAATAAATAAGCCCATATTCTACAATGTCAAAAAATTCGAGACAGTTTGGACAATACCGTATTCACACAATTAGGTGAAACTTATTAGGATATATGTTAAGACAGCAAATATTTTAAAGGTAGATTTCTGGTTTAGCTTATGTTTGAGAGTTTCATTTCATGTATTTTCCCATATGGTACCTGATCAATTAAAAGTTTTAATGGCTATATAAGAGTTATAATTCAATACAATAAGATTCAATACAACCAGATTAAAGCTCGTACAATTCATTTGCGTTATTGATCCCATCAGTAACATTACTGCAGAAACATTCATTTCCTCCGAAAAGCGCACTTTAAAAAACTTCATTACCTTTTAACGATGCCTTCCAGTTAAAATTAACCAGTAACTGGTAAACAATTAATGTAAAATGGATTTACTGTAGGCAGCTTTTACTCTGTCAAGTTAATTATTGCACAGGTATTCGTTTTTCCATTAAACTTTTAAATATTGCGCTGGCACAACTTCTTTCACTCCCTCAGCCCGATTGAACTGTTCTGGACAGGAAATTTGACTAAAATGAATATGCTATTCTTTATAATAATTACTGTCCCGTTTCTTTTATACTTTAATTTAGTATTTTTATCATTTAAAATTAAAAAAATAAATATTGAAAATAATTGCATAATTTTAAATAATTTGCATGTCGAAACCAAAATACAGAAGAAAATTTTAAAATATATAGAAAACAAACCGAAACATTTAAATAGTTATTTTAAAATTGGATTTAAAATCGAAAGAGTTTTTACAATTGTATTAGAAGTGACATCGTTTATATATAAGTTTTGAAAATAAACAAATATTTACAAATAAAGTAAAGAATTTTAGAAAATATTTTAAAATAATAATTTTACGCTGAACGTCAAAGTGAATATTAAATTTCTTCAGTTTTTATAATTTTAATTAAATGACCAGAATCATTTATAATCGTGAAATAGTAAAACTATAAATTGCAAATGCTTTATTATGAAATCATTTAAAATTGATTTTTATAACCAAAAATTTGCAAATTCATTCTAATAAAGTAGGAGAGAAGATATAATATTTAAATATTAAAAAATAAAATTTTTAAATATTTTAAAGTTCTTTAAAACTTCTGTATTTAAAGGATGCGTACCTTTAAAATAGAACGATTCTGCAAAAATGATTAGTTTGTCAACACTTTATTTACTACGGGCAATAATGACAACAGGAAAATTCCATTAGTCAATTACATTAAGCAGCTTTAAAATGATTTTTAATTCGAAATACACGTCCATAAATAATAACCAAAGAAGCAAACAATACCTGCAACTGGAGATAGCTTCCTCACCACGCACCATCTCGGTTTCCACTTAACATTAGAAATGACAGAAAGGAAAGACAACAACAATAACAAAAAATGAGCGTAATGAAAACTTGAATCATATGAGACAATATCAATATTTTCTTTATTTATTTTTAATTCTCATCCTTTACTACCTTCTTTCCGTCTCGATATTTAACTTGCCCTTCCGCGACTATGTTAGTATCGACGGAGGAGTTTTCTTCTCGCTTTTCCATAGCGTAAAGTCTGCGTAAATCTCTACTACGCATTCGATAAAAAAGTCAGAGACCGAGATTCTATTTCACCTGCCGACAGCACCAATAACGTACCGGCCGAGACAGCTATTTTACTCCTGAGTCAACGAGAGCTCGTGTTGCGCTCGTGTTCGGTCAGCGAGCCAGAGCGAACGCGTCCTTGCTTCGTGAAACATACTCCTAAAAAGTCTTGGGCAGAAAGGCGCCCGCCTCCTCCTGTGACAAGTGCCGCTGTTGCATGCTCCCGTCAAACGCCGATCGAAGCAGACGACGCGTCGTGCGTTCAGGGGTGCAGGGGTTCCCTCTTCTGGTGGTGAGGAAGAGAAACTTATTTAAACAAGTAGGAAGGTATTCCTCAGAAAGAAATTCCTCTCTGCTGGGTTTAAGTTTGGATATTTTTTTTTGTTTTATTTGATGCAAGAAGGCAAGAATGCTTATAGGTAGAATTGTCATAATAATTTTTTTCCCATTTTAGAAGTACACTCGCGCTCTTAAAACAAAAAAAAAACAAAGTTTTCAACTTAATTAGAGAAGTTTCCTAATTTTAACGCAAAAATAAAAAAATAAAAAATGATAAGATTGTTTTTGTAGTTTTTTTTAGTTTATTTATTAGAAAATAGTTTCAATTACTTAGCTGAATAGGAAATGCCTACAGGGACTGGACAAAATACCCTCTCTTTGACTTAGCCTACTAAATCTGGCGAGGTTCAATCAGAAGAGCAAGGTGGCCAACTCTTTCGAAATGATCCAATCTACAAACACAGCTTGCATTTGTTCCATAGAACTGATGGCAGTGTAGCACTGTTCTGTTACCTTACCAGCATTCATGCCGGCTCGGTGGCCGAGAGGGTTAAGGTACAGGTCTTTCTGCTCTCGATACCAGCGAATCGCGGGTTCAAATCCCGCCGAGGGCATGGATGTTTGTGTTTGTCCCGTTCATAATCGTTCTTTCATCATCATTGGGGATAGTACAATAGACCTGAGGTCGCAGTGCTTGGTTCTTTGACAACCACCCCTTTAAAATTCATTACTCATTACCAGCATTTATCATCATCCAAATTAAATCCGGAACAGAATTTTTGAAAAAGTTGTAGTAACGGTCTGAATGAATGGTTTCTGTAAGAAAACAGACCCAGTCAAGCGGCTTTATGATCTTGTGTGACAAACACCCACTTTCAACTTTCAAGTCATGAAGAGGTATTTTTGTAAGGCACGTTTGGATTTTTTGTAGTCCATATCGAGATGTTCTGATTACTGACAAACCCAGTGACTGCATAGACCACCAGTGATGATGAACGCGGTTGGAATTTGATCAAATTTTAATGTAGGGTGTACAGGGAATTGCAGATAACTACAGGGCAGTATAACGGGAAGCCTACCCGCTCGATTGCAGGGGCTGACTCGGTTGATTGGCAGATTGGAGGGAGATGAAGGTGGCCTGCAGCAGCCAGCAGTTTCCACAGTCGGGGAAGGGGGGTGAACATGAAAACTATCACGTTTTTGATAAAATTACCCAATTATCATTTGATGTCGAGCCGGCCCCTGCAATCGAGCGGGTAGGCTTCCCGTTATACTGCCCTGTAGTTATCTGCAACACCTGTACAGTCGGGTGCAAAAAGGTTTTTACCTGCTCCGTAGGAACTGAGCTTACCGGATGTTGATCGGTTGCAAAATCAGGTACTTTTATTGAGAGTCAAGGCAGATTAGACTGGACCTGTCCTTTATGAATGAAAATAGGGTAGCAGGTATACGCTTGGGATGTGTTATTCACGTGCTCAACTATGACTAACAAGGGAATCCCTCGAACATGTATGTCACAGATTTCCACCAAATTGAAATATGTTGCTCATCTGAAGCTACTATAGATGCTTGCAAAATAAGAGAGTGCGAAATTTTGTTTCTTTCAAAATAAATCGCGAAAACGAAAACATTTGAGCATACATAACCATACAAGGACTCCATTGTTAAAGCGGAAAGGCTGTGTGGGGTTCCCTTGTAAGTCTAAGCCTTTTTGCACCCAACTGTACATGGTATACAGGATGATCACCTAAATTGAACCAACAGCCAACTTCTAAAATACAAATATGACAAGAGTACTTTCAATGGGAAGAATTATTGTATTTTTATGTGAGGGATTTTTGTGTATTACATTTCCAAAAAACCGATGCCATTTTCGAATATGTAAGTCAACTTTGAAATGTGCAACGGAAACCCCTATTTTTAATTGTATTTCCAGATTATACACAACATTTCAGAAATGTTTTATTCTTGGCGTTTTTTCAATTGATCCAGCCGTTTAGGAGATAGAGGCAGTGAAAGTATAGTGCATTTGGATCTAAAGAAGTAAGTGTAGTGTATTTGGAAGACAAAAAACAGAAACTGTTCATCAATTAACGACGCGTCTATATAAAAAAAAAGTAAACGTATGACTGGTTTGATAGTTTGACTATTTCTCTTTCGTGTGACTAGTGTTCGTGGAAATGGTGGCCACAATAAAGAAAGGTCTAGGAATAGCAAAAGGTAGTGTTTAATAATGAAACCTACGCGTTTCGAAGTTTCGAAGTATTTCATCATCAGAGTAGGTTCCATTATTAAACATTACCTTTTGCTATTCCAAGACCTTTCTTTATTGTGTTCATACCCAGAAAAATACACTATTATGCAACTACTGAAATGATGTAGTTTTCCGTGCATTTCACCACACTTTCACTGCCTCTATCTTCTAAACGGTTAGATCTCAATTGGAAAAAACACCAAGAATAAAACATTTCTCAAATGCTGTGTACAATCTGAAAATACCATTAAATAGGGGTTTCCATTGCACATTTCAAAATTGACTGCCATATTCGAAAATGCTGCCTTTTTTTTTTTTTTTGGAAATGGAATACACATAAAAACCCCTCACATAAAAGTACAATAATTCTTCCATTGTAAGTACTGCCAGATTTGTATTTAGAAGTTGACTATTGGTTCACTTTAGGTGAGACACACTGTATTGTCCTATTATTCTCCCAAATTTCACCTTCCTAGCTGTTATAGAACCTGAATTATTAACTTGCTGTTCGGGAACAAAACTAGAGTCTGCCTTATTACCAAAAAAAAACTTAAATCCAAAATCTCCTTCAAACTTGAGAAATTTTTTGAAGAAACTGGTCAGCAATAATAAGAAAAATCTGAAAATATTAAGAATAATTTGAGGGGCTGTACGTTCACTCTGTTAAGATAAAATTTTACTGTTTTCTCCATCTTCCGAACAAGCCCCATAACCTGCGACAGCCTTCTTAAGGATTTCTTAGGAAAACACATCAGACGAAATTTAATGTCTCTTACCACTCTTCAAATAAGTTTCTCGAAATTTCCTTACTAAACCTAATCTGGTCATTTTAGGCGACTTCTTTCTTGTTTTAAACTTATTCCAAAAATCTGTAACTACACTGTCAACGGATTACGTTTGAAAATAACTTTCAATTATGATGCAACGTTGTTCTACAGAAACGCGCTAACGCATACGCATTATGTTTGTGTATTTTTTGTTTGGCGCATCTTATTCAGTTAAGCATGATTCCCACATGCGTAAAACAACGGCAGAAACGACAAAGCAGAAAAAATTTTGTCATCATTTCCTGCTCTCGTCTTTCTGCCCGACAGAAAATTCTCTTATCTTAGTATGCTATGACTCAATCCAACTCGAAAAAAACAGGAATTTTCTGTCGGGCAGAAAGACGGAAGCAGGAAGTGACATCAGAAACTTTTCTGCCTTGTGGTTTCTGCCGTTGTTTTTACGCATGTGGGAACCAGGCTTTACATCATTCTTCTAGAGTTTTTCATATTAGGATAAAGGAAATTTATGATCCTGTAGAAGCTTCTAGAGAGATGATTTGGTTCTCATCTCTGTAGGAAGCTCCACCATGCTTCAATGTAGTTTATGATCACTCTGTAGAAGCTCCACTATGCTTTGATGTAGAATTTCGATATTTCCAATTTTAAGCTTCTTTAGGTTCTCTCATTAAATAATAAGTGTGAAGATAAACTCATTGCGCTATATAACATGTTTCTACTCGTACCGCTGTTTTCTCTATGTTGCATTCTTTGATTATTAGTGGATTGGCGATTACAGCTTGACCATAAATATTATGATTATGAAGTTCCTTTCGCAATGCCTTGATCCACAGAGGAAAACGAAGGTGTAGATCTGGAGACACTTTCATTGGTTTATCTTCTTAGATGTCACAATCCTCGTTAATGCGGTCTATCTCATTCATTCAGTTTATGCTTCCGCTCACTTCGGTGTTGGCAAAAGAGATCTTATCTGCTATCATAAATTTCGATGCCATAGCTTCGACATATCTAATAAAGTGGTATTGATGCACGACTATACGGCCACTAAAAATCTGCCCTCTTTGGATGTCGTCTATAAGTTCGGATAAGCGATCACCATAATGGCACATCTGCATTTGGTTGATGAACGGAATACGCAGTATTCAGAATTAATTACTTCAAAATAATTATTTAACGAAAATTTTCCATGAATAAAAATAGAACACAGAATTTGCTTATGGCATTTTAGATCGCTGGTTGCAACCTCGTTTCTTCTCGCCTTTATAGGTTTCATAAAGGTAATAGAATAAA
>JAHWFO010060970.1:9419148-9435395 GCA_023313115.1 Rhysida immarginata | reverse complement strand
GAATCGTGCTACTATCCAAAGCAAAAAAGAGAGGAAGCAACTCTGCATATTTGCTAACAATTTGGCATATTAAATTTCAATGACAACGTCACTGAGTGCAAGTCGATGGTTTCTTTGCAGGATGCAAAGAGGTAGAAAATTGTCCTATTTCTTAATAGGTCTTCCTATTCGGATAAGAGAATAAGAATTTTATGCACCTATCAATTTAGAGGTGATACAGAAGCTCTTCTGGAATGGTCTGTAATCCTTCGAAGTCGTGTTTGGGATAATGAACACTGATACACACTTGAAGAGCTTGAATAAGAGAGTTTTTGTCTTCCAGCAAGATTATGTTTCAACACACTTTGAATCTGCTATTTTATGAGTATTTCGCGATACCAAAGACCCTAAAGCTGTCTGACCAGCACATTATCCCTAACCGAAAGCTCATTTTAAAATTTATTAAAAAAACAACAACAACAAAAAAAAAACATTATATCGGCAAAAATTGGTTGTGAACTACCAAATGCTCTCCACGAGAAATCAAATCAACGCTAATGGCAGTCTTTCATTTTCCAGTAGTTCTTTCCGTTGAGAACAGCTGTAATTGTAATCAATAGAAGACCAACAGCATGGATACAGCAAAAATAGTATGGCATGGCTAAAATGCATTTTCAAATGAAAGAAATTTTATAATATTTTATAAACTTAAAATATAGAAAAAAAACCAAAGCAATTTGTTCAGAAAAATTGCTATAATTTCTTTTAGCTAATGGTTATAACTCATTAACAAGAGATATTCAAATTCGCTGGTATAAGAAATTGCCGAAGGCCAGAGCAAAGCATAGGACGTTGATGGGACTCTTATGGTATCAAAATATTTAAGCTGGGAAAACTATCATACAATAATTATTAGACTTCTCATCTAGTTAGACTCTAATTTCTTTACTACTTCTTTATTTAAAAAAAATTACTCGTGCAGTTAGCATCATTATGACCTCCAACAGTTCTTTTTCCCTATTGTTGGACAAAGGTATTAAAGATATTCTTATTCTGGTCAAATCCTTCGAAAATCAATCTGCAAAATAGGAAATCAACTAGTAGTAGCAGATAACCAACTGCTAACTACCATCATACTCTTAATGGACCACTCCTCGAATTTCTTCAAGCAAATTCTCTCCAGTTTCACGGGATTAAGTTTTACACCATATATGTATATTCAGTTTTTCCATGCCAAACGCAAGAATTTACAGCTTCTATTCCGTCAATGAACTATTTCTCCAATCAATATCGATATTTTTAGATCTCACGATTCCTTCACTTATATAGGATGTAGCTTAAAGCTTCCGGAATAAGGATATAAAAACTGAAAGGCTGTATTGTAAAAAATGAAAAACACGTTTCGAATAAACATGTGTCCTTTCGTTCCGAGACATTCGCAGTTCATCGCATCGTTAGCCCATGTAAGATGTCTCTTCTGGGACAGCGAATAAACATTGAATTTTGGGTGTTGCTAAGAGAATAAGCAGCAGACACATTGAGAATGTTACAGAATGCTTATGTACGAATAGCATAAACGTTTTCAAAACTGACAAAAAAAAGTTTTCCCAATGACGCGCGTACCAGAGGCCCAAAAACGAAATTCGGGCAAGTTATAGATATCGTACGATCCGACAGGCGATTTTCAAGGAAGAATGTTGCTGATGAAATTACTGATTGCAAAAAACGGATTCTACAGGGTGCGGCAGTATAACTTCTTTATTTCGTATTGCAATAAAACAAAAAGTATTAAAGATATCGTTTTATTTTTTGTTTTATACACAAAAGTTGTGGTTTACATAGTTTTAAAAATCATATGGGGCAGTGGGTGAACCCATGTGAACCCATTGTCGATACTCAGACATGCTCGAGGAGGTTTTTTTCTGCCATGACTGGATGAAATGGACTTGGGGGACCTATGGTTTCACCAGGACGGAGCAACGGCCCATACGTCAAGGGCATCGATGGCTGTGTTGCGAGATCACTTCCCAGGGCGCCTCATCTCACGGAGAGGCGATTTGGGGTGGCCGGCGTGTTCTCCCGATATGTCCCCATGTGATTTTTTTGTGGGGGTATTTGAAATCCCGTGTCTATACTAATGGGCCCACGGACTCTGGACGACCTGAAGAGAAACATTCAAGGAGAGACAGCCAACATATCCATCAATATGCTGGAGAGAGTGATGAGAAACACCAGAATTCGGTTCACCCATTTATCGACAATGGCGGGCGTCACTTACCCCATATGATTTTTAAAACTATGTAAACCACAACTTTAAATGTGTAACTTTTGCATAAAACAAAAAAATAAAACATTATCTTTAATACATTTTGTTTCATTGCAATACGAAATAAGGAAGTTATGCTGCCGCACCCTGTATATAGGAATGTTTCCAACAACTACATAGTCCTTGGCAAAAATTTGTGACTGCAGAAGAACAGTACCCTGAGGGACACGTTGCCTAATGTTTGTAAACTGGTTATTCCTGGAATTAAAAAATCCTTTCCGGAACTTTTTGAAGCTGATTCCTAGTTCACAGATCTGTTCGTGTGTAACTACAATGTTGTAGTAATTAAGAACTGGTGAAGCTACCAGCAATACTTGAAAGCTGTCAGTCTAACTATAATATGAATCAAGGTTTCATATCCGTGCTAAAATGTTCATATCTTCTTTCGTTACCTCGCGCTATACAGGATGCTCAGAAAATATCTGATAAAATTTTAAAGGGTGGTAGCGGGAACCAAAATAAGCATTTCCCGTCATAGATTATCTGAAATGACACGTTTAAGCGCGTCGTCGATGATGTCTGGGAGTAAAGGCGTCATTTACCCGCTGGATTGACAACAGCATGCATCGCTTTACAAATGCAGAGCTTGCAAATATCCATATGACGTATGGGGCAGAGAACGGAAACTGACTAGCTGCTCAGAGGCTGTACAGGGAACGATTACCGACGAGACAACTGCCGAATCGACAAACGTCTGATCGTGTGCAAGGCCAGCTTTGTGAAAGTGGCTCTGTCAGTGCTAGCAGATGTGATGTGGGTTTGATTAGGGCGACAACGTTGGCCAGGAAACAGTATCGCCTTAATGCTCCTCAAACCAATATTGCATTTCGCCATGGACTGCCATCTCTTACTGAAAGGGAAACTCTGGTTGCTAATCTATTCAGTCTCGATGGTCAGTCTGCTTTTCAACATAATTGAGCTTGCAGAAAGCCACGTTAGGTCTACAAAAATCGTCACGGAACCTAAACCGTAGACATAATGTACACAAAAATTGAAATCCCACGACTCATCGTATAATATAACCTATTTTCATTGTTCGGTAGTCTTTAAGATTTATGCTGATTACATAGATGCAGAAAAGGTTATTCGTAGCAGTTTCTTCTTATGTCACTATCCTCTTTAATGCCGCTTTGCTAGTCATTCCGTTTACTCTGTCTACATGCAGCTATACCAACACCACATAGAAATACAACCAAACAACTGAAACATCAAGCATTGTTACATCATCATTTTTCGACCATTGTTAATCGTATTTCTACAAATAATAAGCCCTAAATTCGGTCACTTGATGATGTAACAATGTATACACCTTTTGGCCGCAGGCCTTCTCTCTGTTCAACGAAAGAAAAATTGAGTGTCTAATTAAATTTCCGATTTCAATTGTTAGATTGACATTGTTTCTAACAAGGAGACTCCACGTACTCTGACTCACCGATTTTGATAAAAAATATTCTACGAGTAGCTTTCACCAAATTAAAGACCCGTGCAAAGCCATTCGACGCACTTCTCAAAATTTTCCGAGAAAAAAAATTCATAAAGCTTGTTATAATTGCCTACACTTTATGTAGGAAAGGAGCGAAAAGTCCTTTCCAGCTCATCCCAAAGATGTTCAATGCTAAGTGATTCAAAACTCATTGTCATGTTCCTCGAACCAATCCATCATGATTCAGGCTGTGTGCTAGAAGCGGCTAGCGACACGGTAGAACATGACTTCATGGCAAGTTCCTGTAACCGGCCGAGGGGAAACCAACTGCCCAATGTAACCAAATAGGTTGGGGTATATATCAATTATTTACCCCCGGAGGGGGACGTCGTAGACAGAACGCCGAAGGCGTTCGAGTAACGGAAAACAGTGACCAATGAGCCTCATTGAATGAGGCGCGAAGCGCCGAGAGTGGTAAAAGTTTGTTAAATTTAAACACGGCCTGCCAGATAGTAAAAGGCCTGTGCGAAAGTCTTTTCTGCAGAAAAACTGCGCTCTCCCTTCCATTTTTCGCTATGACGTCATGTTCTGCCGTGTTGCTAGCCGCCAGTTGTGTGCTAGTGCATTATCCTGCTGGAAAGAGACATCTTGTACAGATAAACTGAGCATGATGGGGTGAACTTGATCTGCAACAATGTTTATGTATGCTTTGGCGTTCAAACGACCATATACAGATATTAGAAGACCCAATTCATGCCATGAAAACATTCCCTACACCATTACTCCGCCTCCACCAGCTTGCGAAGTCCGTACCAGACACTGAGGGGTTCATGGCTTCATGTAGTTTTCTCCACATTCTAAGCTTTCCATGAACATGATGCAGAAGGAACCCTGATTCGTATGACCATACAACCTATTTCCAATCTTCGTTAGTCCAATCCTTGTGCTGCTGCGCCCACAGGAGGCGCGATTTCTTGTTCTCTTACAGCTATTGGTACCAGAAATGGTCTTCAGCTTTGGTAACCCATTCGGGCCAAGCTGCAACTATTTGCCCGTTTTCTGGCTACCGGAGCTGAAATGAGCAGTAATATGTGCGATTGTTGCCTATGTTTTCGCGCAAAATTCTTGAGATTCTCCTCTGGCCTCTTTCATTAACAAGAGTTTTTCGTCCACAGGAGTCACAATAGCTACATGTTTTTTGTTCCTTGACCCGCTCTACATAAACCTTGAAAATGTGGTACATGAAAAGTTCAGGAGTCGCAATTTTTGAAATTCTCATTCCAGCCAGTCTAGGAAATCAGATCACTGGTTTTCCTCATTTTTGCTATGGCTTCACGCTTAACTAATAGTACAAGTTGCTTTAGATATTTATATCGTGATTTGTAATCATGTGACATGCAAATCAGGTAATCACTCAATTTGCATATTTTGTGAGGTGTACCTAATAAAGTGTGCAGCTCTGTATATTCTCTTCTAAAACTGATACTCTTATTATACGTCCCTGAAATTTTCTAATTCGCATAAAAGAATGGAAAATGTATACAGAGTTAGAATATTAGCTTTTTTTATGAATTAGTGGTTTACCCTCTCTATTCATATTTTGAATTTCAGTTTACCTTTCATTCTTTATTCTAACAAACCAGTAACATGGTGCTGTATTAGTTTCTTGATGAAAATGCTCAATTCATGGAGTACATAAAATTTAAAAAATGTATAGTTTTGTAAAGCCCACATTATTACTGACTATATCAGGCTTTTCAGCTTTTTGTAACTATTCAAACTGCCTTATTATTTAATGCTATTTCACTTATTTACATTGTGCAATTTAAGACTACATAAAATATTGACCAAATTTTTCCAAAAGGGTCTCACAATGGACACTATATTTTGGTGCGAAGAAACAAATGAAAAATAAAGCATATTAATATATTCAATATGCCATAACAAATTTTAGTCTTTCATCTGCAAATTGTTTTATTCCCGAGATAAATGTAGTTCTAAAGCTACTATTACCAGCATGTAAAACATTGTACAATAAAGCATTTAAAAAACACTGATTTTCTCAACTTCAACTACATTTATCTCGAAATAAAGCAATTTGCACAGATGAAAGACGATCAGATTTGTGATCAGCATATCAAATTTATTAACTACTTTTCCTTTCGTCTGGTTCTTCACATCAAAATAGTATCCACTGTCAGAGCAGTTTTCTTCAAGAACACTTTATATTCCCTTCATTTATAAATGATGAACATCATAATAAAAATAAATGACAAAAAAATATTAAAAAAGTCGTTTTAATTTTTGTATGCATGTAAAAAAAGAAAGGAAAAAATGGAAAAAGAAAAGGAAATGTTTCAAATAATACATTAATAACAGGCTCACCAGCCTCTGTACAAATTATGTACAATTTTGTCTTGTATAAATTGCAAAGCTAAATACACAGGCATGTTGCAAAGCAGAAACAGTGATGCAAAACAAAATGTTTTACAGATAATTTTGGATTTTCTTTTGGCAAATACATTCAAAAATAATGCAAATCATCAATAATACTTAAAAAAATAAATTCAAGAATATATTCATTAGCATTTCAAGTTTTGAACAATTTAAAAATGCATTACTTCAAAATACTTAAAACTTGGAACTAAAGTCACCTGAAACAAAGTTTCATTTAAATTGTCTTAGTAAAAAGCCTATCTAATTTATTCCTGTGGCTATCAATGAAAATAAATTATCTGTCGTTTGGTTTTCTTCTCATTAAATAGTACCTACAAAAAACTGTAAAAAATACCAAAAGTTTAAAAAACATTTTAAAATATCTGCCAAAATATTCTAATTCCATATTTAGCTCTTGATTTCACTAATTAAGGCATTTCATGAACATTAAATGGCTAACAAACAAACAAAAAAGATGGTTTAAGAGATTTTTCAACATTCACACCCCAGAAATAATTTTTTCCCCCAAGCACATCAACCATTTATCAAATTTTTTTTTTTAATATATATACAGATTCGGAATGACAGTCAACCATATTTTATCCCCTTTCATTTGAAATGAACAATTTGTAAACTTTCAGCAAAGAATGCAACCAAAATTAACTAGAGACAAAGATAAAGGCATGAACTGTGATACATAAAAATTTAAGACATTAATTCTTAACAAAATAGCAATCAATTATTATTATTAGGCATTTCCTGAGCACAGCTACAACAAAACGAATGAAGGCATCCATGAATCCATAACATGAAAAATTTTAACAGTATTAACAGCAATAAAATAAGAAACAAGTTTGTAAAGTTTTTTTTGTTTGCTCTTTGATGAAGAGAGAAATTCATCATGTACAATTATATCCATTTATGTTACTTTGCATAGATTCCAAATAAAACTTAACTGCAGCCAAAAAAAAAAAAAAATTCAAAAAGGCATTATATATCTGTGGAGGAAAATAAAATTTCTCAAGTTGCAATTACAAGTTTGAATGAAGAGTCAACATCAATAATTCAAATGCATCATTACACTGAAGGTGAACGTAAAGGAATAGTTTCGAGTTTTGCATTTTCTACTTCCTCTAACACTAACCTCCTCACTCAAAAGTTAAAATAACAAAATAATACAAAAAAGCAAACTAGAAACTTAGCCAAAATAAGGAACACTTATATTTTCAAGGATACATACCAAAATCATATGATTCTGGACAGGGCAGGACCTTCAGGAACTAGGGGTGATGGCAATGTTAGCCAATAGAATATTTTTAAAAAATACATACTTCAACTGCATTGTCCCCTTTTATCCCATTAATAATTTATCTACTGTCTAGGGTCTTTTTTTTCTTCTTCTTCTGATTAAACACTAAATATCAGTGTAAATTAAAAATGAGTATTTGAAACTATTGTACAAACTCAAATTCGATAACTATTCAGGGTTTAAAACCCAAATGGAATAATATTTCATATCAATTGGTAATAACCAAATAAACGAGTTTTCCATGATTATGAAAAAATCTTTAAAAATTTAAAAAAGAATGAAGCCTTATCAACAATATGGAAAGAAATTAGTTTAAAAATTTCTTAAACATGCTTTATACAAAAGTGATTGGCTTTGAACGTGTTCAAAATATATAAATAATTTCTTACTTTTAAGTTTTCTTTCCTTCTTATTATAAACATTATTTCCTAGTTACATTACCATAATGCACAAATGATTGAAACAATGTAATGGAGTGATATAGTAGATGACAAATGATTAATAGTATGTAATGGCCACTTAAGGTTAATCAGACAATTATTTCTAAGATATCAATGTTAAAGAACCGTCTTGTAAATCCTGTATCTGTCAGAAAATTAATAATCGCTGCTGTACTTATTCGACATAATATATTTTTCTCTTGGAATTATTAAAAATAACCTTTTGTTACCACGTTTTAAAAAGAAGCTAGAGCTATTTGGCTGATATGTATGTTTCACAACAGTAATAACAATGCAGAATAGTTTACTGATGTAAGCTGATGCAACTTACTTTGTACGCTTTTTATTTTTTTAAAGTCTTTAAAATGTATATAATTTGTTATATAATCATGTACTTTCACGAGTCAATTTGGAAGCAGAGATTTACCTATCAGTGTATTTCCCCCCCCAAATTTTCACTTATTAAAAATTCTCAAGAGATCATAAAAACAAAATTGCTTAAAATATAAAAAAATAAGTAAAACTTGCTATTAGAAATAATTCTGAGATTAACTTCATTATTTCCAATTTACTTAATTACTGTTGCATTCTAAAATGCCAAACTGATGCTTCATTCTTTTTATTAATGGCACAAATTATTTTTAAAATTATCGTTGGTTAACAAGTGTACATTGTCAAATAGAAAACAAATAAAAACAAAAAATTGTATGACATAACATATTGGTTACTAAAAATAAACATTAAAATTATACCTATTAAAATAAATTCATTTGGTTCTCCCACCTTCTAATAAAATTTCAATTTACATCTTAATTGGGGAGCGAAAAAAAAACAAACTATAAAACGCCTAATAACCAAAAATCTATCAACGGAATTGAGGAAAACAAGTCCCATTTACAAACTAAACCAATAAATTATAATAATTATCTTTAGACATAAAAACCTCGTTCTTCAACAAGCCTGCATTTTTTTAAATATATATAATTTAAGTAGTAGAACTTTTTCATTAACTTCATAAAGCAAACAAAATAAAAAATTAACACATCAATGCTGAGGCTTCGAAAATAAAATTTTATCGAAACAAAACTGATGATTATCATGCTGCCACAAAAAAACCTTTCCAGGTAGAGGATGGTTATCTTACTCATCAGTAGCAAAGAAAGTTATGAACATGGAGGGAAGGAGATGATTGGTCACTGATCTATGCAAGTGTTCTGAAAAATAATGGTTCGGCAAGACTTGTACTTTTTTTTTTTTTTTTTTTGTGGGCATTTCTGATAACATCATGCTCTTCACAGTTAAAAAGTCTCCAGTGCTTTTTTTCAATGGCACTTTGTATCTTTATACAAACAAGCTCAGATTTACAATACTCTTATTTCTCCATTACACCATTTTTATGTCGCTGCATTCCACTTTGCTCAATGTTTTCTTCACTCTTAAGGCTGTCAAACGAGCTCCTGGAGTTTCATGCCAACACTCTTGCATAATTTTTGACACAGTTCGCAAACACTATGAGAAAAAACATTATTAAAAAAACAGCTTAAGCAAAACAAAAAATAATTAACTAATTAATTAAGTAATTAAATAAATTCAGTTGTCATCATTTATAACGACCTCCAAGGAACCATGAACGTGATTAGTTGAATTGAAACTGTCAGATTCAAAGGCATTCTTAATTTTCACGGAAGAAAAATGGCAGAGTGAGATATACAGGGTATCCCAAAAATGTACTCACTTTGAGAGCTGATTGCGGTTTTACTAATGAACAGATTATATTGATATTTTAACATATTCATATTGGCATAATGCAGAAAGGATTCCAATCATAAATTATGCAAATAAGGGATTTACATTTTCCATTAGATAACTTGGCTACCCTTCTCTTCTATCACCAAATTTAAGCGATTAATGATATCGAAAACGGTAGATTGCAACATTAGCTGTGAGTTATGAACTATCTCTCTTCTTCAGATCACACAGTTGTTGGTCTGGTAAGTTAAACCCTGCTTATTAGAAATCCCCAAGAAAGAACTTTACAGTGCAGCCACACCACAGTTACCTTTGGCGAATGTACAAAAACTATTTAAACTAATTTGCATTTTTTAGGATGAAAACATTTCCGATCATGTCAATATGAACATATTAAAAAATAATCTGTTCTTTAATGAAACCATTATCAGCTCTCAAAGTTTTCTTTTTTTGGCTACTCTGTATTCATTTCTCTGTGCATGATGTGGTTGTTGGCACCAGACTCCAGCTGCCAAATAATGTTAGCTTTTTCTTCCACAGTTAAGGATTTTCTTTTAGGAGCCATTCTGGCAAATACAACTGCAGCAGCCACATGACTGGGTGAGTTTTCCAACTTAAAAAATTTTCCCTGCTAAAAATCTGTTAAATACAGCGTAAATTCTGCTAAATCGGCAAAACTAAAACCGATTGACTGATGTAAGAGAATGACAGCAGCGGAACACGTGGACGTGAGAATAAACCCTCAAAAGTACATTCAGAGAGATACCGTATTCATTTAGTCGTCACTGGAGAATGATCGTTATAGCCTATGAGGATTTCCATTTTTTGCTTGAAAAGCCTGGTAGTTAGTATACACGGTTCCGTTGTTATAACTGAATTTCTGTTATCATTTAGACAGGAAACTAGTGATGGGCGGTTTTTCATTTTATCGCTTATTTAATGGCAAAAAATTAACAAATACATCCAATATAGAATAAGAAAGTAATCCATGTGACCTTCTGATATTAAAAGCGATGAAAAAAAAACGTTCATTATTCGATTTATTTTGGATTTTAAATGAAAACCGAAAACCGCGGTTTAAAACCGAAACAGACTCAATGCTACAGGAAACCAAACTTCTGGTAAGACCTGAGAAAATTCTGGTAGCCATATCCAGTTGGTCATTATAACTGATGGTGTTATAAGAAATTTTGACTGTAAATAAATAACATAACATACTGAACCATAAATATCCAATTATCTTGTGCTCACCTCATTGTTGCTCCATCTGTTTGGAATTGAAGGCCTAATTTTCTTAATGCAAATGACTTCATACATGTCATCAAAACTGGGATCAGAACAAACACAATCATAATATGGGAGTTGATAATCTTCAACAATACCTAAATAAGAAACCAAATGATTGAAGAGATTTGCAAAAGATCCAGCAAGTGAAATTTCCTCAATTATAATGGACATGCAAGTCAGATATATAGCAAAGGGCTTGGTAATAAAGGAAACAAAATATTGCAATAATTCGTATTACATTATTTGGTATGTGATTGTGAAATGAATCAGAGACAATATGATACAAAATTATTTATAAAAATTTTATTCTCTTTACGATATAAAATGTGTGACAGAAGCTGCAAGAAGCTAATCATCTGAGATGTCAGAGGCCAAACAATGAAACAGAATCTAGTACTTGCATCTGGGTCGATATTGCTTCGTAAATCAAAATAAGAAAGCGTCCAGTATTAGAAATTTTAGTTTTTTACAAAAGTACTACTATAGTTAGATAGTAATACTTATAAAAATAGCTATCATATATACTTGTTTATGGGTTTTTTTGGGGGTTTTTTTTTCTTCCAAAAATGACCCCTAAAAACCACATTCAGCTTATGCACGAGTCAGAGTTGATGAAAGCACTCTTACAAGTGGAGTTTACAAAAAACTAAATAATAATTTATTATTGCGTTTAGAATTCATTTATTAACCTTAATTTATTAAATTATTAAGATAATGAGAATCTCTAAAAGCTGTGGCAGCCATATTGGAAAAAGTACGAACGGAGAGGGGGGGGGGATCCAAACGAAACCAGCATGTTTTTACGTTTTCTTCCATTGCAAGACATCAGTATATTAACCATATTAACCTGAACAGTTGTTCAATAGATAATGAATCAATGGAACATCTAAACATCAAAAAAATTCAATATCGAAACTTTTTGATCAATACATGTACTACCATCAATACTATCGCCAAGCACTAGCGTATAAAATTTAATATACCTTACAGCACATTGTACAAGCAGGGTTCTCCCCAGGCCCTATTGAACAAGTGCGTCACTTGGCTGATTTTGCCGACCGCCTGGCTGAATACATGAAAAACTGCACATTTCTGCATAATATTTTATTTGTTTTTAATTTTTGTTTATCCAGCTATTGCAACTTTCCACCCATCTATCTGAACACTGACAACTACTAGGTAACCATAAAAGTTCTTGCCGTTTTTATGCAGCCACAAAAGGAAGTGATAGAAGATATGCAAACGAGTGTACAATACGGTCCAAAGGAGCAGGAAGGTTAGCCTGTATAAATACAGGGTTGTTGGGCATTCACATCAATCACATCTCGTACAGAAGTGACGACAAATGGAGGTATCGAAGGAGATGGTTAAGTGTTGTTTGCTTTAAGACTTCAAGGTGGGCTTGTCAGCAGCAGCATCATGTCGCCGAATGTGTCTTGTGTTTGGGGATGATGGAGAGAATGAACGCACCACAAGGCATTGGTTCCGAAATTCAGGTCGGGAGAATTTGCCCTTTCTGATGAACCCCATACTCTAATGTGTCTGGTGGACTAGACACCAAATGGTTCACTATGAGCTGCTATCACCTGGCCAAACCATCACTGGGGACCTGTATTCCCAGCAGTTGGAACGTGTGCAACAGGCATTGCAGCAGCAGGAGCCAGCATTGGTGAATCGCAAAGTGGTACTTCATGACAATGCCTGGCCATATATGGCGACCTTAGAGTGGCTTGGCTGGAAAATTTTGTGTCATCCACCTTACTCAACAGATCTTGCTCCAACGGATTATCACCTTTTCCTTTCTCTGGACAACCATCTTCGTGAAAAATCCTACACCAAGTACGGATCTGTGAAAGGCACTCAAGGACTTCTTTGAGTCCAAGGCTGGCAAGTTTTACAGCCAGGGGATTGGTCAACTGGAGACACATTGGCAGAAAGTGCTAGAGGCCAATGGGGATTACTTTGGGGACTAGCAATACTTTGGTGTTACTTTTTGTGTACATCATTTTGTTTTCCGGAATTAAAAACTGCATTAACTTTTGTGGTTACATAGTATATACAATATACATTGCATTAATCAGTGCATTATCTCACGTATTTTTCCTCAATTTTCCATTGTAAAAAGCAAATGCAGAAGTCAAATCCTGAAAACAAGATGGCACCGACCTTGGTAAATTGTCACAGTGTTCATACCAAGTGCATTTTAAAAATCGTCCAAGAATGTTTTTAAAAGAAATCTAATACAATTAAAATGAATAGCTATTATTACATACAGTAAATAATTATTTATCATTTCGAAAAATAAAAATAATGAAAGCGAAACCAATGAAAACTAGACTGAAGACTATATGGATGACGAGCATGAGAATGAAGATTTTCATCATCTTTTTGGAGAGTCAGATGAAGAAGAAGCTATGTCTGACGGCTTTCCAACACCATGAATTGTTACTATAAATTCAATCTGCTTGTAATAGTCGCGTCTATAATAAATTCCCCCCCCCCCCCCTCTAAAGTTTTCCTTTTTTTTTTCTTTTTTTTTGCCTCGGCTTATGCATGAGACATGGCATTTTTCCACTTTTTGGATCAAAAATCGGTGGTCGGCTTATGCACGAGTGTAACCATAATATTAATGGCTGAAGAATTTATTCATAATTTCTTACCTCCTGTAATGCACCGTCGTGAAATCTCCCATAAAACCAAGGCAAAAGAATACATATCTGCCATTTTGAATGAATCAAAAATGGCCTTGTTTAATGTTTCATCAACAACTTCAGGAGCCATGTAGCGCCTTGTCCCAACTCTGGTATTAGGTGCAATATCAATTTCATTTGTTTCACTATAAAGGGAAAAAAAAATATAGAAAAAAATGTTTAGTCCAATTCAAATACGCCCAATTTATTTGTACTCTCTATATCTAACTTTTCATTAATATAGTAAAATACACAGAATGAAAATATGATGACAAAAATTTAACACCTGCTTCAGTATCTTAATTCTATTATGACAACTGTGCATGTCATATCATGATCGCTTTCTAAGATTTCATGAAGGAGGAAAATGCTTAAATAAGTTAACACATGTAAAACAAGCATTATTTTTAAACTTTATTTGAATTGCCCACTCTCAAAATTCAAAGTTGGTCTGTTTTTGATTGAAAAAGAAACCGACAGAGTACACATATCTGGATTTGCTTAAAAAATAGCTAAAGCCGCATGTTCAAGCTGACAATGTAACTTAAATTTTTTAAAACAATGGTATTTGATCATATTTTCACAGCCAAATCCGTAACTTTGTGGACATCATCTTGCCAAATCCAATTTTCTCAAACAATAGCAATCACTCCTAAACATCCTTTATAACTTTAGAAATACAGTAGAACCTCCATATAACAAATGTAGATACAGTTGATTCTCGTTATAACGAAGTTCACCGGAATGCATAAAAAGTTTGTTATAACCGATATTTCGTTATATGTGAAACCCAATTTTTTAAAGTAAAAATGCATTTTTCACCTTAGAATTCGTAGGTTTTAGTTGAAATTTGAAGTATTGAGGCTAAACGGCGATGAAATATCCTTAATCGAACATAAACAAAAAATGTGATTTCCATTCGACTTTGCTCGTTTGGTGAAATTTTTTTGATCAAACACTACCAAAAACCAGATATTCATTCGAATACGTTTTTTATAGATACGTCTTTTCTAATGTATCGAGATGCTCAGTCGATATATAAACAGTTTAAAGATCTTTGAAAAATCTTTAAACTATTTGATATAAATCAAGAACGAATTCGCGAACTTGTTCAATTGTTTGCGATTTCTCTTCTCCTCCTCCCCCCTCCCAGGTTAAAGCCATTGAGTTCCGAATAAATTTCTTTCCAATATGTGCCTCTTTATCAGCATTTGTTATTTTGATAAGAATGTTTTTTCCTTTTTTCAGCACATGATATTTTCTAGAAAGATTTTTGCTTCTATTTTTCTAGTGCTGCGCGATGTCGATGTTTTTATAATATCGATGTTTTTCCTGCTACTGCATTATCGATGTTGTTAGTTGTTATACGCCTCGTACGCCTCTCAGATGGCAGCACCGTTTTTCTAGTTTCAGCGCTCATAGCGGCGAATTTGTAAGTTCTTTTAAGCGTCGAAGTTTTTTTTAACATATCTTATATCGATTCCAAAATCGATTTAACATCGAATGGTTTTGGAAACATCGATGTTTTCCGCAAATCGCGCAGCACTATATTTTTCGTAGTTATCGATCAACGATCGTAAATTCTACTTGCCTCCGCTTTTGATCTTTCTCCATTTTCCAGCATTTCTGCTTTTGTATGGATTCTTATTGGTTGTTTTCAAGCAAACAAAGACGTCATTTCCGCACTCTCAAAATCAGAGTAAAATTTTTATTAATTTTTACTGTTTTTTCGTCTTTACGTGAAATAAGCCTAACAGCGTGTATTGTGAATTGCCTTTACGATAAATCGCTATTTTGCCCAATTTATGACATCGTTTTTAGTTCGTTATATCAGGCGTGAAATTACTATACATTCAATTACGTGTCATTGGAAAATTACTTTGTTTTACCCGATTTTTCGTTATAAGAGATCTCGTTATAAGCGGTTGTTTTTTCTTAACAAAACTGACGGGGACCATGATGTAAGAAGGAACTACATCATGGACGGGGACCCTTCTTACATCATGGACGGGGACTATGAAAAACTTCGTTATTTCAGTAATTTCGTTATAACGCGAGTCGACTGTATAGCGTAATTATCTCTATAACATAATTTTTCAATGATCCTAGCAAAAATCCTATTGATTTAATGCTTTTTCAACATCCACATACTGAAATCTTTATACATAATTAATTATACCCATAACCAAGGATTTTTCGGACCAGACCATAAATTTTAAGGTATATTTTAGCTCCCACACTTAGCATAACCCCACAGCCAACAAGCGAAGTTATTGCACCAAACTACCTATAGTGCACTGCACAGCAATAATGGCAGTCTGCTGACGAGTTTAAATGAGCATCCGCACGAGAACTATTGTAAAACCATCGAAACTTGGAGCAATTTTTTATAATAAAAACTTTAACATTTGTTCAAATTTATGAATTTATTTTATTGAAAGTTTAAGCCCATAATATTTTTGTGAAATGCTAATTTTACCAAGGCCGACAAAAAAAACTCTGCCTTAATATACACGCTTATGTGATGCACCCGAGCTTTTTTCCATAAAATATTTATCACAATATTATTTTTGTTCCATTTTTCTTTTAAATTTTAATTATTTCAGAA
>JAHWFO010060970.1:9388023-9399148 GCA_023313115.1 Rhysida immarginata | reverse complement strand
TCGTTGTGGTTAAAGAGTGTTTTATTTCTTGCATTAGATCTATAATTTACTTATTTGTCTTGGTATTTTTACAGTTATAATTTTTTTTTCAAATTTTCATATACAAAATAATTCAATTTCTATATGCCATTGGCATCCCATTATGAAATTTGGCACACAAATACTCAGCTAACACCTTTAAAACATTTTAAAACACCTTAAAAAAATCAAAAATTAGAAATTTTGCAGATTTTGTCAACATTATTAGTACTAGCAGTGTATAAAAAATTATAAATTTCTGAGATGTCAAAGTCTAGATCATTGGTTGATTTTACACGGAATGACCTCAAACGAAAAACTACGTCAGTTCCAGGAAAATGATATATCTGAGAACAATAGATCAAGGTTCGACTGTATACAGCGTCAACCAATAAATTCTCCAGCATGCTAACTTAGTTATTCTAAACAAGACTGGTGCTATCAATCAAAATGTTAGACAAAGGGAGCTGTAGGAGTCAGATGTGTAGTTTTTCTGCTGCACAAAATGTGCTAGTGCATTCTTGTCTGTCAGTTTTTCCAGGAAAAAAAAAAGTAATTATCGGACAAACCATGAATCAAAGTATGAATCAAACGCGATATTTAATTCAAGAATTTTGTCATGGTGAATACAAAACCGACTGTAATACCTGACCTGTTAGGAACTTTTAAGTTTTTCATTTCATTCTCATCAATCAAAGGCATTAATTTCAAAATAGGTTATAATATAATAGACAAAGATGTGTCTGAAAACGTTTATTAAGTTATAAATTTTGCCAAGAAAACTAAAAAGTTTACATTGCACGGCAAATTTAACTGTAAATCTACACCGCCTTTCCAGTTTTCCATCATTAGCATCTAGTGAGAAGCCAATTTCAACATTTATGAGCCTTCCCTAAATTTCAAAAGGGTCTGAAGTTCTATAAATAAAATAAATTCTGAAGTTCTTCAAAAAAAAAAAAAAAAATTTTTTTAAATAATATTTGCAAATGAACATATAGCATCTCTTCACAACACAATTTCGGATCCAATCATAGCTCCAGTGGCTTCCACAACATCAAACGAAGCCACAGCACTGCAGCCATTCTATTATTTTATAATTTCATCCTTGAAATTTATTTTTTACATAAATTGAGATTTTATAATTATAAATTCTGCTTTAATATCGTCTGTAAATTTTAATTATCTGAATTAAAGTTTTTAAGTAGGCCTATCTATTCATCTTGGATCATTATGGCTTTTCTTTTTTTCTCTGAAGAAATAAAGACTGTTAACTCGATGAAAGAGTTGATAGTTTATGAAGAATTAAAGCTCTATATTTTATTTATATATATAAGAAAATAGCCAAGATAATATCCAATATATAAGGTGTCTATAACTGTATCACACAATTTATTTATTTATTTTGCTTCGATAGGTGGCAGCATCAAGCAGCATCATTTTCAATTACGTTCATTTGAAAGAAAATGACTGTAACTGTGCAATAGAAAGCAAAATGTCTTATTTGGTATGCAAAATTTGAGTGTGTTCAAGCAATTCAGAGGGAATTTAAACATGTCCAAAACAAAAACTCATCCCTGGAGGCCAGTCACCTTCTTTAATAAATATTACGCTAGTAGGAAAGATAATTAGCATAATGCTCCCATGCAAATAGCATGTAAATAATGCTTCTAACAAGCCTAAATGGACATTTAAATAGCATAATGCTCCCATGTCCACAATGGTTTGGAGAAAGTGAGAATGGAGGACAATGTTTCATGTGCACTGTATATGAAACATATTTTAGCAATGAATGAAATAAAACATTCAACAGAAAATACTATGCATTTATTATCATTTGATTTCAGGCAGCACCTTTTTTTTCATGACTAAATAACTATACCCTAATTTTATTAGATTAAAAGTTTATTGGCACATCAGCTTCTAAGTTATTTGCCTTTTTCTCATAGCCTTCATATTTTTACACATTCAAGATGTCTTCGAACTCAAGACTTAAGAATTGGAAAGCCCATGTACACTCCAGTGCTCTTGATTACTTACAATGACAATACTAAACTCAAACTGCAATTATTTCCCTTTGTAATGCATTTGTTTTAGATTTGTCAATTTCCATAATCTGTTTAAAAATTTCATATAATGTGTGCGGGGTGAAAGTGTTCACTAAAAAATTACTCATGTATGTTTATTTATTTTAATAGTTATTGATACTTTAATTGAATATGATATATTTCAAGTTTTTATTCCTCGTTTCCAAGTATACTTTTATTAGATAGTGTATAAATAAACATTAAATGGAAACTATATATAACTATACATTACAGTTATTCTTGACATAATTTACCCGCAAATGTCCAAGTGCTCAGAGGCATGATAGTGGTTTAATTAGCATGGACTATAGAAGCACAAGACATATACATGTAGTAATAGAATGGTTACAGAAAATGGGAGCATGCTACAAGTAACCATCAACAGCAGACTGACAATCATTTTAGTTTATTTACCTAATCAGCTGCAAAAAACTCACCAATAGATAAATGAATAAATTACTAACATTTTTTTTTTATTAGATTGCATTCACTCTTCCTATTTGTACTTAGAATTGCACTGTGGGGTCTCAAGAGACCCATAACTCAGTTATTTTAATGTGACAATGGCTGGAATCATTTTTCAGTTGCACCTTATGTTAAATTCAAATTTTTCTTAGCTAAGTTGGGATATTACCTTTTTCATATTTTAATACACTGTATAACATGAGGCTACAGGAACAATTTTATTATGTGCATGGGTGCATGGTATCCCAGTGTGCAGTTCATTGTATGTTTATATGTGATTCAGTTTCAGAATAATGGCTGCATGCAACCAAGCAAATTGTTATCCATTAACTCAAAAAGGATTATAAATAGAAATGGATAATATTTGGATGAATGAAAGTGAGAAACAAGTTTTACATGTACCATTTAACTTGGAACCATGCTGTGAATGTGAACACGAAACTGAGGCTTCTGGCTAAGAATGATTAAGTGTAATTTTGCTGAATCCATGCACTTTTTTGTTAACAGGAACTTTATTTAGTCAAGTCCTCTGTTCATATCTCAAAAAATAAGTGCAATATTCCAGAGTAAAATTATTGAACCTTAATAAGAATGATAAATCCTCAAGCAGAGTTAGTTAACATTTCATATTTACATGAGTGCCTAAAGAACACCCTACATCTAAAAAATGCTATCTTAAAATGTTATCATCCTGCGATTGAGTTAGTATTTTTATTTTGAAATAGTTAACTGAGTAACTTTTTCTTTGAGTTTTCATGCAAATACTAGTGTTTATGTTTATTCATAATTTTTTTATCCAAGCACTCAACTTGTTCAAATTATAGTAGATTCCCGATTATATGGGCAAATGGAGAATTTTCCCCCCCCGGATTATCCAGAAAATAAAAGAAAATCATAAAATAGAACTTAGATGTTAATAAATAAATATGCATGTATTAATAGACAGAAGGTTCGTTTTAATATTATTATAAGGATATTTTTTCAGGCCCCATGAATATCCTTATAGCGAGGTTTGACTATGTATATTATCAATCTAGCAGTGTTTAATAATAAATTAAATTGGTATGAATTTCTCCTTTTATAATGTAAAAATCGATAAATTAAAATATATAAAAATAAAATAAAAGACACCATGTTGAGACAGTCTTGTGGATGAAAGTCTTGCATAAGTCTTGTTGTTTAGAAATCTATTAAAGTTAAGTAGTCCTGCGTAGATTATGGTAGATGATGTTGATAACTCATCAAGGCGATGATGGTAATAGACTTATTTATAATAAAAATTTGAAGATGATGGTAATAAGGAGGTGGTTCAAATGATAATAGTAAATTGAAGAAATAGTTTAAAAGAAACAGGTACAAATTAACGTTTTCAAGAAATTCACTTCTCATCTTCAGAAAGAATTTTTTTAAATTATGTAACAGTTGAAATTATAAATAAAAATTAAATAGACAATAATAAATTTTGTGTTGGTTGTGATTGTGATTGTTTGAGGTTGATTGTTCACTAGGTTAATTGTTGTTTTGTATTTTTGTTCTTTTTTATTTAAAAGTAATGTCCATTTGTTATGATATTTGTAGCAGGGAGGAGGTAGAACGGGAGGCGAAGCTCGTAACCGTTCCAATGCTATTTCATTGAAACCAAAAAGCGCCACCGAACTCTACAACGCCAGGTTCGGACAATAACGGCTGTTAGTTTTATTGGGCTCCTCCCATCGCTATAATGGCTAGGGCTGTGCTTAGCAGCTGCATCTTCCCCTCCTGTACTATAGTATTCTGTCAAATGCTTTGAATTGTTTATTATTAAAAGTTGAGTTGTTGCATCAAAGCCAGCACGAGTCCTTTTAATCAACATTAAAAAACGTGCATCTCGGCAGACCATCAAGAGAGAGAAGGCCTGCTCACAGAATCATCATACATTGTTACAACACCTACCTTCGTCAATTGTTAAGTGTGTTTCTACAAATAATAAGTCCTAAAATATGACTAAGTTAGGCGATGTAACAATGTATGTCATTTCAGTGATGAGGCCTTCTCTCTCATGTGTTGCATTAACGGACAGAAAGCGATCACATGCTCTACGGCCTGACCACTTGGTTTTGTTTATTTATTCAGTTTCCGAACCTACTGCGCAGTACCGCTATGATCGCTTTTATTTCAATAAATGAGTGGAGCTTCGCTTCCCATTCTACTTCTTCCCTGTATATAATTTCTTTTTTTATAATTTTCTTCTTTTTCAATGATTTTTGTGTTATTCCAATCTATTGATACAATGGTTAACTAAATGGTTGTTTATCTCGTTGTGGCTTATTGCTCTTTCATGTTCTTTTATTCTTATTTGCAGCTGTCCTTTTGTTTGACCTTCGTAGACATGTTCACAATTTTATATGGTATTTGGTAAATTAGGTTTATGGTGCTCCATTTTTCTTTGTTATTTTGACGTATATCCTTGAAAGTGTGGTCTGTGCTGCTATTTTGAATGTTTGTTATTTTTAGATTTGTAGTGGTTATTAATGTTTTTGTTAAGTTTTTTGTTATTGTATTGAATATCTTTTTTGTTGTTCTTGTTGATTTGTTTTATTTTTTGTTATATCGTTTGTAAATGTTTTTATTAAAATACTGTCTATTAATGTGTTATTGGATATTTGTTTTTCTACTAGATTCAATTTAAGATGAGAAGTGAATTTCTCGAAAAAGTTAATTTGTACCGGTTTCTTTTTAAACTATTCTTCAATTCACTATTATCATTTGAACCACCTCCTTGAAATTTTTATTATATGTGCTTTATTACCATCATCTTCAAATTTTTATTATAAATGTTCCTATAACCTTCATCGCCTCCATGATCTTCACAAGAGTTATCAACATCATCTATCATAATCTAAGCAGGACTACATAACTTTCATCAAATTTCTAAATGACAAGACTTCTGCAAGACTTTCATCATTGGTCACTTTTATTTTATTTTTATATACTTTAACTTATTGATTTTTACTTTATAGAGGATGAAATTATACCAATTTAATTTCACTATGTATAGTTTAGATCTATGCCCAACGTATTTCTATAACCAGAATCGTCAGTTATACACAAAATAGACATGCAGACTACAGTTAATCCACCTCCGGATAATTGGAAATCTACAGTCCTCGTGTTAATTTTATTATTATTATTATTATTTTGCGTGATTACTTGCCTCGAGTCATCCTATTTTAAGAGCAATTAATATTTGGAAACTGAACATATCGTTAGTCGCTTTGATTGGGTTTAAAGGCAAAATGTAAAGATTTCTCTTTAAATAATGAATACATGTAGACAAAAGAATGGTCGGGTCATTATAAGGTTGGCATGAATAATCAAAAGTTGAATCTTGATAACAGTAATTAAAAAATAAAATTTCAAATTTTTAAAAGGCACCATGTGTCTATTTACTAAAAATCAAACTATTTAATTTAATTAAAAATTAAACCAGAACATAATAAAACTAAATTTATTCTCTAAATCAAAAGAATAATGCGATTAAAGAAATTAGGGTCTTATTTAATCTAAATGCAATAATGAATTTGAAATAGTTTCATTGAAAGATGAATGCAGCATGACATTAACGACTACATGACAGAAGTAAACATCTGAGTAATCTAACACAGGTAAACATTAACTTCCCGCTTAAGGATTGACACGACTGTCCCTTTATTTCTAAGTTTATATCCATAGCCAACATTAATTGGTGTATTGTCATTATAATATGCTTTAAAATTATATGTACCTTTATCAGTGATGGCGATCAGAAGAAATAGTAGCCCACCAATGCCAATCCATGGAACCGACAAACAGGTCAGCTCCGCCATTTTCTCGCTAGATGCATCGGTGCCAAAACAACTTACAAATTATATCACGTGATTTGAAATTGCTGCTAAAATGTTTAAAACGGATAAAGAAGTTATTTCATCGTATAAAAACATCCAAGGAACGTAGTATTAAAGCTGTGATTTTCAAAATATAAAGATTAAATTACTTACACTTGTAAAATTAGTACAATCCATGATCTATTTGAATTTCCATAGCACAGAGCTCTCAATGAACCATTTTACTTCCGACGCGGAAATATTGTAGGTTCGCATTTAAATAACCATCAATGTTTTTTAAGAAGTTTAAAATAAAAGTGCTTATTTTAAAATTAGTAAAATGAATTATAAGTAATATTAAATTATATTATTAAAGATAATCACTTTATTTAAATAATTATGACAATTATCGATATGAATCTAAAAACAAATGACAATCTTTCTAGCCCGTTAAAATAAAATTATAATTCCTCAGAATCGTTATGTTGTTCATAAGGAAAAGCAAGGCCGAAATGAATTGAGAAGCAAATTGTATTTCGAAATTGTCAAAATTTTCGATTACTATGACGGAGTTCAGAAACCCCTGTATACCGATTTTACTCAAGTGAGTCGAGTCAAGTCTCATTGAGATTAGAATCATTTATAATTATTTATAATAAATCTGGCACTCGTGAATGTCAACTCAGAAAGGGTAAATCTCTCGATTGATCTTAATCAAAACACCTGAGAATGGATTTAATTCAATGTTAAGCAAATTTCCAAACATAATTATTTTTTATTTTGCTTTCTTTGCCTACAGATGGCAACGCAATCACTCAGAGGGTAGGTTCGATTTCGCTTTGCTGAATCTACTTTTTCCTACCACTTTCCTTGATGTGCTCTTGATTTTAAGCTTCGAGCATACAAATTGAAAATTTTAAGGTAGCCTATAAGAAAAAAAAAATCTATAAAAAATTATAGTAAGGAAATTTGGAAATTCGTAACTACTTTGAACTCTGCACTTGCCAACAAAGGAGGATGTGTTGTTATGAAAGTTGTTGCTCATGTAAATGTTTAAACGAATATTTTTCTTCTTTCCCATGTCATCAATTAAAAAAATTCGAATATTAGTGAAAATCACGAATTAATATAGTCGAAGCTCAAACAATTTAGTCCTAAAGAAACAAGGTAAATAAAATCTTTCAAAAGAGAGAGGACTGAAATTGGACTCGCCTAAGAAAATGTAAAAATGCTTCTGGAGGGTTTATCGCTGCAGTAATATATAATAGGAAGAGGGGGGGGGGGAGGAAGTTGAAGTAAATTATGATGAATTAGTTATTTTAATTTTCTGTTATTATTAATTCAACTTTCTCCTCCTATTCTTATTATTTGTCACTGCATGTCCATTGTTACATATCTCCACTGTTACATATCTCCATTGTTACTTTCATCCATCCCTGCTGTTACTTATTTTCAATGTCAACCTTTTTCACATAGTTAATTTAAATTATTATTTCAGACTCTTTTTTTGTGTTTATTATTGTTTCATTATTATTTAAAAATTGAAGATAGGGGAAGGCTTCCCCCTGAAAACATTATTTTTAAATTTACAGTAGAAGAATCAACGATTTACTGGGAATAAATAAAATCAATGCAATTACATCACTTAATATCAAACAAAAGGTTAAACGAGAATTTTAAGAAAGCCAAATGAAGTCAATTAGAAAAAAAAGTGACTAATAATGATAAATAGTCAATAAATACAATAAAAATATCGCGAGTCAATGTTGAAAGATTAATTAATATAGACATCTTCAAATTAAACAATGTTCTTCACTGGCTAATAACACTGAATTAGTTCAGTCCTTTCTACATTAGGCCGCGTTCAAACCGGGAACTGCGAGAAGCCACAGAACTCGAACAATGGATAACGGAGTTAATCCTTCTTTAGAATTCGAACACCTGCTCTTTACTATTCCCTCAGGGTCTTTTAATGGGGGTGAAGAAGGAAATTTTTACAAGACTCTCACGATGGTAGAAGACTGAATCCAAAGCCAATAATAAATCTACATATTATCACTTCGATTATAACCCTCAAGTTATTCATATATTTTCTCTCAATGGTCTAATTCAAAGTATAGCCCTGAAAGGGATAAGGCAATGACAAGTCATTTCATTTATAACCCAAAATAATCTATAAATAGTGACCGTTGATTCCTTCTCTTGTCTTGGAAATATGTCCATTTTCAACCCCTTCGTCTGAAGAAGGAAGTAAGGAAAGGAAATATTTAAAAGGCTGATCGAATTCTAAAGAAGGATTAACTCCCGTTATCCCTTGTACGATTCTTATAGAAATTTTACTTCGTGATTCGCAGCTCTCAGTGTGTTATGATTTTGTCAAATTCAAATGGTATACTCTTCGAGCATAAAAATAAAAAATACTCTATTTTTATGCTCGAAGGGTATACAAGAGAATTATAAGCTAAATGGTTCAGAGTTATATAGCATCAACAATGCCTTTCCAAGAGCACATATTCATGTGTTCTTGGCCTTTCTTCATCAATGTCAATAAGGCAGCAACTGAATCCACAGCTTATCGCGGCAAATGACCAAAGTCAAATGAGAAATGTACCGGGTGGCCCATAAAATATGTTAGAAAGTTTTTGTCTACTGTGGTTTAATCATATGCCGTAAAATAATTTTCCTCGTGATACTGTTGCAGTTCTGAACATTTTATAGCTCACTCACTGATGTCTCTCATTACATTTCAGAATGACCATTGCACGATGAGATTACAGTACAGAACTGAAGCCAAAATTGAAGCATCCTTTGATGCGGTTTTTTGTACCGCACCGTAGTTTTGTTCCATGGTTTTTACAGGTTGGTAAAAGGTTTGAAACGACCGGATATCATAGTGGATTAAAAGGGGCTTACATACCTAGGCGCTCCCCGAAACATTTATATAGTACGGGCTCAATGAATTATTCAAAACCATGATCTATCACAAATTTCATTTGTTTAGGAAACTAGTGTATAAAATCTCAAGAATTCAGAAACGGGAAATGATCTCAAATAGTTTTAAAACGAGGAGCCGATGAAAATTACAAGTACGAGACATTGCGTTGTGATTTCTGTCATGGGAAAGTCTTTCTCAAATTAGTTTAAGCAGTTATATGGAAAAAGTTTTACACTACAGGGATTATATATAAGTGTCCCCACAAGATAAAACGCATTTGCAATAATTTCAACGATAAAAGTCGGTTAACAATATCGAATGCCACTCACCAAAGCACTTCTTTGAATAATGAAGAAACTCATGGCTCTCCCAGGCTGACAACACGACGAATACCATCATGTCCTGAAAAGAAACTACGTCGAGCGGATCTATCCGTAAACTGGAACGAAGTTGTAGCATGGAAGAAGTAGAATTCTACTTTTTCCATGATTGTAGCTACATCCATCTCTGAAGAAATGAAGTTGGCAGAGCAAAGGCGAGTTTTTCTCAGTCGCAATCCTCATATGTTATCCTGGCTAGTGGAAACTGTTATGGAGCCTTGCAGGCTGGCATATTGTCTCGGCAGACCGTCATCACTCAATCGACCAGGAAAAAGCCAAAATTCCTCGTGCTCTTTGTTGGCTTCCTTGGAGACCGTCACTTATGCTGAGAACGAGGCTAACGAGAAATACAGGCTCCGGCACTGAAAAGTCACCTGACCAAGATAGGTCTATTAACAATCCAACCTTCATTGTTTCCAACAAAGGAAAAAACACTGATTGTTAAAATACAAGATGGAAACAATGAAAGTTATATTGTTAATAGACCTATCTTGGTCAGGTGACTTTTCAGTGCCGGAGCCTGTCTTTCTCGTTAGCCTCGTGCTGAGAAAATGCGCTAACAAATGGGGATTGTAATTACACACACAGTTCATTGTTACCTTCAAAATTGAACAACAATGCAGAGGCCACTCATAAGACGAAATAAAATCTAATTTTAACGTGACATGAAACCAAAAATAATGTGTCACTTTCAAGAATATCGTAATCCTATGCTTTTGACAAAATATAATTTTTAAGAAATTGGTTAATAAAAGATTGTTGGAAGCAGCAAAGCCAACGAGTATTAACCGAATTGCTGGCTTCTCGCTGCCTCTTAAAGACCGCTGGAACTCTCAATGAAAACTGCCTTTCTCCTGTTAATATATCTTTTACAATTATTTTGCCCTAGGCATCCATATCAACAATACCCACACGTAACGATGAATTCGCGACTTAGCCATTACCACCTCTACCAACACCACCTTTACTCAAACATGACCACCGAGAGAGAAGGCCTCCGCATTGAAATGCAAGACATTGTTACATTATCATAGATAGTGCATTGTTATTCGTATTTCTACCAATAATAAACCCTGAGTTTGCACTATCTATGATGATGTAATAAAGTATTAAATTTTAATGCGGAGGCCTTCTCTCTCGGTGGTCACGACTCAAAGCACGGCCTCCTAGAAACTACCAGGCCTGAACATGACGTCAGTAATGTATTGTTGAAGCACTAAGATTGTGATGTTGAACTAACTTCTGTAATAGCACCATCAGTTCGACGTAACAATGTTTTATCTTTTCCAGGTTCAGGCCTGGTAGTATCTAGAAGGCCGTGCTCAAAGCCTGAGCGCAAAATTTTCATACATTGTTACATCATAATGCGGAGTCCCGAGGCCAACGAGAAATACAGTCTTT
>JAHWFO010060970.1:9359168-9387623 GCA_023313115.1 Rhysida immarginata | reverse complement strand
AGAGAAGGCCTCCACAGTGAAACTGAATACATTGTTACGTCATCATAGATAGTGCAAATTCAGGGCTTATTATTGGTAGAAATACGAATATCAATGCACTATCTACGTGATGCAACAATGTATTCAGTTTCATTGCGGAGGCCTTCTCTCTCGGTGGTCACGCTCCGGCACTGAAAAGTCACCTGACCAAGATAGGTCTATTAACAATCCAACCTTCATTGTTTCCAATAAAGGAAAAAACACTGATTGTTAAAATACAAGATGGAAACAATGAAAGTTACATTGTTAATAAACCTATCTTGGTCAGGTGACTTTTCAGAGCCTGTCTTTCTCGTTAGCCTCGGCAGAGTCATAATTTCGGGCTTATTATTGGTAGAAATACGAATAAACATGACTTTAACAACTACTGACTTTTAACAACTGGGACCGGAGGCAATTCATCATGCTTTCGCGTCATGAAGTTTCGTTTGAATTTTCGTTCACAATACAGAATGAAAAATTGCGATAATTTGCGGCAGAAACTTAGAGCTACCTTCTTTACTTTAAAATCTTACACAAAATCAAAAGAAGCGCCTATACATGAAAATATTGTACCTGCACAAGTTTTATAAAACTAGGTCTCATTAAAAATTTTCCATACAATAGTGAAGCCAAGATTAAAGTTGGGCTTCAAGTTCAGAGTTAGTTTAAACGACAAAGTAATGTGCATGGTATGCGTTTCAAAATGTTTGCAACAGCTTTTAGGAAAATCAGTCTGAGGATCATCTGGAGGAATTGCTTTCCTACTTATTTAGGGCCTGAGGGTCCAATATATTATTACAGTTGCTAATTCCTTCTCTCCCATTTAAGCTTATCTCCTGAAAATTTGGGAATAGTTCAAATGATCATGGAAAAACAGCACAACGGAATAAAGCCCAAATATATTGGCTGATTATGGAAAAGGCCTCCCACTTTGTCATAAATTAATTTTTCTTGCACATGGTTATGTTCAATTGTGACAAAGTTGTATTTTGCCAAAAATTTCTTTGCAGAATGTTTACTTTGTCTCTATACACACGCATAGATTCTGTCGCCATAGGACTGCTGCCCCCAAAAGTTTACTTGTGCACTAAAAAAATTTTGAATTTTTGAAATTCTGACTTCGGATTCTTAAAGACCATTAAAAAGTAGAATAGGAATGTCTTTAAGACCCACTCTCCATCTCTTTGTCTTCATGGATAAAATTGGGTTCAAAACTTTAAAAGTTCCACACTTTCAGCGCCTCTATCTCCTAAACGGTTAGATCAATTGAAAAAACACCAAGAATGAAACATATCTCGAATATTGTGTGCAATCTGAATATACCATTAAAAATAGGGGTTCCTATTTAAGATTTCAAAGTTACCCCCTCCCTCCAGCATCCCTCACAAGGGAGGGGGGGGGGTAATTTTTTAACTAGTGAATTCCCCCCGCGAAATAATTCACTTTTGATTTTGGACATTTTTTCGCACAATGCTTAGTTTCCGAGAAATTCAGTTTTCTCAAGATACATGGGAACAGACCGGGACAAAAAACGGAAAATCGGGACAAAGGGTGAAACATGGGACTGTCGTAGCAAAATCGGGACGCCTGGTCATCTTATTAAAAGTGATAAAGACGTAGGAAAAGAAAGCGAAATCAAGTAAACATAGATTATTCAACTTTTTCTTGAGGGGAATTGAATTTAACACTTTTACTTTTCTTTTAAGAAAAAACGACAGGACAAACGAGAAACAAGAGGATATAATAAATAATCGTTGGCGATGTTGCTTGAGATAGCGTGTTCAGAACATCGAACAGCAACAACCAAAGTTTCGTTTTCGGAGAATTTTTCCGTATTTTTATCCAAAGATTCGTACTTTTAAAACAGTAACGAAGCTAATCGCTTGAAGATTTAAAGCTAATGAAAAATATTCAAGGATTACTCCAAGAATATACAGAAAGATCCTAAAGTTTACTAGAGCAGCGAATTGTTGAGTCGTAGTCCCTGTTCGCGGAATTTTATCTTTCATTTATTCCAAGTTTCAGGTTCTTTAATTTAGATATACAGGCATTGGATAAAATACGGAAATATCTCATTAAGGAGGAGAACCTTTATTACTATTGTGTAAGACAAAAGTTGGCTTGCGATACGACCTGAACTCTCCTGAGAATGTAAATTATAGTCCATCCAGAATAAGAAAAACTATGTCAAGGTCAGGAAATTCAAACTTAGCCAATCAAAGTAATTGAAATCAATCCTAATTCGCTCTGTATTGGCTATTTTTGAAATTCCTGACTTTGACATAGTTTTTCTTATGCTGAATGGACTGTAGTGAACAGTAATGATAGTCATATGCATAACAATGGCAATCTTGATGCTTTCCCGCACCGCTCGCCATTCACCATTCGCTTTCTTCTGAGAGTTGATATTCTCGATTACACCTAAATAACTGTTGCTTTTTTTTACCTACTAAAATAGTTCGAAATCACATTAGAACAAATTCAAAATTTAAGTTGTATGAATATCAACTCCTTTAAGTTAGGATTCTCCTTTTAATATTCTATTTTATCAACAGATGGCGGGATCGAATGGCTAAACGAAACTGTCGGCGTAATCACAGCTAAAGCCTGTCTCACTCAACGATATGAGTAGATCGCTTATTTGGCCGCCATCTTTGGGGCAATTTGAAGGCGGCGAAAAGTGGAACTAATCTCCATTCTTCCATGTTATTATACTGCAGGCGCCATTACTATGGTAGTCTGAACATCGCCAGCCAAAGCGCCATTACTGTGTATCCGCTTTGTCGCCAGCTGAGAAAGCCCCCCCCCCCACCAACATCGTGCTTGTAGTCTGACATTTCTCATGCGATCTCCCAAATTTAGAAGGTTTTTAATAAATGTGGTATATAATTTCATAAATACCTCTAAACAATCATTCTGGTATCACTGAAACGGCGATAACAATGTTGGATACATCTAATCAACCAATCACGATATGAAAGGCCAGGATTTTTACATGAGAAAAACATTCTAAGACGCAGAAAATAAAAAATACACCTGTGAAAGGTCAGTGGTGAACCTTTAATATATCTTTGATTACAATTTAAAGCTGAACAAGAAATCGGCATTGGGTTTTGGTGTGTTTATCTACGCAGAATTACACACGTAAAGATCGGTGAAAGCCATTTTTTGACTACCAAATCAATGGCCGCCAGGCCTTCAAATGGGGACACGATGGTGGCGCTGAAAGCAGCTCATGAGCGATCTACTCATTTCATAGCGTTGGTCTCACTATGGCTAAGGTCAAAAACTCTCACCGGTGAGAAGAGTTAGCGCTTGGTCGATCAGAAATCCCAGTGAGAAAACTCGTGACGTCATTTTAACGCGGTCAGAAACGCCAGTTAGTGCTGCTATGCCTAACCGGTTAGTCTCACCGTCCTCACCGAGAAAAAGACGGTTAGCCCAGTGAGAAATTACGTCATCATTCTCTCACCGGTGAGGGTTTTTGACCTTAGCCAAAGTGAGACAGAGTATATAATATACAGTATTTGCTTTGCCTTTTGAGTAAATACAGCTTTTACCTTGAGCCATTCTCATTTTAATTTTTTATCCTTCAAAATGCTATTTTTTGATTCCTAAAATGCATTTAATTAATTAAGAATGCATGGCTATGTGAATTTTAAGAGAATTTGATTTTATTAGAGACGTTTTACAGCTTTTATTGTAATCTCTTCTTATATTTCGGTAGGGCTAGAAAGTAATATTCTTTTTTTTAGTATTAAACCTCGACATGTCTTTAAAAAGTTACAGATAAGTAGAGGTTAAGATAAGCAGCATAGCAGAGAAAAATTCCAAATGGGGAAAAATTTTAATTACAAGAAATATACAAAGTCAATGTTTATAGTAGTTCATAATCAAGATGATATAGAATAACCTTGCGTAACTGATCCAGAAGTTTTCACTTACACAATGCCTGATCCACGGTGTAAGATTAGGAGGCGAGGAAACGGCGCCCGAAAGCATGTTATCTAAACCATAGTAATAAAAGGGAAGCGCTTCTATTACTATGCCTAAATGTAAGTAGTTCGCTACGTCAGCCAATGGGAAGCGCTGCATGTCTAGAGTGCTATCGGGTCCTAAAAGCTACATTTGAACTATGTGTTTCTTGCTATATTAATATATAAGATGGATTGTAAAATGTTGGAGAAAAATTAGTATGATATAATCTAACATCCTTTTAGCAGATCACAAATTTTATGCAATTGATAGTTTTTTTGAAAATAATTTTTCACATATTTTCGAAGCTGTTTACCAAATGATTCTGTGCTAAAGATGAATGGCTTGGGGATGCACTTGTGAATTGAAATTTCTATTACATAATTAAAAGTACATGTATCATTATCAAAATTGAAGTAATTTGCGAATTTTCACTTTTGTTTAACTTTCAAAATGTTTGATTGGCCTGTTATTCCAGGAATGCAAAAGCAGTAGGAAAGTGGACATTTATGATGGATACATGTAGCCCAAAATCAAAGAAAATACAATTTCTAACTTTTTCTGAGAAAGTTGATTTAATTAAACTGGCTGAAAAATAATGTTAAGTGCCAGAAAATCACACCTCCGATAGTGCACATCTCCCAATAACGGATACAAAAAATTTTCCCGGGGTGTTACTGTTCAGAGGTTTAACTGTAGTAATTTAATGATATCAAATGGCTTGCCAGGTGTAACACGCAGGTTATGAGATTGGCAATGAAAACAAACCAAAAAGAGATAAAATATTATTGAACATGGAAAAAGTTACACTTTTACGGAGGGGGTTCAAAAAAGTTATACAAGTGATTTTTTTTTTCAAGTACAAAATTGACGTTTGGTGGCGCTGGTGATATATTCGTTTGCTATCTATGTTGCAAGGGCTAGCCGTTGCAAGTTCCAACGCATGCATCCGCTTTCGCGCAATCAGTTCCGTTCGAATTCATAGTAAATCATGCTGCGTTTTTTATGGAGTATTCTAATGAAAGAGAAGGATTCTACATCTTTACTCGGTTCAAACTCGGGCATGAAGCAAAAGAAATTCATGAAGATTGGTCACTGTTTATGGCAGTAGTGCTTGTTAGTTTGACACTGTTGTCCGTTTGATTTGAAAGTTTAAACAAGGTAGGGTGAGCTTACAAGATGACCCTCGCTCAGGTCGACCAACAGAAGCAGTAAAGCAGGCAATGAGACACAGGGAAACCACTTATCCACATAGAAATTTTAATACGATGAATACGCATTTGCCATGAATTTAATTTTTATTAAACAAGCCACCACACTTTTATCTTATTTTTTGCAATTTTATGAATCCCTGTTATTATCTGATTATTTTAGGAGTAAAAATATGTGCTTAAAATTGTTCTTTCATTTATTTTTTTTATGCATAATAAATCGAGTGCTTGTATTTGGAAGATACCAAAACGCTGTTACCATGTGTGGATATAGGGAGGGGCAACAACTGTCCACTACTTCTCCCCTTTTACTTGGCTTCTCCTACGTTCTGCGCATGCTCAGTGATCCAGTTCCATCTTGGCAGTTTTTTTTAAGCTCAGGTTAATTATTCGTGCTGGAAGGCAACAGACCTGTTTTTGGCATTTCCAGGATAATTTTCTTAGTGAGTTTGGCTCTTTTTGTCTTTTATGTGAATATTAAAAAAATTCTTTTTAAATTCAAATTAATTTAGAGATACGTATATATTTTTTTATATACTTAGATTTCATCTTGCATTTTTTTAAAATTAAATCTTTTAAACAATTTCCTCTTCGCGTTCGTGGTAATGACCGCTATTTTTCCGTATAGGCCTAATATTTCAAATTTTAATATTAGGAGCTCGAAATAAAATTAAAATGCTTAAAGACATAATATCTTAACGCAATTCAATTTATTTTTTAATCATAATTTAGACTAGTATTTTCTTTCTCGAAAGTTATTGGTCCTCAGTAAGTTAGTTCTTATTAAAGCAAAATTTTCATTTTAGTTTATAAATTTGGATGTAATTTTGCTTACGGTAAGTGCCGTACTGAATAGCTTTTTCGGTTCCATGGAGATGTTTTTCATTATATTTTTTCATTGTACGTTAAAAAAACCCCGTTAAAAACCGTTAAGTGTGTTCAGCCATTAAGTAAGCCTACTAGTTGTAAAATCCGGTCACTTGGGCACCAAAGTTGTACAACAAGAACAGCGGTTTATTCTTACAGATATTTAAAAATATTATTAAAGTAAAAAGCACAATTTCTTAATTCACGTGACTCGATTAATATTCATAATTTACTTCAAAGAACTAAGGTGGCTGAACCACTTGTACCGACTTCTGCGAGGCCTATTAAGATGACTGATGAATGTGTAGAATGGGAATTAAATACATCTAAACGTGTATTTTCATCGTTATTTACCTGTTATATAACTGTAAATTTAGATTTATTTTAAATGCGGTTTGAAACGAAATCCAAATGCGGTTTGGGCATTTACAAACTTATTTATTTTCTCGAGGAGCTAATTGTAGGTGCCCTTTCACGGAGCTTGTAATTAAATTTATACATAATTCCCAAGTTAATTTGGGAGGCTTATAGGTGTTTAGTTTTATTTTCTAGTGGTGTCGACTTCCATCTACCAAGAACTGGTGGATCTAGTCCCGTACCAAGAACTGGACTGGTGGATCTGATGTTCTTTTTCCTGTTTCACCCACGAATTCGTCGGATGACGGAATGCGCAATCTTTTACAAAAGATGAGTATAGATTATCTTTTCTTTCTTAACCTTTATTGTGTGAGAGCCATTTTTTCCACTTAGGACAACAAAATTACGGTTGACACTCAAACACTTAGCGATAGGAAAATCGTGTTCCCCCGTCCTAACTCCCCTCTTGTGGAAATATGGCTCTAAACCTTGATTTTGTTGTATCGTTAGCGTACTTGGGGATGCTTTATCTTTAATCTTTAAGCACAGACAATCACAAATTACTTTTAGTTATTGTTTATGATGGGCGGGGGGTTAATTTTAATTTTTGTAATTGGAACTTTGAAAATTTTATATTTAAGATTTTTTGTTTTCAGCTGACTGAAGTTTTAACTACCAATTAAAATCCGATTGAGGAAACTTAAACTGTTGAGATATTTAATATTAAAAATTAAATTTTTAAATATTAATATTTTAATCTACAAATTAAATTTTTTAAAATTCTATTTCTTTAATATAGCAAAAAATTTAACTTTTTTGGAGAGCTTTCTTTAACATTTACCTTATTTCCAATTAACGGTAAGCATTAGTGAAAAGGCCTTTCTTTGCTGCATAAAATCTGAGTAGTATTTGATTTTTTTTCCTACGCTCTTGCTGATGGCATTGTCGCCGACAGTTATCGGCAGCATTTTATTTATCTTAAAATGAAACGTAGCGTTGCCATGCATTAAAGACGTTCTAAGGAAAACGTCACTGCTTTTTAACGAATAAAAATCGTCATTTGACAGGCTCAAAAATAGTTTATTCTTAATATTTCACTACAATTATCGCTATTAAGCATGCGCAACACTGCCATTATTTAGACATTGATAATAATGCTTCTCATTCCCAGTCAGGTTTGATATATTAAAATTAGATTTTGAGAAGAATGAAAAATTTAATTTCAGAAAAAATGAAGCACTTTAAATTAATGGTAAATTTTACTCATTATTAAGTAATGCTTGAAAAAGTTTGCCCCATACGAATAGAAATCGCTATATGGTACACGTAGACATAGCATCAAGACTTTTGGTGGCCAATTGAAGCAATACCTCATTTCTGTGTATGGTAATTTTATTTTATCTTATTTAGGTCTCCTTCTAGTGGCCTTTTATGTCTTAACTCTCCGTTTTTCTCCTTTCTCTGTTCTTTTTTCCTTCCCTTATTTTGTTGCACTGTACTATCTCAAAAAATGTATTTTCAAAACGGTCGCGATACTGGGGCTTTCGTTAAATAAAGGAAGCACTTTGTAGAAATTCCTTAAAGGTAATTTTTACATGCACTTTAAAAATTATCCTAAAATGCTTTCATCACTTAACTAATAGTTGACAGATTATTACTTCACTCCAACTTTACTTCACGACATCTTCTAAAATTTGTATACAACAACTTTTAAGAACTTTAAAATATCAGTTTAAAAAGAATCCATGCTTTACAATTTATGATACAAACATAAGAATATGAATAGCATACTTATACTCGTTATCACAAATAGAATTGCTGCAGGATACAATTCAAAATGGAAAACTTCTTTATTAAAGGGAAGCCCTGGGTAAAAAATGTTTGAAGAGCAATAGCAAGGGTCCAAGCTTCGTAATTGATTTCCTTATGCATAATTTAGTAATTTCTGGAAACAAAAGGATTGCAACCTTCTTGCTATCTGTTCTGGCCACAGGAGAGCCGAGTGGTGGGGGTCGCAAGTGACAAAAGAATAACAATGGGGGAAGTGGAGAGTGGAGTGGAGGTCGCGTCCATTCGTCTTAACGAACTCCCTGTGGTTTCTTTGGGCGCAGCGTTGTGTTCCTCTTCTCGGGGTTGATTCCGGGTCACTTGGTAGGACTCGCAAGGCTCTCCCTAAAGCAATGGCGGTATAATTAGCTTAACCTTCCTTTATCTTTCCTTTGCATAACGAACAACCAGCTAATGAAGTCAAAATGCATTAAGTTTCCTTAAAAGAGAACGACAAAGGAAAACTAATTAGAAATAGCCCAGTGACAGGATGGAGCGTTTAAAATGTTAAAGATCTATTGTAAGCAAAGTTTTTGTTTAATACTGTAACAAGAATTCCAATTGGTGAAAAAAATATTGGCATACCATATTGAAGGGAAAGTAAAATTTTGAATATTTGTGGTGATGGCGGCGGACACTGCTTTAAGGATACAACCGTGTTTTAATTAAGATCATCAATGTTTAAATGTTTATTCAAAATTTTCCGGCTAGGTTACTTGTTACTTAAACAAATTTGCATTAAGCAATCGATTTCAGGCGTCCTATTAAAACGATACTTCTGCTTATTTCGGAGAATGCAGTTTCAGAAGTATAAGAAAAACATTCCACGGCTTAGGTTTGAATCGGGAATTAAGACCCACTCAGCAATTAATTATTAGTTAATTAAGATTAACTATTCTGTTAGAAAAAGTTCAGCTTTAATGATATAGAACTGGAAAACTAGCGGACAACTTAATATACCGTGTGTTTCAAAAGTTCCCGAACTGCCTCTTCCGTATGTAGGGAAAGCCTAACCTATGACAGTAGGAGTAATGTTAAATAAAACTTCTAGTATTTTTTTATTTTAACCTTTTATTTCAATCTCATTTTCGCGTATTTGCATTTATGTAAAATCAATAGCGGGATTCGTAACGATTGGGAGCATGCATTAATTGACAAAAAAAAAAAAAAAAAAAAAAAAAAAGTACGATATGCAGGGAAAGTCATCTCCTGCGTTCGGGAACTTTTGAAACACACGGTATAAAGATCAAAATGCGATCGACCGTCATCTCCACGGCTCAATAATTATAACGTCGAACGAAATTAACAGATAGGACGTGGAAGTTCGCTGTAGAATAATTATGAAATAGGAAGTCATTTTCACATTGACGATTGATATCGAATAGCAAGTACTGTAATAGACTTCCGTCTTATCGGCTGTCTATATGAAATTTTCACGAATGCCTATAAAGTACCTCATGGGAAAAATGGGACAAAAATTTCATATTTATGTTATATAATAGTCATCTGGTTGGAGGTCTCAAACCTATATTTAAAGACGTATTTGGTCTTGGCCTTTAAGAATCCCAATTCATTAAAAATTTGCTGGGCAACCTCAAAAACAAAGAACCTCCATAGAAATACGGATTATGTGAAATCGATTAAAATAAGACTAGACTTACTCATTGGCACGCCTTAGTTGTTGTATTTAATTCGATCAACAGTGGACATCATATCAATTGATTATCGAGAAAGCAACGATAGTAAACGCACGATATTCTGTTAATATTCCAGTAACTGTTATCACAAGGCCTGCACTGCTCAGATTCAGATTCCAAGATCATGTTCGGACGATTGTGCATTTCCGTACGTTATATCCTCTCATTGTATCGCTGAACTTGAGAGGATCACACTGTTATGGCTTTCCAGTTTACTTCTTCAATTTTTGACATTTGATTCCATGAAAATTGAACGCTTGAAATGGATGATTCTAAAAACAATACCAAAGCATGTTAATTGTTGTTTGTTATTTAACTTGCAAATATGTTGAAACATCTATGTTGTACCTCAGCATTATCTTTCTCTTCTGTCTTCCAGTTTATTTCACTGAAGCAGCCACTTCACTTAGCTTAAAACGCACTAAAATACAAATTAACACTATATTTCAGTTTCGTCAATATCAAAGTAAATATTTATTTCATTATATCATTTAATATCAACTTAAGTAATAAGTACCTTAGATTGTGTAAATTTGGCGAGAGTTTGCTTTCAGAATAGTTTAAGGGTAGAAAGTGGGAAATGAAATAAAATATCAGAAGTTAATAGGAAATTAACTTCTGAGTTTAAAATTTAACTACGCTGAGTTTAAAATTAAGTAAGAGTAAAACAGGATTAGATTAGTATTATTAAGTACCGAAAGGTGCTTTATGCTTTGGCCTTGTCCGTCCGTCCGTAACTCGATTTTCTCGGAAAGTATGAAAGATTTTAAAAATCTGTTTTCACCAATCGATAGATATGGGAAATGGCACGGACGAGTTCGAAGATGGTCGAAATCTGTACAGTGGCACGCGCTCTAATTGTACTATTGTGATACCCCCTCAAAAATTTTCCATGTTAAGATATAGTAAGTAACAAACCACTATATCAAACCACTCGTAACGACGAGCCATGAACGAATACAACGTTATTAAATACTGTTTAGCCAATTGATAAATTTAGTTCGAAGATAGGCGAAATCGGTATAATTGCGTTGGGGGAAACGCATAATAAGCATGTAGGTTCGGCTCAGCGCGAGTTCTAAACATTAATGAGATGGTGCGCGTGCAGGATGCACGAGATTGACGATTATTGAAAGGGCAGAACGGACTCTAAATCAAAAGAATTTTATTATTCGTAGGGAGCTTATTATTTATTTATTAAGATAACTTAAAAACGAATTAACTTTTTCACACTCTGTTTTTACCAATCCATTAATATTGGTTTGGTTGGTTTGTTTGTTTGGTATTAACGTGCTTTTCAACTGCCGTGGTCATTTCAGGACGGCGTTATAGGGGCCCGCAAATTTTGCCTCGCAAGGGTTCTTTAACGTGCAGCCGGCAAACGACTACACGGGACCAACGGCTTTACTTCCCTTCCGAAGGAAGTGCGTGATCTCAGGATTTCCCCCTGAAAAATCCTCGTCGTCCTCGGCCGGGATCGAACCCGCGTACTCGGGCATCAGAGGCGATCACGCAACCGCTGAGCCACCGAGGTCGATCAATCCATTAATACGGGACAGAGCACGAACAAGTACGAACCTGAGATAGCCGGAATAGGTACGGCTCTAATGGCACGTGTTCTAATGGTAACCAAATACCCCCTTAAAAATTTCCTCTAACCAGATATGGCATGTAATATATAAAATAAATCGTCATGACGTCTCATGAACGAATATATGAGAGTGATAGCACAAATTAGTTTAATAGCACGTGTACGTGTAAGTATGTATCATTAATGAATATAACGCGTAAATAATGATAGTAGTAATTGGTTTACTAGCACGTGCCTAATAAACCATATGGTACCGACGGAACTTTCAATGCTAAGATATGGTGTGTAATATATCAAACAACTCGTAACAACGTGTCGTGAGTGAATATAACAAGTAAATAATGATAGTGGGAAATGGTTAAATAGCACGTGTCCTAATGGTAACGTAAGGTACCATATGGTACCGTTGGAACTTTCAATGCTAAAATATGGCATGTAATATATCAAACAACTCGTAACGACGTGTTATGCGTGAATATAACGACGAAATAATGATAGTGGAAAACGGTTACGTAGCACGTGCTCTAATGGCACTATCTGATACAATATGGTACCATTGGAACTTTCAATGTTAAGATAATGACATATAATATATCAAACAACTCTTAACGACGTATCATGAGTGAATAAAACAAGTAAATAATGATAGTGGGAAATGGTTACGTAGCACGTGACCTAATGGTACTGTATGTTACCACATGGTACCATTGGAACTTTCAGTGCTAAGATATGGCATGTAATATATCAAACAACTCATAACAACGTGTCATGAGTGAATGTAACGCGTAAATAATGATAATGGGTAATGGTTAAATAGCACGTGCCCTAATGGTAACGTAAGGTACCATATGGTACTGTCGGAACTTTCAATGCTAACAAATTGTATGTAATATACCAAACAACTCGTAACGACGTGTGATGCGTGAATATAACGAGTGAATAATGATAGTAGAAAACGGTTACGTAGCACGTGCCTTAATTGTACTAATGATACCGTATGGTACCATTGGAACTTTCAATGTTAATGTATGGCATGTAATATATTAAACAACTCGTAGCAACATGTCATGACTGAATATAACGAGTAAATAATGATAGTGGGAAATGTTTAAATATCACGTGCCTTAATGGTACTAATGATACAGTATGGTACCATTGGAACTTTCAATGTTAAGATATGGCATTTAATATATCAAACAACTCGTAACAACATGTCATGACTGAATATAACGAGTAAATAATGATAGTGGGAAATGTTTAAATATCAAGTGCCTTAATTGTAATGTAAGGTACCATATGGTACCGTTGGAACTTTCAATGTTAATATATGGCATGTATTATATCAAACAACTCATAACATGTCATGACTGAATATAACGAGTAAATAATGATAGTGGATATTGGTTAAGTAGCATGTGCCCTAATTCATTTTAAGTATACGCAAATAACAAATTAGAAGATTTACGGGTGGAATATATAAACAACGCAGTTCTTCAATGGTTTATGTAGCAGTATTCATCTAGCCTACGGTACTTGATTATATCATTCAGCAATGGTTTATTAGTAAAGAATATATAGAGACCTTACAATATAACATAGTGGGGGACTAATTTCGGCATTTATTCCCACCTTTTTCAAGTCTAACAAAAAAAATGTTGAAAAACTCTAAAAGATTTTAATGCAGCTAAAGTAGTAAATAATTAGATCAGCTAGGGGAATAATATAGTAGTTTACAAGGCTATCCTTTTTTCCCAGGCTATCCTTATCATCCACATTAAGTCAAATTAATTTGGGCTTTCATCCAAAAGTTTATCGAAATTATCGATAGATGGCGATGCAAACTTTGGCCCGCTAAACCATTTCATTTAAAATAAAAACAATTGCTAAGATAAAACCAGAAAGCGAACAAAACTACCATTGAAGCTTAACAAACAGAAACCAACAAACAAACCGAAGTTAAACTTGAATTTGACGTCAGCGAGACACTTAAAACAAGCATGTTTTATGGCCAACGAGAAAAAAGGGAAATGAGTGAGAGTGAGTGCGTTTACCATTATCTTCATAGCTGCTCCGGCGATGTGGGTGATGCTTCTCCAGATGGGCTCCGCGATTCTAACTATTTTCCTCATAGAAACAAATTTATAATAGTAAGAATAATATTACACAGTTGACAAGAATACATGAAGGCCCTGCTATAGATAGATTCTATATTAAATCGTTCAGAATTTTAAAAAAAAATCGCTTAGGGCAATATGTATTAAATTCTTCGAAATAATGTTAAACTGAAAGAACTATAAGTGGAACACCTCAGTATGAGCTTCTTCATATTTCAGTAAAATTTTACCAAAAATATTGTGTACCATGAGATTTCAAGTTTAAACAATGGTTTCTTAAGCTTGTTCATTTCTATTACCCCCGTATTCAGAATGAGCGCTCATGCTCTTGCTCTTACTCAAACCTTTGTTGAGCACGAATTCAACAATGTGAAATTTGGATTCAACAATGGTCCTGAGTAAGAGCAAGAGTGCTCATTCTGAATACCGGCCTTAGTCTTTGGATTTCTTTGGGTGTAAAAAAAACCCCAAAAAAAACATGAAATAAACAAAATAAAGGGGCCCAGGTCTCGTATCTTAGATGCAAATAAACTTAAAAAATTCACTGATAATGAAAGCAACAACACTATATTACAGAACATTTTATTTAAAACATTTATCATCTAAATCTTCGAATTAAAGAAAAAAACAACAAACAAATAATTGAAATACAGAAATACTCGAACAGATACAAGTGCGTACCACAAGTCAATGCATATCAATCTTCAGACGTGTAACTACTGTCTCTTGTAATATGAAAGGTTCACTACCCAAAGCTACGAAGATAGAAGGAAAGGAATTTTCAATCTCACTTGGCACCATTTTTTACTTAGAAAATTCTTATGGCCATATCACTTTCTTAACTGAAGGATTCCTTCAGCAATAATGAACTTATATTGTTCCAGCCAAGTGTTCCTTGTTTCAACAATATCAGTTTATTATTGCTGAAGGAAGACTTGAGTTGATAAAGTTGTTAGTGATATGGCCATTAGTCACCCATATTTCTCAGATAAGGTGCGAACATTGGAGTGTTAAATTTGGTGATGCATTAAGAAATTAGTCATAAACCCAAAGATTCGCTAATTCAGTCCAAAATTTGGGCTGATTCGTCTAATCATAAATAAAATTTAAATGAGATTTTGTTAGAAAAAATAGATGATTAGAGAATCACAGCTAAATGATTCTTTATTTCAGAAGAGTTGTAACATAAAGGTTAGAGATTTGGACGGATCAACGCTTACTGTAGCCGCGATTCAAGCGAAAACGTCATGACATGAAGTCGAAAGCAACCCTCATGTCGTGCGTCAGATTTTTCCCAGACGTCTGCGAATTGCTGCTCCAGTTTTCCAATACCCGGCGGTGGATGCAGCAAAGGTCGCAACATCTTCCAGACATGTTCTCTTAGGATGAGGATTTGATTGACCAAGGGAGAGTGTTAAAACACGGAAGACCTTGATAGAGCCAAGACGTTTATAAGCGTGCATTACCGTGTTCTTGAAAATGTGATATTTGTATTAGACCCTGCACTTAATCACAATATTTTTTTATTAACTCATTTCAGTTTTAGCCCCAGGTTGCATAGAAACTTCAGGAGACTACGCTTTCATTATCTCATGAATTTTATTTAAGTGGAAGATACATACTTCTTTTGGTAAGAGCTATCCCCTTGGTAAGAGACATTATTTTTAATGTAAGATCGCCTGGGTTTCGGAGAATAACCTTAAGCATTTTTTCTTAAAACTACGTAAGGGAATCCTGCTAAGGGAAAACAAGGTATTTTTTATGTACCACCATAAAAATGCAAATAATACACAGTGGTCTTTTAATGAAGCAAAGGACAGGCTAAATTTTGAGTCCAACATTTTAATACATTCATCGTCAAAAAATAGATGCATCCATAGAAAACCTATGGGATGCTATGGGACGTTCTGTTAAGATTCCTCCGCTGGCACAAGATCTGCAAGAGCTACAAGCTTAAAGTTCAGTTTGCATGGGATGAGCTAAGTCAAGACTACCTCAAGTATATGTATGATCCCAAACTACGACGTGTGGCAGAATGCATTAGAAATATTGGCGGCCCAACATCCTATTTCATGTTGTAATGATTTTGGTATTTTGACTAATAAATTTTGTCATTCCCACTCTCATTGCTTAATCATTTGTTGTTGTTGGTGAGTACTAACTTTCTTTCAAATATCTTTTCAATCGACGATTCTTTCTGGATGCAACTTTTTTTGACGATGAGTATACTTAAAAATTTATGTTTTTTTGAGAAAAACTTTTTTGAAAACTGAGGTATTTAAAATTTTCATCTACTTATTTCAAGCGTGTACTTTGAGATGCCTCACTTTAAACAATAAAAGTAAAGAAATAGGTAGATTGCAGAATCCCCAGAAACACTATTAGAGGTCAACTAGAGATATAGGATTTTAGTTCTCGAATCAGATAAATTGCGGGTTAGAATCCAGCTATAGACGTGGGCGTATATGTTTAAAGAAATAGGCATATAAAAAGAACGCAAATGACTCAATTGTTTCCACTTCACAACGGAGTGCTGCTTGATTTTCCTCTATATATGAAAGTCACAGTCATCCAAGAGTGAAAAGCGATGCGACATCATTTACAGGAATCCAGGATTCTCGGAAAAGACACCATTCCAGACGGAATCACCGAATTCAGGCGAAAAGGGGTGGACAGAGACGACTTCGGACCCCTTTAGAAAAAATAGTCTCGTTTTCAGATGATAACTCGAATATCTGTCGAACCTTCAGAAAAATTTCAACTGTATTCACATTTGAATTGATAGATAAGGAAAGGCCATTACTAAAAATTAGAATAATGTTTTCCTTGCAAAGAAAACAGGTTTATTTACAGCCATGCTCAGGCTTAAGCATGGAATATGAGCTTATGTATATTTTGATAATAATGTTAAGTATGTAAATTGAGCTTTAAGGATTTATTTCAAGATAACTAATGTGAAAAGGAGCAAGTGCGAATCCAAATTATCGTGTTCATTTTTTGAAAATAACTATCCCAGTTATTTTTAAAAGTTTCTAATTTTGACATGCATCTCAGACGCTTTATTAATATTCTGACGATGTTATTTTTAAAACAAATTTCGGATAAAACTTGTGAAAAATACTTTTCAACATTATGCTGAGGCAAGGACACTACCAGGCTTATTTTCACTTTGCAATAGCGCTTGAGTTGGGCAAGAGTATCTTATTCTATTCTTGTGTTTCAAAATGCAATTTTCATCCCGATCTTATGTTTTAGTAGTTTCCTCTTAGCTTCTTGGCTTTCTGTTTCGGTATTTTTTGAATTTCTATCCATTCCCCAGTTCATGGGGTTGGATTTACCCACGACTGAAGACACCCTGCCCCACCTTGCATTTTTAAAGGGGCAAGAGCAACTCTATTCCAGAAAAGTTAGCAGAGAGTAATTAATTAAAATGTGCAGACATGATCAGGGATTTACTTACAAAAGATCTCAGGCTGTAGAGAGAACTTTGAGATACCATAATGGACAAACTTGAAAGCTGAGCAGATAACACAACTTGAGCATTTTTCTCGGTCTATGTTGCCTGCACGCCAACTTTGATGCGAGCTAGTAATGAATCGCCAAGACTCCTTCAAACAATTCAGGAGAAGGTGACACCTATTTCAATCTCACACGCTTTTTATAATTACGGGATGCACTTATCATTGCTTCACCTTATTTAATCATTGCTTCACCTTAGTAATCCATCCATGTACTATTACTAAAGTCCAACTTCTGTCTGTCTGCCCCTTATAGACTCGGTCCCTGTAGGAGATACACCGAAACAATCTTTTTTTGTAGATTTTTTGGCCCTTGTACGGGGCGCTAGAGGGATTTTCATTCCAATTTCGGTTTTTTTTTCCTCAAAGAAGTTTTTCTCAATTTCGGTTTTCATTTTTCTTAGGTGGAGTTTTATTTAGGTGGAGCAGTTTGTGACGTCATAGTTTGTTTTGCCAATTTGATTTTTTCTAAGGGGGAAACAGTGAAGATTAAAAAAACCTTAACAATTATAATTATGAGTGTTCACTAGAATTTAGTGTGAATTTTCTTTGAACGCCGAGAAATGGCATTACTTTGTTAACCATCCTAGAGAGCCTATGGTTATAAAGGCTCTCTAACACATTCTAATACATCATGAGATTTTGAGTGTACGTAACTACTCGAATTAGTGCTTTGTAATAAATTTTCTTTTGATTTCGTGATTTGGTGAAATATTCGTTGCTACATAAAAAAAAAAACTGTCAAAATTTGTTTCAACAACCGGACTCTTTAGACAACAAAGAGAGAGACGGAAAAACGTGTGCTCAAGAAACGCTGGAAGAATTTTTAAGTGAAGAAGCACTTAAGCTATTCAAAAAGGATTTTTAAAATCTTTCCTTTCAAGTTTGAAAATAGAGTGATATTTTGTGTTGACAGTTTAATTTTTATTTAAATTGCACAATCTAATCAAACATCAAATATCTTTCAATGCATATAACCTCTGAAAAGCTGTTTGCTTGTGATGAAATCAGAGTAATGCATAAAGTTTCTTAAATTTAATCGCAAAGTTTTGTTCCGTTTTTTGATAATTCCATCTAAGCCATATGTACTTTAAAGTTTGAACTGTAACAATATTGCAATTTTAAAAAATTCTTGAAGAACATGGTTTCGATGAAGAAAAGATCTCGTATATTCTACATTAAAAAAATCGTTATCATTGTTTTTTTTTAAAGAAACACAAGAAGAAGTAATCAACGAGGAAAGAAATGAAAACATTGTACAAAGGCATTCTTTAGTTGCTGCCTTTTATACAAATTGTGTTTAGAGTGCTACTCGTCTCTTTTTCTCATCTTTTCTCTCTCTCTATCTTTTCGCACGAGTTGGGTTCTTCATTAAGAAATGAACAACGCCCCTCATTTCGTTCGCTTGAAAAATCTTTTTCAACATAAAGAAGGAAAGAATGAATGAATGAATGAGTAAATGAATGAAAGAAGCGAGAGATTTCCCCTTCTTTCTCTTCCCGACTCTTTTGTAAATTCCATTGGTTTTAGCTCCAGAATGGAAATTTCACGAATAGGGAAGAACTCGAAATATTTTACAATCTCCCTTCCGATTTTTTTTAAATATATAAATTATTGTTCGGATATACTTATTTACGTCGAATGAAGCTGTGTGTACATGTTAGAGTGCAAAGATGGCTAGAATATCTTCGTGCTGTTTAAATTTGTGCTGTTTGAATTGCGTCATCTTGTGCTTTATAAAAAATATTTAACACAAGACGACATTACAAATGTGTGCAAATTATTGGGCTAAAAACAATGATTTAAAAAATTTCACTTTTGTGGTAAAACTTTTATTGTCATAATATTTAGAACTTGTAATATTTAGTATGATAGGGGGGTGGCCTGGTTGTCTCGTCGGTAGGCTCGCTGATCGATGGAGTTAAGCAACTTCAGGCGCGGCCAGCTACTGGCTGGGTGACAGCCAGTGGCTTGAGGACCACTGCTGGGTGGGACGGCTATTTGGGGCACACCTGTTGGGGGACTTTAGTCTGACCCATTTGCTGAGTGACCAGTGCTGGATGTCCGCCAGCAGCTCTTCCTCATGAACCCCCCGTGCTTCGGAGGGCACGTTAAGCCGTCGGTCCCGGTTGCTACTGTCATCTCGTAGCAGTCGTTAGTTACTGGGATGGCGCAAAACTCCCTCGAAGGAGTAAGTGCCGCAGATTATCGTTCTGCGATAATCTACCCTCTCTACAAGATAAGATATGTTTTGTTCTTTATAATCATTCTGATGCGGTTTGACAGGCTTTTCGTGAGAATTTCAGTTTTTCTTGATTCCCTTCATCCCGGTGCTATATTCGGTTCAGTTCTGTTCTGTTATGAGGTCAGTCATGTTGGTGCTCGAGTTGTGCTTAAGTTTGAATCACGCAAATGAAAAAGTAAAGACCTAGACGCAAATAGACAAATTCTAAAAACACAAAATTTACCAACCTAAAGAGAGGACCTAAAACCGTACTTAACACAAATAAAGCATCGCTGCATTGTACACAAGTTTTACAGTCTTTTTATAATTATTAAGACATATTAAAATGCGCTTTCTAAAGACAGAGTCTGTTCTTAAACCTGAGAACTTACTTTACGAACCTCACATATAAAATGAATGATCACTTGAAACCGGGCATCTGCAGCGGTGAATGCATTCTTTATTTTAATGTCTAATATCTCTAGTACTATGTTGAGTCATAATCTGCCCACCTTTGTATGGAATAAAATATTTTATTACTATTAACTTAAATAGCAGAGACCGTTACAATCTGACTGCCTTTAGAGGATTCCTACAGAACGCAAACAAGGACAACCGATTTAAGGAAGCCTTCCTTGCGGCGAATCTCATTTGAAGATAGACACGATGTTAACAATGCATAAATTTACCTTAACGAATTGAGAAATTTCATACATGCTTTAACATTTCATATTAGTCTTTAAATTATTTGTTATTAATTATTATTTCCTGTTTTTGTAAAAAAAAAAAAATCATAGCTGGAATGATTTGCAATTAATGTTTCCATTTTATTTTTTTTTATTATCTTTTACTTTCCCTATCCTCAACGCCCAAATAATTACACAGGCTGTCAGACTAGCTTCTCTGTAATTGGTTTTTGTGTAATTGGCTTCTTCTGCATGAAGGAAGAGTACCCCTCCTTCACTCCCATTTTTTCCTTTCATTAAGAGCTCTCTCTCTCTCTCTCTCTGTTCCCCTTTTTTCCATTCTAGGTTTCAGCTCTTAACACTCATTCTCTTGTTCAATCTGGCTATTTTCTTCAAAGCGCTTGAACATCTTCAACAAGGAAAATTTCAAAAATTTATTTTGGTTTTTAAGAACTGAATTAGCAATAAGAATATAAGAAAGACTCAGTTTTAAACTCGAATAGGGGTTCAAAGTAGCAGTTTGTATGAACACACCTTTATCAAATAAAGACGACGTTGAAAATTGACGAAAATATAAATTCATGAAATTGTTGGTTTTCCAATTCTACTTGGATTTGTTGCGACTTTGATAACTTTACACAAAGTTTTAACGTATTCCAAGCAGATTTTATGTTATAAGAATATTTAGTTTTTGTTGATTCACCAAAATAATTTGAAATAAAAGTATACGTATTATAGGAATATTGAAAATGAAAAATTTTCGTAAAATTTATGTTACGTAAAATATTATAAATTGATAGGACTCTACGATAAATTTCAACGAGTTGAACCATAATTTTGCGAAAAATCAACTAACATGCTGCAACCCTAATATGTATTCGAAGTTTTTCGAATGCTCTTGCATTCATTTTCAGGTGACGATTGAAAAAAAGCCTGTGGCTGCTATAGTACAGGCCTAAATCATTACGAAAAGAAAAAAAAATTACGAGAATGTATGTTACTCTATTGCCAGAATGATGTTAATTAAAATAATGTTGCTGTGTTCGCGAAGTCGGTCGTTCCGTCGCCAATTTTTTTTTTCCGAATTTTTTTTTATTTAGGATCGAACATCAAAAATTAAGTAAAATTTATAATATGCACTCATGTCCTATCTAATCGAGAACGTAGCTATAACATTTTGTACGACCGACCTCGTGAATTCAGTAATTCAGTAAGGATGCTTTTAACATTGTTGAAAATTCACTGTAATTTTGGAAAGTGTAAATATTGTATATCCCTATTTGAAAGAAGCTATTTATCGTACTGTTTATTTATTCAAGTAAACATTTGGTGATATGCAAAACCATATACAGGGTGTAACAAAAAAGGTACGGGCAAACTTTCAGGAAACATTCCTCACATGTAGAGAAAGGAAATATGTTATATGGACATGGTCCTGAAACGCTTATTTCCATATTAAAAGCAACTACATTCTAACCAGACGTACCCAAGAGGCCATTTTGAACATTTCATGTAAGAAAGAGTTTCAAGTGGTATGCTGATACTAACTATTTCTGTGTATTTCCCGTGAGTAATGTAATTAATGAAGAATTGTAGAAAATGAGTTCTGACATGAAAATAACTCGTTTCCGAACCCAATTCCATCTAACACATTATTTTCTTCTTTTACATGTGAGGAATGTTTCCTGAAAGTTTGTTATACCCTGTAGTTTGGATCGATCCCTATAATATTTACCCAGTTAGGTCAATCAGAAAATTAATATTGATATACACATACCAAGCTTCACCCTTTAAATTCAGAGATATGAAAAGTACATACAGACGGACTGACAGATGGACACGGCATTATTAATAAACATTTTCTCCAAAAAAAAAGATGTTTTCCCTATTAAGCTCCATCAAATGGATATAATCTGCAGAAGTCTATATTGAATTGGATTCATAATTGTTTCTTCCGATGGCTGGGTTGATGATATTTACCAGATCTATTTAAAGTCTTTTACAATTTATTTTAACAACCGTATTATCTAATAATCCTCGTATGTTAAGAAGATTACCTTGAATTCGCTCTCCTTCAATTTACATTGGATTGGTTAGGAGTAGGAATTTATCGTTTAAAATTCTTCAAAGATATTCGTATTATATTTAGGGAGCTCTCTCATGGATAAAGAATAAATAAAATGCTTCAAATAATAAACAATTCCAAATAATTCGAGACCTTATAATCCAAAGTAAGATCAAATTCAGACAATTTTATAATATATTTTGTAGTTTTTCAAGTATTTAAGATTGAAACATTCCCAGCTGTCTTCCCTTATGTCATTCATTTTTTGTGAATAGGTGTGGGCTGCCGCAACCAAATGTTTAGATCTTCGGTGCCTCAAACGATATCATTGAAATCCCTTCTTATTTTTCTCTAAGGAAACGACTCTAGTCGTCATGGCAACAAATGCCAATATTTTGGATTGTAGATTTCTCCAATATTTCTTTTTCTATTGAAAAAACTTATCAAGAGATTTTTTCTTTTTTTTCTTTCTTTTTTTTTTTTTTTTTTTACAGTCTCCTTAGCTTTTCTTTCGGCTTTTTTCAGAGACCCCAGACTAAAGTCGTAATAAAAGATGGAGATTTTCTTCTATATGACGACATTCTCTACAGCGCAATGGTTTAGAGGCGTCGAATCCTCGTCTATTGTTACCATTGAATCCGTCTATAAAATTTTTTTGAATTACTTTACAAGAAAAGTTTCTCCCCAAAGTATACTTGTGAAAAATCTTTGAGATATAAAATTTTATATGGGCCTAGAATGGGGCTTGCTATTTTGACTTACTCTTGGGAGAGGTAAAAGATGAGAATGTAATACTCCTATTCGTTAATTTTAACACATTGGCAAAATCAACTTTCCTGGCGAAAATTTTCAATGTAAGTCGCATAAGGCAAACAATGTTGCATTCTTTAAGCTCATTTGCTTGACGTATTGGTTCCTTCCTTTTTGTGAAAGCAGTGCATTTATCCTATTTTATTTTTTGCTTAAGGCCCTCTCAAAACTGACATTTCACTTGTTCTCTGAAAAATTGCACCAACTTTTCTAGATAGGCCGGGTGAAGTCTACTCTGAAGATTATGTCAAGGGAAATTAATTTCATTTATTCCACACGAAAATGCCAAATAGCTAAACTAGTCTAAACATAGGAAAAAAAGGCGTAGAAAGCAGAACATGCCAGAAACTTTTAAATATAATTATCGTTCTGAAATGATTCTCGTACACCTTTTGTCTGTAGCCTTCGCGACTGCTTCAAAGCATTTCATTCACATGAAGCATTGTGTGCCATCTCTTAAACATTCCTGAATTTAAACGTGTCACGCCGAGTTAAAATAACACAAAAGTATTGCCGTAATCGTTTTCTGCGTGCAAAAGACACTCGATGGCGACGTGAATGCAGCCAAGCTAGACGAAGGTTGGGAGAGGGAGGGGGAAAGATATTTGATGTTGATGTGTGCAGAATTGGAACCAATGGACAAAAGTGGGGAGCAACTGAATTGCTATTAGAATGAAGGAGTCTGAAAGGAGTCCGATGCGAATGCATTTAGAAACGATTGGTTGTAGTGTAGAAGGCGGCGGATAGGTTTCTGTATTCAATGGGCCGTGAGATTGAACTTTCCCCAACGCCCTCACCTGCACTCCATTGGTTTGTGCATTGCCCAGGTGATTGATTTCAACTAAGAGAGGAAGTTAATGTCGAGGATCTCAAGGGTTTATTGGCAGCGAAAAATCGCCTTGGCTGGCAACGATAAATTATTCCGCCTTATTCATTATTTGCCTCTACCTACTACATTAAGAATGGGGAATCGTTGTACTTCAACTGAAATGTTACATTCCTTGTTTCATTGATTTATAACTAACAATGAAGACGTTAGGAAATCTTTGAACAGTTCTGATGTGTAAAGCTGAAAAGTGCCTAGGGAAAGAATGAAGAGTTAAAAAGAAGATTGTAAAAGAAAACTATTCTGTCCATTAAAAAAGTTTGTCCGACGAAATAAGCTTAATGTATATTTTTACTACAGCAGATAAAGTTGAATTTTTTTATATGTAATTACCAGCCATTTCATCTCTATAATAATAAAAAACACCCTCGGAAATGTAATATTGTAATATATTTAATTAATTGCGTTTGTAACGATGAAAGGCCTGTCAAAATATTTCTAAAATTTATATTTTCACTCATCAAGTGTTCATCAATTATCGTGTCTGTTTATTGGATTGTTTAGAGGTTATATTACAAGCTCTTGAATAATACTCTGCCCAAAGAAACTTTAACTAGGCGTGCCCACTTAAATTTCCGATTTCAGTTATAACAATGTAGAGCATCTCCAAGGATAACTGACGATAAAAATCAAACTTTCTGGTTCAGTTTGTTGCTTCATTAGACATGAAAAGGTGATGAGCATAAGTCTTCAAGTTAAATATTATGATCGTCCAGAAATGATTGACACAACCCTCTCATGTCGCTAAACAGCTCCACACGACAGCGAAACACCGACAGCGAAACACCTACTATAGGGGTCTTGAGATATTCGAAATACGCAGGGAGACTACCAGCTGTTTAAAGGATTGAGGTGGGCGATTGCTCTTTCCGTCGCGTCAGTGCACGCGCAGACAGCAAAGATGGAAGATGATTATCACGCCCAGCGATGGACCGTATGGTTTTTATGGACAGAAGGAGTTTCAGGAGGTGATACCAGTTATCGTATGATGTCGGTGTGCGGAGACAAGGCACCGTCAAGATGAACTCTGTTCCGCAGGCTGGCCAAGTTTCACAGTGGATAGGAAATTACATCCAAAGATGTGATTGTTGCACAGCTGGAAATATGGACGTCGTATCGAGTTTGATTATGGCGAACAGATGCATAACATTTGATGAGCCGCAGAACGAAACAGGGGAATTGCATGATATTGTCGGTAGGTGGTGCGCCAACACATCCAAGTATAAAGCTCTAGATTAGGAGCTCCTAGAGCTTTATCCAAGGAATGGTTCGCCACTGTCATCCGGAAACTCCCGGGCAAATGGCTGAAGTGCATACACTTGAAGGGGAGTATGTCTGATTAATGTGAATAAATTATTTTTCACCTTGTGGACTGCGTTTGTGTCAACCATTTCTGTACGATCCTAGTAAAACAATGTCCCTTCAAACTGAATAAAGAAGATTATTTCATAACATAAGAGCAAACTTCGATCTACAAAAGACCTAGGTATAGCACTGACCTAGGTATTTACGGATTTCTCTTGCATCTTTAGAATTAGCACACCAAGCTTTGATAAAATAGGCTGGGTGGGAATAATCTGTTAAGGCACGATATGTTGAAAACTTGAAATGTTGCTAGACATTGATTATGGAGGTCATTTTTACAAATTCCATCTCATAATATGCCGGCCCAGTGGCCAAGAGGACTGAGGCGTAGGCTCTCCAGTTCTCCAATCCGACGGGTCGCGGGTTCGAATTCCGTCGTAGGCATGGATGTTGTGTTTGCCCCCAGAATGCGTAAAAAGATAATAATCATGCTGAATTCTCGGATTGTGTACGTGTATTAGTCATGTGAAAGAGCACAAAATGACCTAGCTGTCGACGAGCTCATAAAACCTAACGAAACAAACAAACAAACAAACAATCCGTCACATATGCTTTTACCTGAATGTTGCCGCTATTTTGAGTAATAGCACCTGAACAATTACAAAAGGCGGGCTTTTTCATTCGCTGGATATAATTAGGAAGGATGACCTACCATTTTGTCATTTATTTTGGCGATACATTGAATATACCATTGGCGGGCTATATTTCTTTCTGTACCAATCATTTTGACATACCCTTAAAATACTACGGCATCCGTTATACAAAAAAATGTAAAATTTTCATTTTGCTTTTACGGAAATTCAAAATAACTGCGGTGATAATAGGCAATATTGTATATGTAACTGCGGAGAAGCACATACACACAAAAGCATATTAAGATACAGGAATTTATTCTTTTAATATTTAATATATTCCTTAATATTCATTATTCCAATAAAATGAGGCTTTTGCCCCAGAAGACATTTGTTTCAGTTCATAATACATTTCAAGGGAAATTCATTAATTTTTAAGAATATCAGAAACATGTGGGCATTTATGAGTTCTGCTCCACCATCTGGAAAATTTTATGATAATTTTATTTTTTATATTCATTGGAAGAAAAAAAAGTGAAACATCCATTATTTGAAACTTCTTCATGATGGTCATAACAACCCTATTTTTTGAATGCTCAACTTAAAAGTCTCCAATTTAAAAACTGTAAGTAAAAAAAAGGTAAATGAATAACAAAAAATGCTGTATTTTATTAAAAGCTTCTCGTCATTTTAAAATTAAATTTTAACGTAAAATGGGCAGAAATTTTCAGACTTTCCTATATTTTTTCGTTACCTGCACGAAAATAATTTTTTGCTACTTCGAATTCTTCTTTTCTTATTTTTTTTTTAACTTCCCCATTACTTATTTCGCTTTCTCGTAAGTTTCAAACGTCTGCCCTGACGCTCCTTAAATGTCAACTCGACTTGAGGAGAGGTCTTATGTCTTTTGCTGTAAAAACTGCCGAAAGAGTTACAAAACCACTTAACGTACTTAATAAAGATCGGCAGATTATTTGGAAATCTGCCCAAAATGTCTTTCATTCAAAATGATATAATGCCACTTCCACATCTTTGTCTAATTTATTTCCCTCCCCCTCAAATTTCGTGTTTAATTGGATAGGTGAAGGACATACTTTTGAAAAGAGAAAGAAAATTGTAATATGAGCCCTCCTTTGATTTTTATATTAAGGTAGTGAGGAATATTTTCCTTGTAGATCTTAAAAATTTTTATAGAGTTAATAAAAATCGAAATATAAATATGGAACGCTTTAATGAATTAAACATTTCCCGAAGCACATGCATATTCAATACAACACTTCAAACAATGTCACCAAGTCATTTTGAATAAATTTTTTCACTCGATTTAGTTTTGAACAGTCTTTTTTGCCATATATAAAATAAGCTAGATTTTATAAATGTTCAGAACCCTTGTCGCGAAAACTCTCTGAAATAAATAATAATTATGAACTGGAGATGCTCTCCAAGCATAGGTAATGATTTTTCGATTGAAAAATGAAAGAAAAAAATTCTGCGACCTGGATTCGAACCAGGAACCTCGGCTATCATGGCCGACGCCTCTACCAGTTGGGCTATCGCAGACACCCGGACAGCCTAGCTGTCTCAAGGTGTCTTAAAGACAACCAAGTTGTCACGGTTGAAAGCCCAATGGGAGACGGGAACCTGGCCCAATGATAGTCGAGGCTCCTGGTTCGAATCCAGGTCGCAGAATTTTTTCCTTCCATTTTTCAATCGAAAAATCATTACTCTCTGAAATGATAAAATTTTGAAAATTTTGCGACTTATAACATTTTTTTAATGAAGGAAACATGTTATGAATCCACGCTGAAGGAAAAGTTCATGCAAAAGAATACCAACTGTTTAATGATGTCATTACATAGACTATTTAAAGGCATACACAATAGTGCATTTGTCTACAATGGGTTCTGGCAAACAACTAACAGATCACCAACAGGGCCGAATCGGTCCATATCGAAAACGTGGAAAGTCAGAACGTGTAATTATCGCTCTTATTGATAAATCAAAGACTGCAGTCCACAATTATCTTGCTAACCCACAAATATATGAAAGAAAATAGCAATCAGGACGGCCAAAAAAGCTCATAGAAGAGCTGAAAGACAGATCCTTAGATTGGCCAGTGCTACAGGTGCCTCATCCAGTTCAATTACAAAATCAACGCAACTGCCGGTTCACCCAAGAACAGTCCGATATATGTTGTCAGCATCAGAGCATCATGCGTTCATAAAGATGAAGTTGTCTTCCCAGCATAAAGAAACCAGCAAAGCCATACATCAATGATAGTCAACTTTGGAGCCATGTCGCTTTTAATGACGAAAAAAAGTTTAATTCGGACAGCCCAGACGGTGTCAGTACTAGTGGCATGATTTGCGTCAAGAACTAACATATCTTTCACTACGTGTGCAGGGCGGAGGATCGGTTATGATCAGGCCTGCTTTCACCGAGCGAGAGAATCCCAACTGGCATTTGTTTCTCCACGATCGAAGGCAACCGACTACCAGGAACTACCAGGCAATCGACTTGGGCAACTTCCTCCTTTCACTTCGAGGTCAATTAAATGGTCCGGAATTCATTTTTCAGCAGGACAATACACAAAGCAGCATCAACTTTAGAATAGTTAAAATCACCCAATATCACATCAATGAATTGGCCTGCCTGCAGGGGGGGGGGGG
>JAHWFO010060970.1:9295548-9359068 GCA_023313115.1 Rhysida immarginata | reverse complement strand
AATCTTTTACTGGGGTCCCCCCCCCCCCCCCACAAAGTTTGGTGCCCCCCCCCCCCCCCCCCCCCCCCCCCCCGAAAAAATTTCTGGATACGGCCCTGGTCGATAGTGGAGGCATTTTACGAATAGATTGCTCCAGTTTGTTCCATTAATCTTCCAAATTCTGATTCATCTGATCATGAAATCATTAAAGGTCCAATTCAATGGCCAACAGAAAGCATTTGAATGAAACACCCACGTGGTTCATCCATTTACATGATTCTTAATGACGACTATGCAATTTTAAGAGTTGCAGTCTACAAACCAATAACAACAAATAAGAAACAGAGATTCTATTAGATACAAACGATATCAACGGAATATCCGCCAAGCAAAGAATTAGGAAAGCATATGAAATGAAAATAAGTTCAAGACTTGTGAAAACAACTTTCTGATATATTGGCATTGTTAAACAAACGAAAATAGAGATGAATAAGACAAAATTAATGCAAAAAGAAATGTAGTGCGATATCAAAATTATTAAGTCTTCAAAGGTTAGTCTTCGTCAATGGCCTCCAGAGTATTGAGAATTTGATTGTTTCAACGCTTCATTCGCCATTCATATTTACAGCAGTTTAATTCGTTTAAAACGTGTTAATTCATCGCCCGGAGAAATGACGAGCCTTTTAATGATGATTGAAAGACAAAGCGATTCGATAATGAATATCAAAACTCTAATTATTGCCTGATGAAGAGGAATTTTAGCAGTGTTTCAGCAAATGATGGCGTCGATTAACATCCTTTGGTTTCATCTCCTATTTACAGCGCAATCATTTTTCCTCATTCACTCGATCCCACGAACTGATCAGTCGTCACCGCAATGATCAACTACATTGTTTCGGTGGGGAAAAGTTAAACACAATGGTTTTTCATTCGATAGAAACTAATAGCTTATGTGCCGGGGAAATGCCTGCAGGTCTCTAATAGCGATTATCGAATGGATCAATTTGATTTCCAGAGGGTCATGTCATTGTTTATCTCAACTTGTTTTGTTAAATAAATTCGACAAAAAATAAGTTCCATCAAACCTCACATTTAATTATGCACGATATACATTGGCTTTCATAAAATACACTAAGCAAATTCTGAATCAAGATGCAATTTGATTTAACTTTCTATACATTCTCTGTTAGTTTAAAGTAATCAATCAGATGAAACCAATTTCTTTTTTTTTTTGTTTCAGTTTTCCCCATTTTTTTTTTACATTCCAAATCATTCAACAACCATTCTTCATGTGGCTGGGGAAAAATTACTAAAACCTGGAACGTTAACCAAAGGAAATACTTAGAATTCCCCTCCGCGTAGAGCATACTGCCATGTTGTCACCTTGTTTAAATTCAAACCGTTTCCCCATTTCTCTTGGGTTATTTTAAGCATTTATCTTCCACAACGATATATTATGCGTTGTAATTTTATTCTTATATTTTTCTACTCAAAATATCCCTTTAAGGCAGTAAACAAGAATTATGAGACGTGTGAAAATTTTAACGAAAAATATGCATTTTCTATGCGTTTACAAAATCCAATGCAATCATACAATAACATGCTAATATCCAGATGCTATTGAATTATTATAATCATTCACTATACGTGAAGTAAACACTGAATTCATAAAAAAATTTAAAATCTCTAAATAAAAATTTATAAAATTAGAATTGCCTCTTTACTGCGCAAATATGGTAGTGCAACTAGTGCAAATGCAAAGAAGTTGAAGTCGAAAATGAGGAAATGTCAAATCTTTTCATTAAGGAAGGAGTTAATTTAGTAAGGAAGATATCAATAAAGGATGCTCCGAAGCCTGTAGAGTCTACTTCAATAAACTCGATAATTGATTTAACCTCGAGGTCAGTAAATTTAAATTTGCAAAATAACACTTTAAATTTGATAGAAAAAATTAATAAATGAAAATATAATGAGAAAAATTTCTCAATCTAAAATGAGATTAATTAACTTATAATCATACATTAGTTTAAAACAAAAATTTTATGAGCTCTTTTAAGTTATTCATGATTTTAACAACAACCAACTTTTAATGATTCTCGTTTGAGATTTAAGAATTTTCTTATTCAATTTTCCTTATTAATTTATTGTCAGCGCTAAAATGTTGTTTGCATAATAAGAATTTGTAATGCTAAAAGAATAGTAATTGACAAACGTAACACATGTAATATGGTGTTCAACTCTTAATCCATTTAACTGAGATATGAGCATATTAGAAGCAATGCAAGTGTCTGCAGAGTCTAGATACATAAGGTGCGTCTCAAAAGTTTAAAGAAACATGTTTTTGTTCAAAAGAAAAGAGACTATTGAAGCTACATACAAATGCTTTAATTATTAGCTGTACGAAGCACTTAAAAGAAACTCCTGAAAATATTATTCACGAAAACATAATAGAAATAAAAATATTCAACAAAATGAAATTTTGCGTGTCTCAAAAGTTTAAAGAATTACCCTCAGATGCTGAATGGAGACATCCAATATGTAAATTTGCGAGTGACAGGGTATTAATCTGTTGCAGAGCTAGTCATTTTTTTCAAAAAAAGCTTTTCTTCCACTCACAATTGACCTACGACAATGCCTTGCCAATCTCAATTCACAATCGATGAAGTGGCTGAAATCTGGCGATTGAAAGCCAACGGACTATCTGTTGCTGATATTGTCACAATTACTGGAAGATCCACAGCAGGGGTTTATAATGTTTCGAAGAGGAGTTCATCGTTCCACCAAAAACCACGATCTGGTCGTCCCAAAGTTATCTCAACTCGCGATGACAGACGCATTATAAAACTGGCAGCCACACAAAATCTTTCTATTCGCCAGATACAAGACGTGATTGGGTTAAACATATCGAAAGACACTGTACACCGGCGAATAATTGCGAGTGGACATGTCTCCAAATAAGATGGAAGAAACCGTCTCTGACTGCTAAGCGCATTCAAGAAAGGCTAAGTTGGGCACAAGAACACACGGCCTGGAAGACGAATGGATGTCGGTGTTGTTCAGTGTTGAAACGAAGTGGAACTTGGATGGTCCTGTTGGGTGGGCATCATACACGTCCTACGACAGGAACCGAAGACATTTTACTCAAGACAACAAGGAGTGGTTCTGTCATGGTTTGGGGCGACTTTGCATTCAACGGTACCACCAATTTGGCTTTCATCAGTGGAAGAGAAAATTCGCTGACATACCAAGAAACCCTTACACAGTATCTGTTACCCGTCTGTGATCATTAGTGTGGCCTGGAATTCGTGTTCCAGCAGGATAACGCTAGCATCCATACTTCACGATCAACAATGGAGTGGTTCAGAAAAAAAAAAATTTACGTTATGACGTGGCCCCATGAAGCCCAGACTTGAGCCCTATAGAGAATCTATGGGGAATCATGTCTCGTGCAGTTTATGCCGGCGGACGTCAATTTTCTTCAACTGATGAATTGAAAAGGGCAATTGAAGATGCATGGTACAATGTAAGACCAGAAACATCGTTCAACCTCATAAACTCAATGCCGAACAGAGTATTTGAAACAATCAAGGCAAATGGTCGTTCATTTTAAGCTGTTGTATAATTCATGCAATGTTTTTTCAGTCGTTCGTTAAACTTTTGAGACACCCAAAATTCCATTTTTTTGAATATTTTTATTTCTATTATGTTTTCATGAATAATTTTTTCAGGAGTTTCTTTTAAGTGCCTTGTACAGCCAGTAATTAAAGCATTTGTATATACCTGCAATAGTCTTTTTTCTTTTGAACAAAAACATGTTTCTTTAAACTTTTGAGATGCACCTTAAGAAGTATAGATAACTTAGGTACATATACATATTCTTGTGTGTGAAAATGAATCGATATTACCGTATATGTTCGATATGCAGTTCGTCATCAAACTCCACACGATAAATTCATGGAAGCATATAAGACATAAAAACCCATTGCCAGTTCTTAAATCCATTAAAATATGTAAATTTTATGAATATTACATTAATATTACTTTTAGAAATCACATGTAGATCAAACAACTGCTTTTATGTTAACAAAATCGATGCCTGTTTCCAGACTATTTATAACCATCCTGTAGTAATAGTAAAATTTATTGGAAAAGCAATGCGTTTTAGCAAAATTATTCAAATTAAAAATTGTTGAATCTTATAAAATACACAAGATATAATATACGCATATAATTTTAATATTTAAATCCGAATATATTACGATAAAAGAGTCTTTAAAACCATTAAGGCTTTTTCAATTGAAACCCTTGGATTAATTTTAAATTTAATTTCACACTTTCGTGATGCTAAAGGAAAATTTAACACTGACTGACTGGGCAGCAGGCAATAAATCTCCCTTCAAAGTTTCGCCCGCTGTTATAGGTCAACTATTTCGGTCGAATCATTTGTCGTTTAGATTCCTTGCATGCAAGTTCAACAACTAAAGACAAATTCCCGAGATTCCTTTCAACAACCTTGTTCTTTGCAGCGAAATCCCAGAAGAGAAATTCCTGGATCACCGTTATTGATCCAAAGATAATCGACTCGGAACCCCCGACGTTCACTTTCTTCGCTTTCCCCCTGAAATCTTCAACATCCTTTTTCCGATATCCACGCAAAAGCAAGCAGTTTCCAACTGCGAAAAACTTCCATGCAAATGTCAAAAACGTTATATTAGTTCCACATCAACCAGACAAACCGCGATCTTGGCGAGACCCCTTTCGGGTTGAAATGTTTTCAGAATTCGCTCATTAAAAATCAAAATCGCTTCGAAAGCAATGAAAAATATTGAAAATGAAGACGTAAATATTGGAAACATTTTTAAAGCTTTATATATTATTATTATTATTTTATACAAATACACCCTTATTGAAACGACAATATTATTTGTGAAGTGTTGTCACAGTACTGCACAGATATCCCGAATAAACTCATTTAAGTAAAATCTTTGCATTTATAATATAAATCCTTAAAATTCATACAGCTACTCAGGATCAATTCCGCAGACTTTCATCTTTACCAACAAGCGAATCTAGGACTCTTAAGCATACACCAAATGAAAAAATTCAGCAATGTCGTAAGCACTTTTTTATGGGATTAGAATTTACTTAGTTGACAGTTTATTTAATTAAAAGGGTATGACGATTAAGAACATTCCCACCTTAAAAATGCTCATTGGTATAATTACACTGGTTTTACATCAAAAAATTGATAGACATATTCGTAAGAACACGTGGAAGAGAAATTGCGTATGGAAATTTTGTTTTGTTTTAGTGTAACGAGATGGCGTTGGCGCGCCAAAAACATTCTATGCGTATAGATTTTTCCCATTATTCCAAACAGGCTGTTCTATGAAATCTTGCTTACATCGAAATGGCGTAAAGCGAAAAAGCAATCGCATGCATCATTAATTTAAAATGAGAAATTTTTTGAGAGTTCTTAGACCTAAAAAGATTACTTATCAAATAATACAATATAAGTTGCCAAATAACTTACCAATAATACCACCGCCGGCCTAGGCGCATAATGAAATAAGCCGAATTATTCTAATCTAATCCCGTGCGATTTTTGGTCACGGGGTTATTTCAAAAAGGCCGAATTTACCAATCTAGAGTTGAATCGTTTACTGATTTGAAGGCTAGGGTTGCTCAAGGAACTGTGGATCATGCCGTGTTATGTTCCCTGTATATATTGCTCTACCAATATTTCACCTATGGTTGTGAAATAAAGATTATCTATGTTCATTTTGGTAATTTTTCTTTATTTTAGCGCAACAACTTCACTTCATGGCAGAATAGAGCGAATTATTTTTTACTAGCAAATTTTCTTCTGTGCTCCGACGAGTATATTGTTTTGAGTACTGTCAGTTTAATACGGGGGTTGGAACTTTTATAGTGGCAACTATTTATTTACAACTGATACAAAAGAGATATCTGGTTCGAAGTTTTACTGTTCTTCAATGTAGTCACCAGCGTTGTGAATAACCCCTTTACAACGATGTGGAAGTCGTAGGATAAGTTTAGCAGCGCATTTAGTATTGATAGTTTGAATGGGGCTATCTATTGCCTCAGGAATCTGTGGAACAGTTCGGAAGCGAATGCCGCGAAGTGGTTCTTTCATCTTAGGGATAAAGTTGAAGTCACAAGGGCTTAAGTTCGGGGAAATCCCACTGCAGAACCCACCCATCATTTTGCAGGACAATGCTCGGCCGCATACAGCGCAAGCTGTGGCTGATTTGTTCGATCGATGGGGCTGGGAAGTGCTGTGCTATCCATTCCCAGGACTTAAGCCCTTGTGACTTCGACTTGATCCCTAAGATGAAGGAACCACTTCGCGGCATTCGCTTCCGAACTGTGCCAGAATTCTTCAGGCAACAGACCGCTCCATTCGAACTATTAACATTAAAGGCGCTGCTAAAGGTATCCTACGACTTTCACATCGCTGGAAACGGGTTATTCACAATGCTGGTGACGACACTGAAGGACAGTAAAACTTCGAACCAGGTATCTCTTTTGTATCAGTTGTAAAAAAATAGTTGCCACTATTAAAGTTCCACCCTCATAATTACCTCCTCGTAAAAATGAACTAACCAAAGAACCATACGAACCTCACCCTTTTACGACAAATTGAAATATGTTACACACCTTAGCTTCTATTGATGCTTGCAATATAAGAAATCGCGATATTCAAAATAAACTGCGTAATCGGAAAAAACCTGATCGCACATAGCCATAGATTATGGAGTCTTAGTACGGCTAGGTGCGCTCAAATATTTTCGTTTTTAGGTTTATTTTAAATATCGCGATTTCTTATTTCTCAAGCATTAATAGTAGGGTAGATGTACCAGTAATTGACAGTTTAAGACATTACTGTGAAACAAAATTGTGTACGTAATACAAATATTATTTTGAAACTTTTCTAATTATACCATTAAATTGTAAATTGAATGCAGAATGCGCCAATCTCTATGCAATTATTATATCTTTAAAAGCTATTAAGTTATTAAATTTTTTCCTAACTAATGCATGAATCGCCAGTAGTTGACAGTTAATGCACCAGAAGTTGACAGGCAGTTTCACCAGTAATTGACAATACTTTAATTACACATTTTTATTATATATTTATACAAAAAAAATTGATTACATTCAAAAGTAGCTGAAGAAATCAAGCATTTTTAAGAATGTGTAAAGTATTTAACATAACTAAAATTGTGCTTTTTAAAACTTAAGTTGTTCATATTGATCATTTATCTTTTTTCCCCTTTGAAATAATAAATAAAATCAGTCTATTCCCATGTAGAGTGCAAAGACCATAAAAAATGAAGGCGTTTTTCAGTAGTGCAGTATCATCACATCTTGGCGAACAATTTGTTCATAGAACTTGATTTTTGACAACTGTTCTCCAACTTTGCAAAATTCATCCAATTCATCCTATGCTACGTCTTATCATAGTAAACGGAATAGTAGTTTTTTTCTTGGAAGACAACTTGTCCTGGGCTATCTGGTGATCGTCTCTGTGACAAGATTCAGGACCAACAAAAAGAATCGGCGAATAGGGCGTAGAAGATTTATGTCAAAGTGGGTGATCTAGAAATTGACAGTCAAGTTCCTATAATTGACACAGTTAGGTTAAATACTGGAAATTCAGAAGTTACACTTAAAACCATCATGTTTCCTTATTATTACCCTACATTCTAAACCACATTAGTATATTTTGTGGTCGTTTTTTTTAAAACACAGAAATTATCAATAACTGACAGGTTATGTCAATTACTAGTGACACTATATATCTGGGTTCTAGTAATTGACGGTGGATTAAAACAGTTAAAAAATTAGTCATCAGAAATTCTGTTACTACTAGAAGTCTTGTCCACTGATCACACAAAAAGGTTCACGTAAAATTAATAACAAATATTGCCTAACATTCATGAAATAAATTCAAGTACTCAAACCCTCGCGTAGTGGTTCATTACAAGGTTTTTTCGACTCGATAAGGCATTGAACAATCGACACGTGTTTGCGGCCATAATAGAGACCAAAGTTCCTTGTTTTTTGTTTTTCTGGGAAGCCTAATGTGTTGTTTAATAAGAGGTGGCAACCCCAGTCCCTTTTCTTGCTTTGTTACTTTATTAAAAGCCTTTAAATCGTGGATTGTCAATTACTGGTACACTGTCAACTACTGGTGCATCTACCCTAGTTTTAGGTGAGTAACATTTCAATTTGGTGTGGAATTGTGAGGTACAACTTATATGATATACAGAGGAATAGAGAAAAATTTCATGTAGTATACCATTATCAATAAATTATTTAATTCAATTTAATTTATATATGTATTGATGATGAAAAATCTCGCGTGCGATGTATTAATTTACACTGTGAAGAAAAACCATAACTCCATTGATGTCACCAAGATGGACGCCCCGCTATTGGAAAATGCGTTCGGAATTTTCGTTTTTTCACACATTTAGGGTTCGAATTAAAAAATTGTAAATAAGCCGCGATATTATTACTACGCTAATCTTTCGATTTAAATAAAGTAATATTGACTTTAAAGTTGTCCTTTGAATAAAAATAAAAAAATTTAAAAATTGAATTGAATATAAAAAAATTGCCTCTTTAAACAGAATAAATAACCCATGACAAAATGAGTTTGTTCAAATATTCCGTTTTCAAAGTCTTACGTCGCGCTCCGTCTCTTCTTTAAAGCCCTACACTTTGGATTTTAATGGAAGCGGAAAAAACTTCTTGGCCTCGCGACATCTTAGACGGTTGTTAAAGTTGATGAAACAGGCGCGACCAAAAGTTTTCAAGAAAATTTTTATCACAGGTCACTTGTCACGCCACAAGATGAAGGAGCAAATTTTCATCGGATAGAGATCCACAGAGAAAATAACGTTTCAAAATGTTTATGCTGGAAGTCAAAGGGTACGTCAACACTTAAGACGAGGCTAAGGAAAACGAGAATCCCGACGAGCGACTCCTTTAGGTGAGCGCAAACGGCTCAGATTGCACTGCCTCGGGGAAAAGAACGACCGGCGACGACGGTGAAGCCTTAGGAGAAGGACAACACCGAGTCTACCCTCCTCTCACTTATCGATGCACAGGAATTAAGAAAGTTCTCTTTCCGCCTTATAAATCGTACATGGTTCTCCTTCTGAGATCCTCGAAAACGCATATTCTCATTCATAATATCCTAGTAGCCGATAAGCCTAAGAAAACCGAATTCATTCCACATGCATTCATCTTTCAAACTGTTTGTTCGGGATTTATTATTCAGTCATTAAACTACTTAAAATAACAATGAGTTCTGAACTTTATTTAAAATGATTCTGAAATGTTTCTTGGACTAAAGAAATCTTCATTATTTCAACCTTCCTAAGTGGTATTTATATATTCAACAGAGTGTACCATTAGACATCTCTACTTAATAAATGATGTAAGAGCAACATTATAAAGTTCTATATTGAAGTTATGAATATTTAAATATGTACTTTACTTTTCGCTTAAAACTTTCTCATGGGATATAAATTATAAGGGATTGCTTTCGGCATAAACTATTTCAAAACAAAGCTTTTAAATTTGAGATCTAGGCTATCCTTGCATATTTTTGGAGATTACTAATTCCTAGTACCTCAGTTTATACTGTATATCCTACAAAGCGAAATGCTATTACTACGGGAGGCGTGCCATTAAATTTAGATCTGTTTATTTTTACACGTAAACAGTTCACTTACAACTTGATAGATACGTCCATCTTCTCAATATAGTCTGACTTCAACTGTATCGTCTTACGCCACTCTAGTAGTATGGCAACTTTTTCAGACCTCCTGGAACCAGTTTTTCGGAGTGCCACGGACACTCTCCTGGAGATCTACTTACGAAATGATTCGCGCCGTTAATGGAATAGATACTTTGAGGTAGTAAATTACTTAGATTTAATAAAGAATGATTCTTATCCTCAACACTTATAAAAAGCAAAGTTGGACAATAAAACTGAATTACAATTGACGTCATAATTGGTTTAAAGTTTGGTTATGAATTCCTGCGAAAATTATAAATTCAAACTGGAGTCAATGCTTCAAGCATGAGGTAGAGATATCAACGTGAAAAATACAAGGAAAAATTCCGCGACCTGGATTCGAACTAATGATCACGCTTGTGCCTCAACCAACTGGGCTATCGCGGACAAGATTGCCTCCAAGTGTCCTTAAAAGCCAAGGTAGTCAAGTTGGAAGCCCAATGATAGGCCAGGCAACCGGCTTGCGAGATCGGAAATTCCTCCTTTCGAAAGTATCAGAAAGCTGATGAAGACGCTGTCCCGTGTCCACGGAAGCCCAGTTGACACAGTTAACTCTATGCTGCCACGAGTGTGGCTAGAGCGGGACTATAAGAAAGGGCACCTACATCAAAAACATGTGTGAACTTCCGTGAAAACTTGAGAGAGTTACCCTTGTACGTTATATTTTGAGTAGGTTTGTCTACACTTATCCACTTGTTTCCCAGTGTAGAGAGAGGAGCGTGATACTCGTGGTCCCTGGTTCAAATCCCGGTCGCAGAATTTTTCCTTCAGTTTTTTTTTTATTGATATCCCTAACTGGAGAATTCTTTTTTAAATATTACAATATGAGAACTTAAAAATTGTTGAAAATAAAAAGTGACAGTATAATGAAATATATAATAATGATTTTGATTTCGCTAATGATTAACAAAAAATCTTACAAAATGAGGGCTATCCAGAAAGTAAGTTCCCATGATTGTGCGGTGCGTGTCGCGAGTGATGATTTGTTGCAATCGTGCAGGCTCCATTTTAAAAGCTTCGTAGCAAGTGTTTGCTATGTCTCAGAAAATCAAAACGCCCGCCAGTAGGAAATTAGTTGTGTGATTCGTTTTCTGAACGCGAAGGGAATTAAATCGGCTGAAACCTATGGTCAAATTAGTGAAGTTTATGATGAGTGGTTCAGTGCTTCAAAGAATTAACATTAATTGTAGCATGTCCAGACTTAGCTACTTTTCTAACCAACAGTGGTTAACTGCCAAATTTTTCAACAGTAATCTTTTTCTGTTTTTTGTTGACATGCTACAATTTAAAATTTTTACATTTGTGTTTCATTAGTGTTGAGAAAAAAAGAAGCATTCTTTATTAAAACTAAATGCTGTTAACGGTGTTCCTTGTTTGTGATTTTTACCCCCCCCCCCCCCATGTCCCAAAAAACACTGTCCCCGTGTTTGGCCGTGAAGATGCTGTCCGAAATTTCTTCGGTGGGGAGCTGCCCTTATGCTTCCGTGATGTCTCCACTTCATGATAATGGAGCCATTATCGCCTGTTGGGGTCTTGAAGAAACCCCTATCTGTACACCATTTTCGCAGACTTGGCAATACTGTAAGTAGATGTACAAGGTAGGACGCACTCAGAAAAAGTGGTTCCGGGAGACCCTGGAAAGGCTACCACATGGGTGGCGCAAATGCATAAAGTGTTTAGAAGGGAGGCTATATTGTGAAGGTGAATAGCATTCACAGAGTTGAATTTGTGTAGAAACAAGGTGTAATTCAATAAGATACGCTCATTGTATTGCTTACCGGTTCCTAACTCGGTAAATGCCAAGTCTCACGCGATAAAAATGCCAGTTTAGAACAACATTCAGTCTTCACAAACTTTTAGAAACTTTACAAACTTAAGACTTTCTTCACAAACTTTCAGAAATTGGGGAGAAAATAACCTGCATGAATTGCCAGTGTTCCCGAATATTTTGCTAAAAATCTCTCTATGCCGCAAAACATCGCCACTACATTCTCTAAAAACTTGTTCCACTATTTTATCTTTCAAATGCAATATTAAGAATTTCTTCGATTTTCCAATCCTTTATACAAAATTAAGCCATTCCCTTGCTGTTAAATTTTATTATTTATTGCTTTGATTAAACAACTCAAGAATCCTTTTCATTATTTTTGTACAATTCTTATTATAAAGCTAAGTATGAGTGCGTCCGTAGGAGTGTTTTTAATTCGAAAACAATGCTTGATTGCTACAAATAAAACTTAAATTTATTAATTTAATCAATTAATTTTTTTAGAACTTTATGAGCTTTTCTCCTAACCTCAACTTTCTTTACAGCGCTGTTAAATAATAAAGTTTGTTTAAAAAAATAAAGACGCCAAAAATTTAATATCATAACAAAGTAAGCAATCTTATGTTCAGGCGTTATTTAATGTTGCCCAAATGGAAAATAAAGCTCAAGTAATTCTTACGGGAAAAAGTCGTTAAATTAAGTTGGCCGCTCCCCATTTTGCTAACCACAAGTTCCCTGACTTTAATCATGATTACACGGGGAGATGTTGTTTGGATCTCGTGCTTTTTATCCTCTGACCACCAAGTCGTCTTCCACAGTTGCTAGGAACGTGGACGCCTAATATACTTAATCACTGCGTTTTAGAGAAACACTGAGAATAATTCACCAGACACTACTGCTATTTCAAGAAAAGAAGGCGTCATGTGAATGAGTATCGTCAACATGGTTTTAGTGTAGCCCGCTTTGTTGTTGTCGTTCTATCTCCCTATCTGTCCATCTCTCTCCTAGAAAGAACTTGGGTTGAAAGTGTCGGGTGTGAGACTTTCATGAAATTTTATGTTTAAGCATTTTTATAAAAATTCAATTTCATGATAACTTTCACTTTTATAATTTTTCAGGAAATTTGACTCACAATATATTAGTTGATAAAAACTGGTACTTAATAGAATTTTACTGCTTTTTATGCTAAAATCACATTTTTGTCACAAAAAAGATCACCTTTTTCTCAAGAATTGTGGGTGATAACCATTAATAAGGCTAGTTTGGAGTATTCGCGGTCTAAATTGAATATAACCACTCTTTAATTTTATAGGGAGAATTTGTTGCAAATCACTTTAATCAGTTCGGTATTTTATTAAATAAAGCAGAAATACATTTATACATTTATTAACAAGAAATTACTCCCCCCGAGTATGGTTAGGCAAGTAGCAGACCCTGTGGTCATCTATTTTTACGCTTTTCGTTGCACATTTTACCTACCCCCAAGTTTTTTAATCAAAAAATTGATCGCATATTGATGAGGCCGCCTACGTGGGTATCTCATACGTGTATTGATGAGGAGAATGAAAATGGCAGATTTGGCTTGCTTGCAGAATCTATATACAGTGTGTATCTAAACCCCTGTCACAAACATCTGGTGGTGATTCCCCACAGCGAGATGAAAACAAAAGTTCATATAAACTTGGTTCGGGTGACGAACCGTTTAGAGAGATTTCCGAAGTTAAAAGTGAAGTTTCCGCAGCTGGTTTTTCTACTCTGTGGATGGCAGGAGACATGCGGAGAACGAATTCTACAACATTCTTGACTTCAGGTGTACCTACACATGAAAGGCCAGGTGTATGCCACAACTGTCCAGGAGGTTGATGAACTTTGGAATGGTATTGACAATGCTTTCAGCGCCGCAAGAGACAGCCCAGGGGCCCTCGAACGAGTACGCCAGTCGATGTTTTATGGCCTCAGTATGTGTGTGTGTCGCGTCCACGGTCGTCATTTTGAAGATTTGTTATTGCTTCTCCGCTTATCACCTGCCATTCACAGAGTATAAAACCAGCTGCTGAAACTTTACTTTTAACTGCGGAAATCTCAAATGGTTCGTTATCCGAACCATGTTTATATGAACTTTTGTTTTCATCTCGCTGTGGGGAATCACCTCCAGAAGTTTGTGACAAAGGTTTTAGATACACCTTGTATTATTTATAATTACATATATATACATATTTTCATTACAATAATGGGATAGGCATGCAAACGAATGCACCATATTAATTTAGTTAAAACTTAGCAAAAACAATTAAATCTCTCTTATAAAACATGGGAGGTAATAAAAGAATCCATTTTAGTTTTTTCTTCTGCCGACTTAGACATTTTCAATGATTTTACACAATTTCACTGGTGATTTTAAATATTCTAAATATGCAAACGGAAATGTCACATTGTTTTTCCCAAAGAACACGTTTATTCACATATTTACAACAGTTACCAAACTTTTAGAGAAAAAACAAATAATATAAGACGTGATTCATAACAAGATAAGAGGGGGAAAAAAGTTTTTTTTTTAATGTTTTTATTATTATATCTCTTCAAGCCGGCGTCAACAGTTTGTAAAACTAATTGTTTGGTCTAATAATTAAGCAATTCGGATAAAAATCGTCCCTCCGCAAATGAATACTTGTGGACAAAATACTCAAATGAATTTTTGCCCTAGAACGCGTTCCAGTGAACTGATTTGAAAAGTTTTTTCTCTAACATGCATTGTCATCGGTCCTGTGTATGTATATTAATTTTCAGCTCTCCAGCTTCTCGGGAAGTTGGTTTAATATTGATCACAAGAGTTGGCCCGGACACACAGGAAAAGCAAGTTAAATAAAAGCGTGTAAAAAAATGACTAATTGGCAATTAGACCCCAATAAGTATTGGATCTTATTTTAAAATCTTATTTTTAGGAAGAAGTATTCGTTTCTTTGATTTTCTTGAGAGCTTCCATCAAGTCAGTCATGCAATAAGCAGCAACAGTAATTTGCCTATCATGGTTTTTCTTGATATTTGTACTCCATAGTTTTAATGTTCCGGTCCGCATGTTTGTAGAACACACATGCACTGGGCAACAGGAGGAGGAGCTATGCCGGCAAGTGTGAACCACAGTAATAGGCTCCTTCGTTTAAGGTTTTTATTGAAAGCCTTCAAGCAATTGTAATCATATAAAATATTTAATATTGTTTCGAATATAAATATTTAAATTTAAATAAGAATAAAAATAAATTTTAAATATAAAAAAATTACGCTTAAAATAGTAAGATTTTAATTCCAACAAATTTTACTATTATTGGAATATTTTAAAAACCAATAAAAATTTGTAAACATTACTAAAAAAATATAAAAAATAAACTCAACTTTTGAGCATTAAGATATTTCTTTTAATATCCGCCTATTGCATTAAAAATATTTTTAGTTTTCCAAACATCTTTTTTATAATACAAAAATTGACTAATATCTGCTTTTAAATAAACATAATCATACCACAGAGGCTCTCTCTCATGTACCACGAACTTTAGAAACAAAAAACAAGTTCGAAGACTATTTTAATGCGGGAATGGGCGTCGCTGAAGCACTGAAGGCTAGAATCAAGGTCGGTAAAGAACACTTGATTCTTTACCGACCTTGGCTAGAATGATTACCTGACACTAGAGCACTATATAAAAATGGTGCCACAGAAAAAACACTGGCAAATTCTTTGCTCATTCCAAAGTCGACAACTGTTAGCTGGTGGTATGACAATTGGCGTAAACTTCACCTAGGTCCCAGAACAGAGGATATTTTTGAGGTATCTGAAGAGTATCAGATTTTGTGAATAATTTTTACTTCATGTATTACAAATACATATTGTTTATATTTTCAGGTTCTAAAAGAAAAGCCAATCGAGCTTTCATTGTAACTAATTAAAACAATTATAACTGTGATTTTATAACAATTTATAGTTAATATTCTATGTAATATTTATCGTTAACAAAGTCTCCAAAACTTTAATAAACAACAGATAAACCTGTTTTATATTTTAAAGATTATCTAAAAAAATATAATAACAAGCAGATATTAGTCATTTTTTGTATTATCAAAAAGATGATATTTGGAAAACTAAACATATTTTTAATGCAATAGGCGGACATACAAGAAATTGTTAATGTTCAAAATTTGAGTTATTTATTTAATTTTTTTTAGTAATGTTTACAAAATTTTATTGCTTTTAAAAATAATTGAATAAATGTACCATTTGTTTAAATTAAAGTCTTACTGTTTTAAACGTAAATTGTTTTATGTTTAAAAATTATTTTTATTCTTATTTAAATTTAAATACTTATATTTGAAACAATAATAAATATTTTAAATCAACTGCTTGAAGGCTTTCAATAAGAACCTTAAACGAAGGAGCCTGCATAGCTCCACTCTCTACCAATGCTTGGTTTACACTTCCCTGCATAGCTCCACCCTCTGTTGCCCAGTCCATGTATGTGCTACCATAGCCCCCTAGATAGTAAACATGGGGGCTATGGTTCTACAAACATGCTTCCGGTCCTCACTTTCCGTGCCAAGTTTTATTTTTGTTTATTTCAAATTAATAGAACTCATTAAAGATAAATTAACAAAAGATAAGCTTTATTTTTTTTATTAAAAATGCAATAATATTTTCTTTCGCATTTAATCCCCTGAAATTTAAAAATAGAAGAAATTAAATTTAGACAAGATTTATAAATTAATGTAAATTAATGTCAAGAGAAGGAGCTGATTGCTGCTTTTTTATTAAAGCTCTGGATAAGGAGCTTTACTTTTATACCGTACAAGGCTCTTTAATATACAGATTATACTCGGGATTTTATATTATTTGCTACTGGTAAGCAGCTGTTTTTTTTAACATCATAACACATACATTTAAAAAGTTACAGATTTTTAAAAACAATTAAGGAATGTTATTAATTACTTTCTACAAGCACTGCAATTTAATAATTTTTAGCATAGTTTGAGAGAGTCCTAAGGCGAATAAGTGTTTTCGAGTGCTTGTCAAGAGGCACATGTGTAAAACTTTGTTTAAGCTTGCACGCAACAGTAATATGAAAATAAAACTGAAAAGTTTGAAGATAAATAGAAACAGGATCGATAGCTTTAAAAAATAAACAAAAATGATGATAAAGTTAAAACAAACTGATTGTAATTCCAAACAGTTTTTATCAAAATGTCTATATCTATAATATCATTATTCCGTAAGTTATCAAGCATGTATATTTGCGACGGTGATGTGGATAAGTTTCCTCAAAATATTTGTTTCACCATTAAATAAAAACAAATTGGTCTTAGTTAATTAAATTTAATTTTACTTTTAAAAAAGTGACTATTATACTGTTCTGATAAATAAGAATCCATTTTACTCTGAGTAAATTTTTTTTTTACTTAATATAGGTAGGTAAACCGTGGAAAATTTCAGATGCATCGTATTCCAACCGAAGCAAATGTTAATAATTTCTTAAATAAGTTTAAAACTGCTCGCCTGCAGTTGCAAGCGTAGTCACTTCAAACGCAATGAATCCTAAATATGGCGTGAAACAAAAATTTCGTTTATTTTTCATGAAGCCCTTATTCTATAAAGATGGTAACGATGTGTTTTTACCATGTGATAGAGTCTGCAATGAGAGAGAACCGTCGAACGGAAAAAGGGAGAAAAAGAGTAATTGAGTTTGTGTTTACGATAGGAGAGTGTTCTGTTTCCTTCTTCTTCCTAATAGCGATGGGAAAATAAAACAATAACGAGTGCACATAAAAAAAATAACAAAACCATAGTAAGCCAGATGGGAAAGCACTCGAAGTTTCTTATGAGCGCGTCTGTGGAGGCCTTTAAGATCAAGAAGAAATGTCAGCCGAAGTAAGCCCAGAAATGTTCAAGTGTTTATTGTCGTTTCACATTTTTAATATTCGTCTCAACTGCTCTTAGGCATTAATTCCATGTGTGAAATTTTTAAAATGATATAACAACTTTTTACAGCTTTTATGCGAAGAAACGTGTCTCAGCTGAAGGTTTCCATCAAGTAATGTACGTTGATAGAAGTTTTCCGCTGTGGTTTTAGAATAAAATGTGCTAATCTTTTACATTTAGTATACGCAATATTTATCTAAAGTTTGTTAAAGATTCTTCCAATGCTTTTATTAATATGATTATCCTTTCTGATCTGCTTTAAAGTTAATATTACTGAAAATTTTTTTGTCCTGATAATATGACAGGGACTGCGCTAAAAAGATTCGTAACAAATTTTGAATGAACCTTAAATTTACAGTTAACCATTTAGAATATTGCACTTAATCATTTATTAAAATTGTACATTAGAAGAATTTGGCTTCTAATTTTACTTAATAATTCTTGTAAATATGTAAAAAACAAAAAAATTCAGTTTTCTGCTCAACTTTGTAACAATAAAGAAATGTAAATGACGGAGGAAAATTGAAATTGTAAAATATAATTGAACTTCTAATTTAATTCAAATTAAACTTTAAAAACTTAAATGAGAATTGATATATAAAATAAATTATTATATTAAAATACATTTATTTTTGCGGCTAATTTAGAGCTTGGTTATGATATTATAAAAAAAACCTAGGTTGCATTTTGAAGATGTAGGTGAGTCGGTATGCAAATTATTTCTTGACTAATCCGGCCATGTGATACACAATTTTAAAGCTGTAGTTCTTCTCTTTAAGCTGATGCTAAAAACTTGTTCAAACTCCTTATGTTGTGAAAGATTAGATAAATTTTGCAAATGCTGTCTACATAAGAGATACGCATCATTTTATTGCATACGTTCAAACTTGGCCATAATGCTGCTGAAGCAACTCGAAATTAAATGTTTTGAAATGAGTTATTGCTTTTAAAGTAGTCACTACGCATCGGCCATTAATTTTGCACCAATTTAATGGTTGGAAGGTAATTTTAAGGGATCCTTAATATAGCCTTATCCTTAAACTGATATTAATATTGAAAAGAATTACAGGGCACTTTTTGAAATGTTAAGTTATGCGCTTATAGAAATCTTAATTAGGCCATTTTTTTAAATACGGAGAGAGTATTATTTACGTTCACACTTCAAAAGGTTCTGTAATAACCTCTTTTGGCCAGAATTTTTGGCATGAATACCGTTGAAGCACTGGAATTTGTCTAGGAGAAGGAAAAGCATTAGAAGAAAAAATTTGTCTTTCAAAAATGGCACTTTTAGAGAGTGAAGAAAAAAAACAATAAATGAATTAATTTGCACGAGAAGTATTCAATATGCTACGAAGGACAAAATAGCATGTTCAACGATAGATCCGAGTGTTTCTATTGAGATACTGTGAAAAGAGTAACGTACATAGTAGAGAACCCAATAGTCAAAAGAAAGGGAAGTGGTCTGTGATTACGAGATCAAGGGAACCACTGAGGAGATTGTCAGATAAAGTAAAAAAGCGTTGGTCTATAGTAGAATAAGAATTGTGGGCTACAGAGAAGTAACTTTAACACCGGGGAACAGTCAATTTGTTCATCAGGGGCTCATGATTACGAATATAGTTTTTGGAAAAATGCTATGTCATTGCTGGCACTTGATGAGTTAACGTTTCAATATCTTCACATCCGACTTCAGACACAGAACTGGAAATTGGTACAGGAAATTCTTCGCTATGTGGTAGCGATAACTGTGCAAAGATCAGGCTAATGTTATTTTATTGTCGTCTTTTGAATCAATTCTTGCCTTTTACATTTACGGCACTCAAGTGATCTTTAGGCTTATTCCACACCATAGGTACTGCGAATGCGAGTCCTGCTCTATCACTCTTACACCAATTGCGAAGTGGAGCAGGTTTGAATCATTTGGGAGGCAATTACAATTTAAGAATAGGTCATACTTGAGTTGATAAATGGTTTGGTTTGGTTTGTTTTGGTATTAACGTCCTTGTCAACTGCCATGGTCATTTCAGGACGGCGTTATAGGGGCCGCAAATTTTGCTCGCAAGGGTTCTTTAACGTGCAGCCGGCAAACGACTACACGGGACCAACGGCTTTACTTCCCTTCCGAAGGAAGTGCGTGGTCTCAGGATTTTCCCCCTGAAAAAATCCTCCTCGTCCTCGGCCGGGGTCGAACCCGCGTCCTCGGGCATCAGAGGCGACCACGCAACCCCTGAGCCACCGAGGCCGATGAGTTGATAAATGGAAAGTAGAATTATTATTATAAAGTAATGATACGATATTTTCTATGCAATAAAATGTACAGATGGAATGTACTTAAGTTCGATGAAAGTAAATTTTTTCAATGTACTTAAGTTTTAACTCACGATGACTTTTAGTTGAAAATCATGGTAAAATCACTGTTTAGTAGGTTATTTTTACATTGTTAACATTTTCATCGTCTGTATTCATACTGAATTAAGGAACTAACATTGTTCCATTTAATGTATAATTTACCACCAAATCCGATTTTGAAAGACTGTTTACCACCTGGGAAGAGACTCCAACGTTTGGCACCTACAAAACAGTCATCTTACCACCATTTTCAACTAAGATTGTGTTATCATCGAATGTCAACATCTCGTAGAATTTCTTCTAGAAAAGCTTCCAACGTTTGGGTCTACAAGAAGTCATCGTGAGTTTTTACATCCGAGTGGTCAGATTTAGTTTCATCGAACTGAAGTAGATTCCATTTGTACATTTTAGTACATGGAAAATATATCTTTACTTTAGAGTACTTAAGAATAGGTCGATGACCATTTTCGATTATTTTAAAAATCAGAGTCAATTAAGCTAAAGTGAATATATACCACGAAATCAGAACCGTATCAAATATATAAATCGATCTTAAATCTTGACCAACATGAAAATTTGTTCTTGTTCCCCGGTGTTATACGTACATCAAAGAGATTTGGTGTAATTTATGCAAATGTAATATATACAAGCGTGGGAATATTTATAATTATGCGCTGTTTTTATTAACCCTTTCATTCGTCAAACACGGGTCCGTCCTCCAAGTTCTGGGCTGCTTCCAAATTTTTATCCCGGATGCGCTACTGTGTGGATATGATACTTTCAAGTCATCCAAATTTGCAATATTTTGATAACGGAATCCGTATGAATCTATAATTTTGATTCTCATATGCAATGGGAAATTTTTGCAGTTGCTTGCTTTTTTATTGTTAATGTTTGCCAAGTCTGTATAGTTTGCATCGCCACACCATATAGCAACAAACTTTTAGATTTTTTTCCTCCTTCGCCAAACAAATTTCGTTGCATGAAATTTGCTCACCCTATATATCATTTCAGGTAGAAGGGGAAATATTCAGTCAGTTCATCCTATAGGGAACTCTAGCGGTGATATCATGCACATTCTAAGGGATAATAATTCATTAATCATGCATCAAAAATATCAATGATCAGTTCATCACACAGTAAGCAAAAAATTTTTCATATTCCTCAAAATGAAGAGAAAAATTGCTCAGAGGAATTCGAATCTTCAACTACACTGGGATTCAAATAAGTGAAGTAGGTCTCGAGGCAAACAGTAACGTTATTTCTTTTGATTTTCATAATGCTGTACTCGGGGAAATAAAACTGAGCTCTCTAGAAATTTCGATTTACATAGCACATTAGTCATGTTCTATTTCGGCTTCGAAAGCTTAAAATTTTGGTAGGTTTTTCATAAAATCTTTCATGACAGGCATTGCACTATAGTTAGAATACCAAATGTCTTGAAACTTCTTTTTTTTTGCTTCATATGAACGACTTTCAGGAAGGTGTCAGATAATGTTTCATGAATGGCTTTGCACTAAATTCGAAATAGAAAAGATACATATCGTATAAATAATTTTGAAAAGAGATAGGTTTATTTATTGCCATATATAAACCCAATTACTGCTAACATTTGGATTATTATGAAAATGCTATTGAATTTATTGATCATAAATAAAACTTGAATGTTTCAATATCTGATCCAATTTTCTCTCCTTGAATAGATTAAAGCCTCAATTCACTCTTATGAAGATTAGAAAATATTGACGGCTTTAAAAATGTTTAAAAAATGTGCCTTATAATTTTCAACTTACTGCATCCAAACATCAACGTTGATAATGCTTCGAGATAATTTTATCATAGATATAAAACTTAATAGTTACCTTATTTCCTTCACTTAAGATTTACTTTTTTAAAAGTGGAAAGTACGCCGTTAAGGAATAAAATAAGCATCTTGGGCCGTGCACAACCAGCAGGTTTATGGCATCCGAAGAGGCAAGTTGGTGTATATGCTTCGCATTCACCTTGTTAAGCGCACGTTCCTCGTGTAATGAAACTATTGTGAGGTAGGTAGTGGGGCGGCCATTAAGGATGACAAGCTCTGCGCACTCTTAGCAAGGAATGTCAGACAACATAACATTAGCCTCCACCACCTCGGCGAAGGGAAACAAAGCAAAGGCAACCCTCTCGCCGACGCCTTTCAGCCTAGTTGGCCTCTCGAGTTGAAAACAAAGCAAACTTTCTCAGCTCTGAGCGAAAATGAAAAAGAGAAGCTATTTAAGTCATCAAGCTTCCATCACTGTTAAAAAGTCAGTCACTGTGCGTTTCAGATTTCAAAATAAACAACAAAAAAATCCAATCTCCCTTCATTTATATAATATCGTTAAAAAAGTTCAGTTTTGTGAGGCGTTTGATATCCCACTCTATAAGTAACAAATGGTCGGTAAGCAAAAAAATAAAAATAGGCTTGTCGCACGACAAACTAACGATATGTTTAAATGAAATAGGATTAATCCAAAATCAAAATAAGTATATGCAAAAAATACATCTGCACAGCTGCTCTCAGAGGCAAAACCTACTGAGAGATAGAAGGTTTGGCAATAACGTTCAGGTATATTTGAAATGTTTAATGTAATTTCTTGATAAAATCATTTGTACTTATTCATTAATGATGAAAAATAGGAAAGAAAATTCCACAGCCTGGGATCGAACCAGGAACCTTCTGTTCACCGTGCAGATGCGCCAACCAATTGCGCCACCGTGGACATGGAAGCATTACTCTATCTACATGTCCTTAGGGCTGGTTGGAGTAGTACCCAGTTCGCAGGCTGGGACTTCTTTCCTACTGGCGTATAATCGTTAAAGATTAATAAATGAAAGGTCTCAAGAGGATTTTTTTCACGCCAAACCTCAGATGTCGATATTATTGATAAAAAATAGGAAAGAAAATTCCACAGCAGGAAAGATAGTCCCAGCCTGCTATCCTGTGGAATTTTCTTTCCTATTTTTCATCAATAATATCAACATCTGAGGTTTGGCGTGAAAAAATCCTCTCAATACCTTTCATTTATTAATCTTATTCATTAAGTAGTCGAAAACACATCTTAGTTTTAATTAAGAATAAACCCCTTCTGGATATACTTTCTACAAGGTTTCGATAAATAAATATTTGCTGCAAGAATCTAGCCATATCAGCAGCGGATTTCGATATGGGCTCTCCGGCCATCACTGGACGCTCCAACTACTTCAATAAATATTCGATTGGTTAATGCGATTGCATTCATGTCTGTGTGCTGCTGCCTGACGAAAGCCTAAACATAACATGGTGCATTATCTTCCTGAAAGTAACAATCTATTCCCATGGCGTAGGAAGCATCAGAATGTTCAAAATTTCCTTGTAGGAGTCAAGTTCAAATTGCCTTCAACCACATGCAAGGGTCCCAAGCCTTGCCATGAAAACATCCTCACACAATCACCAAACTTTACGGTTGGAACGATGCCCTTTTGTAAAAAGCCCTCCACTGGCATTCACCTTACTCAAACATGCTAATCTATTTAACTGGAACAGAGCGTAGCATTTTTCAAAATGTTTTTAACTCTTCCTTTTTTTTAAATACCACTGGAGTCTGGCGACCTTGTTGTTGGAGAGTTGTTTAGCTCCTGTTGGAACTCCTTGTTGATGACCTGGAGTATCTTCTTGCGATTTTTATGAACTTCGTGCTTTAACAGGCTTAGTAGGTGAAATGTACATATGTCACGAATAAATACCTTTGTCTAGTAATTTTTCTTGATTCTTAAACAAACCTAACCTAGTGTGAACAATAATGCTCATCGATATCCAAAAATCTCGCAACGTTTACGTGCCAGCATGGAGAAAAATAATCTACGTGTTGTTATTCAATTTTTGGCCGCTGGTATCTAACCTAACCTAACCTAACCAACCTAACCTGGTGTCAACATTAATGCTGATCGATATGCAGACACCTTATAAGGTTTACGTATCAACATCAAGAATGTTGCTAACCTTACCTAATCTAGCCTAATCCTCGTATGTTCATAAATTTATTTAATATAAAACAAGTCAAATGTGTTTAACGATTGAGTTGTATTTTCTTGGGAAGATGTTGCTTTAATAAATTGATAATATAAATAACGAATAAAAAATTCCAGCAGTGTGTTCATTTTTTTTTTAAATAATCTTCTATCTTTAATTAACAGAATCTTTAAAATTAATTTATGGTTTTTTTCACTCTCAGCAAGTAGTAAATGAATAAAAACTATCTAATTCTCTTATCTGTAGAATGCAGTGGCAACCACCACATTTGCCTATCGTGTGACATTTATTTTCATTACCCTTTACCAGCAATTATTTGGCCAAAAAGCCTGCGGGGCTTCCAACTCGCTCGTCCCCACTGCTGCCAAGTTAAGAGTTGACAAACAAATTTTACCCTCGCTCTCAAATAATGGTTTCCTTTCTGATAAAACTTGAATCTCTCCACGCTGAGTAACAAGGTTATGAAAGAAATTCTTTTCCTAAATATTTTGAGAGTCAGAGCTATTGTTTAAATATTTGGCCATATCTTTCCATCTATTATTTCTTCTAAGTTATTTTAAATAATTGCATTAAGAAATTTACATTTTGATGTAATCTGAGCACAGAAGTAAGGCTTAGTATAAATTGAAATGGAAAAACGAATGCTGAAGTTAAAAGAAAAAAAAGAAAAAAAAAAAAGAGAGAGAAGAACTTAGAAAAAAACCTTCCATTCCCGAGGACATATGATCGGAGGTTGTCACCACGCTGGCATCCAATCGCAACTGACATTCCATTTTCCGCTACAGCGTTTGAAATTGATAATGGCATCTATATTCTCTCTCTCTCTCTCAACATCGGCATTAAGAATTTTCCGGTGCGTCCAATCTCGAAGATTTCTCTAAAACTTGTAGCTCAAGGAATTACTAATGTTTCTTGTCATTCAGATGATTATTTCAATAACTTAAGGGTTCTTTTAACTCTACCTTCAGGATTAAAGGAACGAAGGTTATGAATGAAAACTAACGCTAAGCTAAACTTTCACTTGTTCACTGGAATAAATATAACCAAAATGTTGAAATATTACAAGATATTAAAACAAAAACTATTATAAACACTTTCAGTTAAATACCGTATTGCTGAAAACTTTCTCTTACAATGCCATTTTGAATGATAATACTTTAATGATTTGCAGCAATCTATCCTCAGCTATACATAATAATGTAGATTTCTTTTAAAGGGTTTATAGAATAAATTATCAAATAAAAAAAATTTAATTTTGCGATCTTATTCAAGAATATAAAAGGAAATAAAAAATTAATTTCCATTTTTCTTTATGCTAACAATTATTATTATCATTTAAAAGTACTGTTAAGCATCTTTAAAAAATTTAATATATTACACAAATACATAAATCAACAAATTGAACAGATTAAATCGATTAATTATGCAAGTAGTCACTACTGTTCACTTATTTCAACATAGGTTGTCTTTTTTTGACGTTCATACTCTTTTTTTTTTTAATTATTGTTTATTTTTCTTCATCAATGTGCAGTTTTAATTTTTACTTTCTTCCCTAGCCACTGATGTCCTTTGTTTCATTATTTATAGTCCCCATTGTGATGACGTATCTTCCATCATTACAGACGATGAGTCAAAAAGAATGTTACATTTTTAAACATCTATTGCGGATAAAATACTTATGATAGAGAACTGTGTTAAAGCACAAATAAAAGAGAAACCCGCAAAGTTTCGTTTGAACTTGGCCCTTCCTCATTATTACAAACGGGTGGTGGGTTATCTAAATAGTGCCTAACCGCTATTAATGATCAGGCACTTTGTAAACGGCATTTCCTAGCCCCTTGTTTTTTTGAAGGACACTGATATATGCCACCTCTGCCAAAAGCTCGCCAGAACGATGAATCTGCATCAAAAAGGAAGGTTTGGTTTGGTTTGATTTGTTTGGTATTAACGTCCTTTTCAACTGCCATGATCATTTCAGGACGGCGTTTTAGGGGCCGCAAATTTTGCCTCGCAAGGGTTCTTTAACGTGCAGCCGGCAAACGACTACACGGGACCAACGGCTTTACTTCCCTTCCGAAGGAAGTGCGTGATCTCAGGATTTTCCCCCTGAAAAAATCCTCGTCGTCCTCGGCCGGGGTCGAACCCGCGTACTCGGGCATCAGAGGCGATCACGCAACCACTGAGCCACCGAGGCCGATCAAAAAGGATGGAGCCATTCGTTGTAATGGAAATTAAACATTCTGAGTTTTATTTCTATGAGTTTTTTGCACAGACCTTTATAATATGTCGTACAGAAATGATTGACACAAGCCCTCCCACGTCGTAAACGAACTCCACACGACAGTGAAACACAGAGAAATCTACGCAGGGGTGTTAAGATATGCGAAACACAGATGATGCTACCAGCAGAATTAAGATGGGCGGTTGTTTTTTCCGTCGCCGCCAGTGCAAGCGTCGATTGCAAAGATGGAAGGCGATTATCACGGCCAGCGATGGACGGTGTGGTTTTTGTGGAAAGAAAAGGTTTCAGGAGGTGATATCCATCGTCCTATGGCATGCGAAGACAAGGCACATCAAGGCAAACAGTGTTCCGCTGGTTGGCCTGGAAACTACAGTGGCCTGGAAACTACAACGAAAGATGTGAGCACAGGACGACCTTCAACATCGCGTACAGCACCAAATGTGGACGCAGTGTCGAGTTTGATTATAGTGAACAGGCGCGTAACACTTGATGAGCTGCAGAACGGAATTGCAGGCTATTGTCCATAGTTGGTGCACCATCATACCTAAGGAGTTGTTCGCCCTAACTATCTGGAAACTCCCAGACAAACGGCTGAAGTGCATACACTTGAACGGGGAGTATGTCTAATGTAATATGCAGTTTTTTTTTGAATAAATTATTTTCCACCCTGTGACTGAATTTGTGTCGATCATTTCTGTACGAGCCTAGTATTTTATCTGCAATCGGTGTATAAAAGTGAAATATTCCTTTTTGATTCCCTTGTATATATTTCAACTGTTATTTACTACTACTCTCCATTTTCTCCATTAAACGTTTTCGGATCTTTTTGCATATCTAGATAGATTTTCAGTCTTTCCATTGGTATAGTCCATGGTAAGTTCTTGATGTGTTATAACATATATACTATTAATGACTATCATACAATTTTTATGGCATTCACTGTAATTTTATGAAGCACCTTGCATATTTATCTCTTATGCGAAGTGTTATATGCAAGGAAAAAAAAGAAACCAACTGCTATATAATGGTAATAATATTTCTGTTAATCCCTTTAGCTAAATTAAAAAAAGATGTTGATTATACAATTAATATTAATTTAATACAGGGTGAACATGAATAATGAATCAATCACATTATAAAGCGGGAGAATTAACATCTAATTAATTTGTTAAAAAGAGAGAGAGAGAGAGAGAGAAAGAGACACTTCACTGTCAAGTACTAAAGTAATGCTGAGAAGCCATATTTTTAAATCTAAGGGGTATTTCCGACGGATAGTTAAAATCTTTATTCGGCCATTCACCGAGCGGACATTTTACCGCTACACATTTTGCCGACGGATATTGCCGAATGGACGTTTGACCGAATAGGCATATACATGTAGTCCAATTGAAATTAAAATAAATGTCGGATGCATTAACGAATTGAAAATAATATGCTTTATTCGTAAACAATCATAATTAATTTCCACTATTGAACCAATCTCATGAAATTTTTGCTATGGGGTTCTTTAAAAATCCAAGCAAGTGAAAGTGAATCCTTTACTGATCGAAGAATATAATACGAGGATTGGAAATTTAATAACGGCAACATACTTGTATGCATGACATAAAACGGAACCAGCGCGTCTAGCTTATACCACACATTTGTTCTACTCCTAACCTATCTCCCAATATGGACGCATTCAAACTTATCCTAGGCAGTGCATCAGTCGGCAGTCTTAAATTTATGCAGTAACCATTAGTAACGATGTTTTTGAGACAGAAACAGCGGAGCTGGAAAATAATTAAATGTGCTCGAGTGGCGTCAGTACGGATCACCATGCTCGTCAAAAGTCCGTCAGAATCCCAGTAACATCAAGGCGATGGTGATTTTCGTGTAAGGCCGTGATAGTGCATTCCATAGCTCAAGAACAGACTTTCAATGCACAGTAATACTGTCATTTTTTGGAGCATATCATAAAAGCACAAACAAGCGCCGCAATGCAAATAAGCGCCGCACCAATTCTAAAATGAAGGTAATAAGCGATGCGCTCAATTAACCGCCGCGGCGAATATCGAAATTGTCGATGCCGTCACCGAGTTGATTTCAGTTGATTTCAATGCATAAAATACCGCGAAATTGGGATTGACGAAAATGATGGTGATTCAGATTTTGATAAAGAATTGTAAATAATTCATGATTGTATCGTGTGTTCAATAAACAGTGCACATTTTAAATTTTGCGAATTTTTATTTTTCTACCTATCGAAAGAAATAAACGCCGCATTAAATTTGCTCTGAACCGAATAAATGCCGCGGCGCTTGTTTGCGCTTTTACAGTAACTTGGGAGCAGCGTTGCGAAAAAAGCGACGACACTTTCTGAAAAATCCTACCATCATCCTTCACGACAATGCTCGCCTGCATATAGGCGCAACCCGTGGCTGATTTGCTCATTCGCTGGGGTTGTGAGTTGCAAAGATAAATATCCCCATCCTCCGTTCTCTCGGGATTTAAGCCCCTGTGATTATGATTTGATTGCAAAGATGAAGGAACCCCTTCGTGGCATTCGCTACCGAACTGTTCCAGAGATTCTTAAAGCGACAGACCGCTCCATCCGAACCATCAACAGAACTAGTACTGGTTCAGGTACTCTACGACTTCCACATCGCTGGCAACGGATTGTCCACAATGCTGGCGACTATATCGAAGGACTGTAAACGTTTTACTTTAATATATATTTTGTATCAGCTGTAATTACATGCTTGCAACTATTAAATTTCCAACCCTTGTAAAAGAGCAGTCATTTCCTGATTCATGCTTCAAGTAATTGTGGACCATTGCGCAGTTCGCGTGCTATCAACAAACACTGCACAATGGTTCGATATTGACGGACTTGATTTTTTTAAGAGTCGTTCAGAATTCGACACAGCTGACAAAATGGGAGTTATTTGTCAATAGCAAAACATTTACAGCAAACTGGTCAAACGTTTTTGTACACCATTTCTCCACCACGACACGGGCCTCTTTAAAGCCTTTTTCAAGCGTCCGAAGATAAAAAAAAGTCAGAGTAAAAAATCTAAACTGTAAGGGGCATTTCCGCTGGGATGTCGTTATCCATCCTTCATATTGAAAGAATTTTTGCTACAATCACCGAATTTTTGCTATCTAGAAGGATTAAAACGATATAATTAGAACTATCCGGTACTTCAACTACGTTTACAGATCATTCGCCAAGAGAATGCAACAGGCGGAAAAATTTTAAGTGTTGGATGAAGAAAATTTGCTTTTCAATAGCTTTTTAGGCTTCTGTGCGGTTTTTAAAGAATGGCAAGCATGAATGAAATTATATCCCTTTCCAAAGCATACTCAAGCCTATGCATTGTATGTATTATATAAATTGAATATGTTGGCATCGCATTTTTTAATTAAAAAGAAAATAAGTATTGCAATAGGTGGATTTTCTACAAGTTTTAGCACTTCAAATCATCTTATCTTAAATAAACTTTTCAGTTCAACTGAAAAAGAACAATTTTTAGTGAAATATTTTAACCGATTTTTAACGCTTGAGGTTAAGATCCTTTTTTTGAATTCGAGAAATGAAATGAGTTCTTCAGGGCTTTGGTTGCTCTCACATTTTTTTATTAAATATAGAGGGAAAGGATTAGATTGAACGAGAGAATTACGTGAAAAGGAATTGATGCAACATCAAATACAATGAGAAAGAGCGAGGCAAAATTCCCATTCATTAGACGCCATCAAAGACTGTTGTTTCGACGGAGTTTTCTCTGTAATCTCTGCTGTCGGACGATTAATCTGGTAATCGTGTTTCTTTAGAATAATTCTTTTTGTGCAACCGACTGCGCATGCGTATAGGAAGCGGAGTTGGATTAAGCTCTAATCTCCTCCAGTGAAACAGAAACGAACACATTCAACTTACGGAATGAAAGCAGCGTAATAAATTATCCTGGCTACTTCCAACAAAAATGCCTATTAATAGAAAAAGGAGAAACCTTTTCCGATCTGCATCTCAACGAAATGGTTTCCTTTATGGGGTTTATTTCATTGTATTAATTTCTCAAAATTTATAACAAAATTAAAAAAAAGAATCTGCTGCCGTTATAAATAATTAGAGAGCATCATTTAAAAGGTCAGCAGATAAACATTTCCCTTTAATTTAAATTTAAATTATTGAACATTCAGTGTCCGGAGACTTGATATAAATAAAGTGACCTGGCAGGCATAGGTCTTGTTTGTTTTCTTCATCCTTATCTCAAATCAAGAAGAAAGCTATTTTTTGCCCTTCTGTTTGTCCTTGTCTTGTGGCAGAGGTTAATGGAAAATCTTTCACAAATGTCACTTGAAGAAAAGCGCGCAAACTAATAAAGAAAACGAGACAGAATGATGTGTCAACGTAACAGCAATTCATTAAATAATAATAAATTATTTGAGATAACCAGAGCATGGAGTCGTTCATTGTTCATTTCGTCTATTTATCTATGCAGTCTGAGATCGTATCTTTTTCAAATAAATCGAATCTTATTATTAATGAAAAAAATTAATAATAACCATTACGTTTGTTCATTAGCTTTCTTTATATACGCCACTCATTCTAATTTAATCCTGGTGATGTAACAGGAACGTATAGTGCATGGACAAAAGGCTGCATGTGAACTTAATCATAGACTAAGTGAAGAATTTGTCCATTCAATTTAACTCGATCGTTTTGTGAAAACTTCACTTTTTTGATCAAATACTACAAAAACGTGATTTCATTCGATTAGTTCCATTGTTTTGTGAAACTTCACGTTTTTGACCAGTAACTACCAACAACGTTGTTTCCATTCAACTTTACTCAATCATTCAGTGAACGACTTCGAGGCATAATTGTAGGTGCAAGAACAGCCGGGGAGTATTTCAGAAACAGATAATATCTCAGCTTTCAAAAACTGGCTGTTCTTCAACAAAAATTCATTCAGAAAAGGCTTGTGGATAAAAGATATAACGAGTGACTGACGGATATCGTCTATGGATACAGAAGGGCAACAATACGACAAGTTAAAGCTCATTTTAAAAAAGGTACAACGCGACTATCTTTCTCTGATTGGTTTATAACAGCAGATCATCCAGGATGTCTTTTTTGTCACAGAAAAATAGGAAAGCGCCATCTTTATATCACAAAGAACAAGAAAGCACTTGCTATGAGCCAAACAGTTATGGTGTATCTAATGAAATGGCCACTCAGTATTTCTGAAATTATTTTAAATTAAATTTACAAATACAAAAAGAAATTAAATTATACATTATGCGATAATCTAACAGAGACTGAGTGGCCACTTCATTATACAGGGTGTTTCATAATTGGTGTCCCGTCTTTAGGTCCAAATAACAGCTCAAGGGGAACAGGTGGGGGGGGGGGGGATGAATATGGATTATTTGGTTTTGATGTCCCTTAATTCAGATTAAAAACATTTCGCGTCCCTGGGGGTGAAGGGCTAAATTTTGAAAATTTTAATTTTGTAGGGGTAGGGGTTAGATCCCATGTGTTATTTAGAAAGTTGTAGAGCATCATGTAAAATGTGGGTTTAGCAAAAAACCCGGTGAAAAAATCTCATCCCCTGCCCTTTATCGAGTGGGTAAAATGAAAGGTATGGCTAGCCGATGTGGACAAAAACCATGCTTATTAGAAAACAGTAGGGCCTACATTTGGAAAATTAATGAGAATGAATGAGTCGTTACCCTGAAAAGCAAATAAATACGACCAGGTTTTTCCCTCCTGGAAAAACATTATGAAATTTGAATGAGTTTTCTAATGAGTGTTTCTGTTTTTGTCTACATTAGCTAGCCATACCTTTCACTTTACCCACTCGATAAAGGGCAGGATATGAGATTTTATCACCGGGTTTTTTGCTAAACCCACATTTTACATGATGCTCTACAACTTTCTAAATAACACATGGGATCTAACCCCTATCCCTACAAAATTAAAATTTTCAAAATTTACCCCTTCACCCCCAGGGACGCGAAATGTTTTCATTCTGAATTAGGGGACATTAAAACCAAATAATCAATATTCATTTCCCCCCAATCTGTTCCCCTTGAGTCGTTATTTGGACCTAAAGACGGGACACCAATTATGAAACACCCTGTATACACTTTCCTATTAGTAAATGGGACTTTTCTTAGCCGCTATATCTCGTAATGTGATTACTCAAGAATTCCTAAAGTGTTAGAAATTGCTGCCAATTTATAGGTCATTCTTGTATGATAGTACTATTTTATCCCATAAATACTCAATGGAATTAAGGCCTGTTAACTAAACAAGCCATGGAAGTATAATTTTTGTCATACTCCTAGAATCCTTCGGACCTCAATGAACCCTGTGGTTTTCGCCAACCATATCCTGCCGGTGAAACCCATGAATCGACAACGTAACGCTCAGGGTGTTGTTTGTATACAGCAGGGAACCAGACGTTTCTAATGAAAACATTTCCCAAATGAATAACGTCGTTGTCATATAGGATGAATCCATATCCCCCCCTTTTTTTTTAACCATGAAGTGAAAAAGGAAACGTCATTCATCGAACCATACAATATTTCTACAATGGGGGATAGTCCAATGGAGATGATGTTGCCCATTTCTGGCGCAACTTCTTGTTCTACCTGGATATGGACAGGATATAGTTTGTTCATAAAGCGTATCGAAATTGTCCTCTGTTTTCCATTGCAACGGTACCAGCCCCGCCGGTTGGAGTGTACAAATCCTCTCTAATAGCCTTTGATCCTAGTCTTTGATGAGCTCGTTTTCTAGAGGATTTTCTTTGACTCGACGTCTTTTGTGCCCATATTGACAATTGTAAAATTGCTAGAGCCTGCTCGTCAGTTCCCGATTAACCTCCACATTCGAAGTCGCTCAGACTTTTGTTTTTTCCCATTTTGATTATGTTTGTATTATCCTATCACATTTTTTCTGCTGTCCCTTACCATTACTTCTCCTTTTTGTCCTATACCACCACGTCTTCTACTCATATCCAGGCTTCCCATTCGTTCCCTCCAATACCTACTTCACCCCCCCCCCTACTCTGTCGCTATATAGAAGGACTCCTTTCATTCCTTCAGGACAGTTCTCTAATATTCTCCTTGATTTAGAGAACTGTCATTGCTTTGACAAACGATAGACTCTATTCTTAACGTCAGCTTCTTTATTGATTAATATTTTATTTTTGATTGAATTATTTATTGATTATTTATTTATTTATTATTTAGTTAAATATTTTTTACTTATTGTTTCTGGAAGAACGAGAAGCTAAGCAAAATGAACCAGGAAAAGGGCTTCTTTTTCGACGGAAATTGGTAAGAATGTGCATAGGATTCTTTTTGAAATTGACTAGAAGACTGATATTTTAGTTTCGCGATATTTTAAGTGGTGTTGAAAAATTTCGCCCAATAACAGAAGGAAATTTGAAATCAGTCTACCAAGATCTCAAGCGTGTTGAAACTGAGCCAGAATTCCAAGTTCAAGAACCGCCTGATTGGGTATCATGCTAAGACAATCTACAATAGCAAGTGCCCCTGAACGGAAAGAGGCATCAAAAAAAGAATATTATCAGCAACCCCCCCCCCCTAAGGCTCAAAGATTTTCTAGAAGCTTTTTTTTGTTGGAAATAAAGTTTAGCTATGGAAAATAGAGTAACATTAGACCGCTCTTGTACAAAGAGTCACTATATAAAGTAATAGGAAGAAGTATTGATGAGACCCTGCCGATTATGCACTCCTTACACCTGTAAGGTACTCTCCATGTTATTTCTATCCCCAGACTTCAAAGACTTTTAATTTGATGTTGCTTTTTGATTCGTCCTCATACGTAAATATAGACTTAACGAACTATCTTTGAGTTATCAAACATGCTGCATTAAAAAATAAAAACGCCGAGAGCAAAGTTAAAATTTTATTTGGTTTTGCATATAATTTAGTTTTTATATGTATAGATAAATAAATTATTATATTTACGTTCTATTTTCTCGAAAACAACTGCTGCAGTAATTCTTGGAAGTTTGCTGCATCACTTGGCAGATATCAATACCATAATATAATTCTTCCCATAATCATTAGTCCGTACGTTGTTTACATTTACAAAAAAGTGGAGGACCGAAATCTTTCTCTTTGAGATACTTTGAAATAGAATAAAATTCCCATCTGGACAAAAAAAAATGTAGAAAACACCATCATCTCCAAGCTAAAAAGTGATTCCACAATGTAAAAAATCGTGACAAAATTTGTGCGCACAATACAGGTTGTCCGGAAATAAATGGTAAATATTCTTAAACGTGAGAGAACATGTATAAAGAAGCATTTTTATTCCTATGAACATGGTGTCGCAAGCCAACCCACACAGAGATACAGGGGGATTAAATTATGTTGCGCTGCCTGATTGTTGACGTCCCGCGAGCGACTAGGCAATGTGGTGCAGCCCACATCTGTTCAAGAGATGTCAGTGTATGCTCGAATGGCTGCCCCTGTCAGGTCACTCCACAAACCTTTAATACCTTAAATGTCACTGGAGGTCGTGGCACACGTATTGATTTGCATACATTTACACAATCAGGACCATTTCACAAATAAGCTTATTACCTGAACCCTCACAAATGGGATCGTTGATGCAGTTATTAAGAGCCCGTGAGTACTGAGGACTGTAGGCTCCAATGTGGGCTGCACCACATTGCCTAGTCGCTCGCGGGAAGCCAACAATCAAGCAACGCAACATACTTTAATCCCCCTGAATCTCTGTGGGGGTTGGCTTGCGACACCATGTTCATAGGAATAAAAATGCTTCTTTATATATGTTCTCTCACGTGTATGAATATTTACCATTTATTTCCGGACACCCTGTATATGAAAATACTGTAGCTCCAAATTAATAAAGGATATAAACCGCACTCGTATAAATTTGCACATTAAACGGTTGAAAATACCCGGTCTTCTACAAGTTTGAAAATATTTATGTCTCTATACTAATCCTGTATAACTTATGTATCAGTTTTATTAGGTTGAAATCGGATCATTATTATTTTCTATGATTAACCTAAAGACGTCTGAAAGCTTAACTTGCTTTTTGATTATCTTACAGGGTTACATAGCTTATATTGTATATAGGCGTGAAAGAAACTCAGTTTTTATTTCCATAGTATTTGACTGAGGGTCTCATTAATATTAGCCGTTTAATAAATTCTTCAAATGATGGTGTCTAACTTTACCATTCTGTCACGTCAATTCGAGGGGAATCGAACGCGCCCATCGACCAGCTCAATGCGAGTCTCATTTGTGAATCAAAGTAAGGGAAGGAAGTATCCGATAAGATGACGTTCTTTGAGAGATAAAAGAGAACGCAGCGAGCACCTGAGGCCAGAAACTGATTCTCGAATACGAGATGTTGGCATCCGAAATCCGAAGGCCAGGCACCCAGACCCAGAATCTAAATAAAAGGCCAGATTCATGGAGAAACCAGAAGTTAGCAAGAAGTTATTCAAGGATAGAATCAGGTTGGCGCAAGGAGGAAAGGCTCAGACTATGCTAATCGAGAGGTAATTGAATTGAAAGGTTTTTGAACATTTCAGGCAACAAGCGCCATCACGTGACAGCACGTAACATTAAAAGGATTTTCACCAGGAAATGATGCGCAACTTTTCAGAATCATCAACCATAGAGTCATCTGAGAGTAAGAAATTGAGGAAAAACAGCAATCCGCCGTCATACGGGTGCAATGGAGCCCCTCCGATAACACACTGAACAAGAAAAAAAGGTAATGATGTGTTCTTAGTGTCCATGATTAGCTGTACCAGGCTTTTGGTGCTGTAGAAAAGATACCTACTCTTTATCGTTCAAAATTAAGAAATTGCGGAACTAGATATATTCTCATAGTTTCATCTGAAAACTGTCTTTAATTAAGCTCTACTTTTAAAGCAACTACAAAAAAAAATGTTTTATAAAATCTTGTTACTAATCATGCACCTTTAACAATTTCCTAAAGGAATTTACTTATACTTTTTCTCTACTCTTAATTTTATTAAAACAATTTTGTTTATCGCTTTACAATTTTGTTTATGAAAAAAATCAACTCTCCTTTACTTTCAGTTTTTATCAAAATCTACGTGGCACATATATAATTCAATGTAGCTTTAATCGAAAAAAGAATTTTCTTTTTTTTTTTTCCGAAGTTTTTGAAAGGTTTTTTTTTTTTTGGATGAAGGGTTTTTTTTCCCGAGATTAATAAATTAAGCAGACGAGTGGAGGGAAACAACGGAGTCCGGGGTTTTTGCTTGAAAGCATTCTGCTGTTGTTGTTGCTTTCACTTCCGATGTTGGAAGAACAAGAAAAAGAAGTTACTCAGATTTCGGTTTATTGCTTAAAATTTGTATGAATTGGACAATAAATTTATTTATTTTGTCAATGTGCAGAAAAGCCTTGGATTTCATTTTCGCATAATTTTCTTAATATCATTGTTATAAATAAATCTCCATTGAGATTATAATGGAAGACGGTCTCTTTTTATTACAACTTTTTTTTTTATTCAACTTGACCTTTTTTTCTTTTTTTTTTTTGTTTGTGTAGGTCCAATTGTTTCATCCACTTCCCGTTGTTCAAACGACTCCAAATATGGCACAATATAATGCAATATAAAATTATCAGAATTCAAATTCAAATAAAGACTTTTTTCATTCAATATTATATCCTTGGATAGAAGATAGGGCCACCTCTTCAGGTTTCCATATCAAATTTGTACAGAGGCTCGCGTCATCTCACTTCGTTCTGTCATCTGTTTTAACAGATGGACGAATGTTAAAACAACACTGATTTTTCTATAGGAATTATTAACAGTGCGAATGGCTTTACTGTGCAATTAACATGGCATCACTTTCGTTATGCATGAAATGGATTTTTTTGGTTTTCGAGAATATTTCTCATCATCAGTAGGATAAAACATTTTTGAATGGTGAAAACAATTGAAATAAGAATTTAACAATTCTTCACAAGACTTCATCTACATCCTCAATAGACTAAATTTATTTCTACTATCAACAACATCTTCAATAGACTTCATCGTTTTTCAAGATTGGTGACTTTATATTTTTGTTTTTATTAAATTTTAATTTTACGATTTTCCCCATTAAAAGGAGACTAACCACATTTAAGTTAAAAATTAATCATTTAAACTCCTTAGATCAATAATATTTATATATTTATATAAGAAAAACACAAAAATAGTTTTAAAAAATCTTTTAAAAGGACAAAATAATTAATAGATATTTAATAAAAAATAAAATAAATAAATCAAAAATAAAAAGCTGGCATTTCGGATAGAGGCTATCCTTTGTCAAAGCAGGGGGGATAATTCTCTAAAGCAAGGAGAATATTAGAAATTTATTCGGAAGGACAAAATAAGTAAATAGAGAAAAATGAAGCATTTTTACCATCCTTATTCTCAAAATGAAACTTTTAATTTTATCACTTACAAGAAACAATCTAATTGGCAAAACAAATTCTGACGTCACAAACTGCTCCACACAAATAAAACTCCATACACATGCAGGAAAACTGAATCTATTTAAATTTTTTTGTGGGGGAAAAACCCGAAATTGGAAAGAAAAATTACTAAAATGTGTTGTATGCAAAATTTAAGAGCGAATGGAAAAGCGGAAGTGCTTCAAAATTCGGCCGAAAGGTTCCGTACCATCTCACAAGATCCAAGAGCGAGTTAATATAAGGGTGGTAATAATAATAATAATAAGAAGAAGAAGAAGAAGAAGAAGAAGAAGAAGAAGAAGAAGACGAAAATGCTCTTGGAATTTTTTTATTAGACGGCTTACGTTTCGAGAAAAATGACTTTGAAATGTGATGACGTCATATCCGGCATAAAACTATAGTTTATTCCACACCAATTGACGAATACAATGGTCTATGCCAAAGTATCGAACTGGGCTGTCAGCAAATCAGAGCGACACGCAGAAGTTTTGAGCGTATAAGGTCGATAGCAATCCGCGTAGTGAAGTTCATGGTGGACATTTTGAGCAGTTACTGAAAATGCGTATAGTGCAGTACTTAATTTCGTTCACGCCTGTTGAAACTTGAGATTTCATATGAAATAACTGCATTGCTGTGAGATTTCACAACCGCACTGCCGGATATGACGTCATCACATTTCAAAGTCATTTTTCCGAAACGTTTGCAGTCTATTAAAAAAACTTCCAAGAGCATTTTCGTCTTTTTTGTCCTTAGGAAACGGTCCTCCACATAGCGCCCAACATGTAACTTACACCTTTTATATTCAATAAGCACCCAACGTTTTTATTTTTTCTTCACAAAAAATATAAGTAAAGAAAAAAATCATTTTCTACTTTTCAATGTCTTTTTTATTTAAAATTTATACAGTATTTTATTCTGTGATGATTTTTTTTTAAGTTTAGATTGTATATATAAGATTCGACAATTAATAAACGATGCTGACGCTACTTTGAACGTGTTCAAGCAAGTGCAACCACGAGGATGCGTGTTTTCGATCTATAAACCTAACCTTAATGTGTGTACAAGTTGCAACAATAAAGTCGCCTCTATATTTTCGTGCTACAACCTCACGCAATCATTAGTTCACGTTCCAATATTAAACATCGTACAAAGGGCAAACATTAAGTTCTGTTTTATACTTGGAAAAATCGCTAAGGAAGCTTACAAGTTTATAAAGCAAGTATATGATGATTCGCGTTTTTGAAAAATTCGCTAGATTTCATGATGTTTGGGAATAGCTGAAAGACGACGAACTCACGGGACGTCCGAAAACTGTTCGAACACAGGAAACGATCGAGCAGATGAGAGAACTTTTATTAAGTGTTCGGCGAATGAACTTGAAAATGATGGAAGAAGTCTTAAACATTAACCAAGAAACAATTCGCCTTATATTGACAGAAGATTTGGGCAAAAGGAAACAGAGTGGATGCTTGCACGGAATATATCGCGGCCGCAAATGCCAACCCGAACTTTCTGGATTCAATTGTGACAGGAGACGAAACCTGGTGCTAACAATATGACCCCCGAAACAAAACGACAGAACATGGAATGGCAGTCCCAACATTTCCGCAAAAACAGTAATTCCGGTTTGAAAAGTCAACAACAAAAATAATGCTCATCACTTTCTTTAATGACAGCACTAGCATTATCCATAAGGAGTTTGTTCCGCCTGGACAAACAGTCAACAAGGAGTACTACAGGGAGATTTTGCAGCGTCTGATTAAGACAATCCATCGAGTAGGTCACAATTTCATACAAAAGGCAGTTACTGCACGATAATGCCTATTTATATAACTATTATGAAATATGTTCTAGCTATAATCCGTTTCTAGTATAGCATTTTATTCATTTTATTTAAATTTATATCTTGTAGTTAATTGACAGTGATGGAAGAAGAAATAGAGCGCTGATTTGGTAATATTCATTTATTTATTCAGATAATACTTAATGACCATCTGAATAAGTTTCTTTCAGCAAAAGCAGAATGAAAACTGAAAAACAAGCAAAATAAAGCAGAACAAGCTGAAACCTTAAAGAATAAAAAAAGAAATTGCTGTTCATTTCATGAAAGTACCCGTAAACAGACTTCGGAAATAGAAAATTAAATTTCAATCGATCGCTATAATGAATCGAATATACGTGACATAAATTTCGATTTTCTAAACAATATTAGAGGGAGACATTCGTGAAGTTCTCCTTTTAAAACCTATTTTCAACGGTGAACCTTAAAATTGTCTATTTTCTTCTTTCCCAATACTTGAACCACTATTTTTAGCGGATGCCGTACTGAATGTAAATTATTTGGAATGAAAAATGGGAAACTAACAAAACAAAAATGGCTTTGAATGTCAAAGTGCAGTTAATTTTGAATTACTATAAACGCAAATAGGATATTTTTTCTGTCTCATTTCGAAAGGTTACAAGTCTCATTTTTTGTGTGTATATAAAATAATCAACGACAATTATGCCAAAACCATCCGAAAAGTTTTTTAAATTTATTATTTAACTAGATGGATCCCGTCAAAATTTGACGGAGAACAACCCATCTTATTATTAATCCCCATCTCTTTAATTAAAAAATAATAAAATAAAAAATTGTCAGAGCAACAAATAGAATAATCATTATGCACAAAAAAATAGAATATTCAGAGCTTAAATATCTCATTATGTTCAAAGAATAAGAAATTAGTTAATATATAAAATCAAAATAGCTTTAAACTAAATTTCTCTGAAAGTATTAAACTGAGACAAAGTGTCAGCGGATAAAATGATCAGTTTTTAAAGCTCTTTCTAACGATATAATATTTTCAGAGTTTTTCAGTAGTCACAAGGAAACGTCATAAAATGATCAAGGCAGGATTTTCTTTCTGCAAATCTTCAGTTTATTTAATTCAAAACAATGATTGAATATTGTCTCATTACAACAATCCCTGGCTTCTGATGGATTGTCGTAACTTTCTTTGTTGGCTTCAGATGCGCATGCGCAGAAGTGCCAATTTTGCTCTTACAAAAAATGCTTTGCGTTTTAATATATAGGATTATATAATTTAATAGTAGAGAATATTAAATGATTTGGACAAAAGAGAATTTTTGTAAAAGTAACGGTGATATGAATTAGTGTATATTTTATTAAAAACTAAAATATAGAATAAAGCATGACATGACAATTAACATGAAAAGTTTTTAAACCTTCAAATAAAAGATCAAATTGCACATTTGGATGAAAAAAACTTTAATCTGTTTATGGTGTTCTATACATACACTGTTTAAAACTTAAACGAAATCAAAAACGCGATAATGAACAACAAAAAAAAATGTCTATCCATATCGGATTCGAACTCTGCCATTCGGGGAATTAGGCAGAGACTTTAACGATATTGCTGTTAGCCGCTATCGCTTGTTATTGTCAGTAGGGAGCAGGCGACGAGCACATCCCAAGCGTATACCTGCTACCCTATTTTCATTCAGAAGGGACAGGTCCATTCTAATCTGCCTTGACTCTCAGTACAAGTACCTGATTTTGCAACCGATCAACATCCAGAAAACTCAGCCCCTACGGAGCAGGTAAAAACCTTTTCGCACCCGACTGTACATACATGATAAAGGGGGGGGGGTTCTGTGGCTAAAACGCGCCATCATTGGGTCCTTGACGATTGGAAATGTATTGCATGATGGGATGAATCAACATTTCTGTTGCTTATGTAGAACAATTCCTCAACAGCGTAACAAACTTAACAGTGGTGCAGGCCAGATCCAATTATTCATTTCCCTCTGGGGATAGCATTTAACAACAGGACACCGCTCCATAGAAATATATATGCTACAGAGCCCACAAAGTCACAAAACGACTCCCAGAACATGATAATGAGTTCACATTGCTGCAATGGCCTGCACTATAAACCAGATTCAATCTTGCAGAACATTCATGGGAAGAGTTAAAAAGGACTGTTCACAGAATGCCTTCATTACAGGAATTACATGATACACTTCCTTGGCGTGGGCCGGCCAGGTAGCCGAGAGGGCTAGGGCGTAGGCTTTCTAGTTCTCGAGTCCGCCTGGTTGCGGGTTCGAATCCCGCCGTGGGCATGGATGTTTGTGTTTGTCCCGGGCTGCGTACTGTTATAGCTTGTGTAAAAAGGCGCAAAATGACCTTTGTAGTCGACGCCAAAATTTCTAGAACCCCCCCCCCTTGGCGTGGAGTTGACTTACATCAGATGTTTTCTGACACTACTGGATGCGAGAAGAGCATCTACATGTTACAGGCAGGATATTCCTATTAAATTGATAATTCAATGTCTAGTCCATCTTAAATTAGCCAGATTTAATTACCTGACGAACATAAAATAAAATTTGCGACATTATTAGAGAAGTTAAAAAAGAAGAATTCGTTCCGAACCCGTAATGAAAATTTTTACGATAACGAGCAAATGCCTACTCGTTATTATTCTTATTGCTCTAATGCGCTCACAACTGCAAGAATAAAACGAAGCGGAAAATCCATTAAAACAAAAATAAAAGGGGGAGACGGGAAGATAAAATCTGTAAAGAGAAACTTGGCGCTAAAGCGAAGAATCATAAACCGGACATATGCATAGAAATAAAGCATCCATTTTTTACATCTTGTGACAAAGTGGCATTAATTGTTGGCTAGCAGTGTGGCTGATTCGAAAAGTCTTTTTTTCGGAGCCCCTGAACACTTAAAATACAATTCAATTAGAACAGACAAGAAGGATTAAATGTTGACAACAACAAAAATACCTGTCACCACGACATGATGAATAGAATGGTCCTGGATACACGTATTTCAATAGCTAGGTTATCACCATACATTATTCTAGGGGGATCGGAGTGGCATTTAGTGATTATTTTGTTAAATTTTCAATCTTCCATTGTGGCAAATATAAATCTTCCATTTTAGCAAGTGTTAAATCTTTTATTCAATCTTCCATAAATAGGAGCGATTTCGTGCATTTGCTGTCGTACAAATGAATATTGCAACATACATATAATGTATGTGTCCCATACATGGATGTTTTCACTCTCGTTTTACGAGTTTTATGTCTTTGTTTTCTTTCTTCTATCTATCATGACTCAAAAATTAGTTTTCGTAACATCTCAGCGCTTGCACTAAGAGCGCTGGGAATACTTTCATTTAATCGACATGGCACTTTCCTACAGATAGACATGACTTTTATGGCTCTAACTTTGCTCTAAAGTTATTCGACCGATTCAGAAATTTCCTCTACACCCTGTATACGTGTATACTGTATAATGTGCCAATGAAATCTCTGAATATGAACCTGGCACGTAATACAGAGTGTTTCTGAATGGTCTGTACAAACTTTTAGGATATGTTCCAGGGACCAATGCAAGCCAAAGATGTCAAGTGACCATGAGGTCGAAAACGCTTATTTCTAGAGTTCTATCGATTTGAAGGTGTCCTACAGTAGAAAAAATTAACATCAAAACGTATAGGAGTTGCAATCTGTGTGATTTATTTCTACGATATAACAAGATCAAAGGCAAATGTGGTAACTCTTCTTCTACTGCAGAACAACTTCAAACCGTTATAAGTCTAGAAAGAAGTGTTTTCGACCTCATATTCACATGACACTTTCTGCTTGTTTTGGTCCCTGGAACATATCCTGAAAGTTTGTGCAGACCATTCAGAAACACCCTGTATTTTTATAATCGATATATTATTGGATATAGATATTACTATACGGGTTTCGGTATTGCTTACACAGGTATTACCTATATTTATTTTATTATCACTCCGTGAGCTTCCTATCGTTTTCATTGCCAAAAAAGCCAAACGTTTACCAATTGCTGCTTTTTCTTTAAGCTAGTTAATACTTACAAAAACTTTAAACAGTCTTCCATGGTTAAAGAACAGGGGAGTCGTGCTCGGCGTTGTAGAGGCGCACTTTCTCAGTTCTTGGACATGGTGTCATCGCCTTGAAAATTTGAGAACAATTGCATTACAATTTCTACTATTAAACAAATACCAAAGCGAATTCCAATTTAATGTGATTAATTGAATATCTCATAGGCTCGAAGGAAGAAAAAAAACCCAGGAGATTTTAGAATTCCGAAAAAAGATAAAAACAGAATTCCATTGAGAGTTATATCAAATCGATTTAAGAAAAGCTATTTTTTAGGACTTAAATTACCAAGTAAGCCTCCACCTGACACCACGCTTAGACTTCAATTCCCCGTTAATGTAGCACTAGCGCATCCGAGAAAGAAATATTCGTTCTGAAACATTAGCAGAGCAAATTCTTTTAAAACGATTTTTCATTCCACGTCATTTACAGCCGCAAGTTCATGCAATAACAAGTGTAGTGGTTAAAAGTTTGATTCCTCGTGAGACTATAAAAGCGAGTGAATAGGAGGATACAATTAATGGGGAAAGAACAATGTTAAGTCAGGATATTCCAAAGTCCAATTAGCGTTTAAGTTTAGAGAGACGTTATAAAAAGAAGAAGAACCTCCGAAAAATTAGAATTGTCTTCTTATGTTTTAAGTTTGAAAGAATACTTTCTGAATACACAAACTGTTATTCTCCAAGAGTTCCCTGAGATTTTTAGAAATGCACTGTGGATACCATTACATTTTTAAAAATTTAATTTAAAGTTCATTGGCTCGGGTCGTTTCATTAAGGCGGTGTATTTGAATCTGCCGTTCTGCTTAAATTAACGGGGCCCCGTGTCAAAGGCTAATGAGGGGGCGGTAGTTCTCGTTGTCCGGCCGCCGACCTTACTGAAGGTTTAACGAAATGAGTAGATGCAGATTAACGAAGTTATCACCCCCGGCGATATTGTGAGGTTCAAATGCACGAAATACTAGATGAAGGAAAAGGGTTTAACGGCGTCATAAAGCAGTTTACGGTCAACCGAATCAGGAAAAGGAATTTATCTATTTGCTGAGCGGGAACAAAACTATACGTAATGGGAGGCGGTTGGAAATGACAGCACACCTTCGTGAAAATTAGCCATACCTGCTGCGGAAATACTGAATTAGCAGAGGTGTTTATTATTTTTTAAATATTTCCGTAAAACAGAATGTTAAGTATGATCTCCGAGATTAAACTTAAAACCTTCATTTTATAAGTGAAAAAAAATCTATTTCTTCATTTGCAGTTATGAATGGCATGTGCTTCATGTACCAAGTTGGTAGCTACAAAATAAATTTCAAGCATTTTACAATAGGGACTTTTTTTTAGAACTTAACACGATATGATAAAACATTTCCAACTTTAATAAACAATAGTAATGCCAATACAGGAAATGAAAACACGTTTCATTTTAGCGAGAATGCCAGCCAAAAAGCTGAGGTGTTCATTTTATTTACTGGTAGATCTAAGCTTTTCTTCAAGTATGGATTTAGAAGATGGAATTTTTCCTACCTTTCATGAAGCGGCCACCGTTCTCTTTTATCTTCGATGAACCATTTCGTTGAAGAGCTATTTATTTTCTTTTGTCTCCGGTTGATCTTCGTGAAGCTTTCGGTTCTCTCTTTTTGTCCATCCCCTTTCTCCTATTTCTTTCCCTTTTCAATCTTGAATAAAATCTGAGGGATTAAAGTGACTCATCTTCGGAGCTCTCGAGTGGCATTCATTGGAGAAAATATTGGTTTCCTTTGGATCGACTGAAAATAAAGAAAGGTGTTCAAAAAAGAGGATCTACGAAGACTGGAGGAAAAGGAAAGGCAAGCCGCCCATTCCTTTCTTCATGGTCATTTAGAAATTGTTTTTCCCCTTAATTCTGATTTTCCCCTTAATTAATGGATGAAATAAATGAAAGTCTTATTTTGACTGCTCTGAAATAATCAAGTAAAATTCACGTAGTGTTTCTTGTACATTTTTATACAAATCGTAATTTCTTAATTTTTTAAGACAACGAATAATATAGACTATTGGGCCAATTTTTTGGAAGGTTGACATACATGGTCACGCACAGATGTACACGTTTATATAGAAAATTTTTATGTCACTCGTAAATTTACTTATGATGAGGGGACTGTTGTTAAACCGACGGCGTAATTCATGTTGCATTTGAACAATGGATTTACGCTTCCCAAACTGTGGCATCGCCATCCTATAATCAAGATATAGCGCTTTTGTGATCCTTAGAATGGAATTTATAGGCGGACTTTTAAATTTTGAATATTTCAAAGAAAAGAAAATATTGTTGTTGTTTGTTTCGTTAGCTTTTATGGGCGCGTCGACAGCTAGGTCATTTTGCGCCCTCTCACATGATTAACACCTGTACACAATCAGAGAATTTTCTTTCCATTCTGGGGACAAATACAAACATCCATGCTCACGGCGATATTCGAACTGCAACTCGACGGATTTGAGAACTGGAAAGCCTATGCCCCAGACCTCTCGGCCACCGGGCCGGAGAAAGGAAAATAGAAATGTACATACACTGGCGGAAAAAAAAATCCCAACACCACGAAGGACTTGTGTTAGATGAATGAAATTTGGACAGTATATTCAGCTATGGTATTTATTCAATTGATTCAAGTTTCAAGGTTACAACTTATAGGGGGAGCCACCAGCGTCACCCTGTACATGCAAATGAGACATTCCAATGACAGATATAAAGGAGATCAGACGCGCGTCTGTGTCACTTCAGACACTTGTAGACGTGTGTGACAGAGTACGTAAACATGCCTCGAAGGCGACTGCGACGTGAATATGGGCAGCTAACCCAATTCGAACGAGAACGTGTAGTGGGCCTTCGAGAGGGTGGACTTTCGTTCCGTGCTATTGCAGCAAAGGTCCAGGGAAGGCAAGATTACCAGGAGACCAGGATCTGGACGACCTCCCGGCCACTGGAGACAGCGTTGACCGGCGCATCTGTAGGATGGCTGTGGCAAATCGGACAGCATCTGCAGCGGACATTCGGGCTGCTGTGGCACCCAACGTCACTCCACGCACAATTCGGAACCGTCTCCTGGCCAGGAACCTCCACTCCAGGCGCCCTGTGACATGTTTGCCTCTTACCTCTCAACACCGTGCGTCTTCAGTGGTGTCAAGCCAGAGCGACTTGGAGGGCAGAATGGAGGTCTGTGGTCTTCACGGATGAAAGTCGTTTCTGTCTTGGTTAGACTGATGGTCGCACAAGTCCTGTTACCGAGCTGTATCCATCGTCAGCATATTGGCCCCACCCCTGGCGTTATGGGGAGGGATTTACTACGACAGCAGGATCCCCTTGGTGGTTATCCCAGTCACCAAGACGGCAAATGTTTACATTCGGATGGTTGTTGAACCCATTGTGCTGCCATTCATGGCTGGTATGCCAGGGAGGCTGTTCCAACAGGATGAATGCTCGATCCCACACTGCCGTTTCAACCAAACGTGCCCTTCAGGGTGTCCACATCCTGCCATGGCCAGCACGATCACCAGATCTGTCGCCCATCGAGAACGTCTGGGACATGGTCGGACGCCGTGTCAGGGCTCTTCCACAACCAGCAACAACTGTCGCTGATCTGACCATCCAGGTACAACAGGCATGGAATGCCATACCACAAAATGACTTTCGGCATCTCTACCGTATGCATGCAAGTGTGCAGGCCTATATAGACCAGCGCGGCGACTACAGCGGGTACTAAAGTCCGTGGTTTTCACCAAGTACAGGGTGGCGCTGTTGGCGCCCCCTATAAGTTGTAACCTTGAAACTTGAATCAATTGAGTAAATACCATAGCTGAATATACTGTCCAAATTTCATTCATCTAGCACAAGTCCTTCGTGGTGTTGGGATTTTTTTCCGCCAGTGTATATTCAGAGTTATTAATTTAACTCGAAGGCCCTATGTATTTTTGTCAAAACAGGTTTGAAGAGCTTTTCCAATTAAAATTTTATATTATATAGTATAAGTTTCGCTGTAAACAAATATTATCATATAGTTGTATCTACTGGCGAATTGTTACATAATAAGACTGTAAACATAAATTGGTAAAAGGGAAGCCTGGTATTGTTAGTGATAGCAACAAATGGTAAGCCTCATCTCAATTCTGGGATACGTTTATGAACGCAGGCCCGAAGGATGGTTTATATAGTATTGTGCAGCTATAATATTGATTATAATCTGTCGAACAAAAAGTTGGACTGGGCATGTCAAGTTAAACTTCCGATTTCAATTGTTAGCCATTCTTGCAAAGTAAAATTAACAATGCCTAACAATTGAAATTAGAAATTTAAATGGACACACCCAATCCAATTTTCATTAGATCGGCTATCAACTGTATTCATAAATTGAATTGATTAGATGAAGTTTACCATTGTTTCCACGCATATCAACAATCATTTAAAGATGAAAAATAGGAAAGAAAAATCCGCAACCTGGATTCGAACCAGGAACCTTTGGTTCAGACCGCTCATTTGAAATCGTATTACGTAATAGCAACTCGTGAACTGATATTCAAGAATTTCCCTTATGGACTTATGGTTCTTTGCCTTCTTTAGAAAGGAGGCAAGAAGATCTGGTCACAGAATTTTACTTTAGGTTTTCTATTTCTAAGCCATCGTTTTTTTCCTTGTTTTTTTGTGTTTCAGAAAATTATATTTTAAGTATTATCATCGTGACCGTCCTGGCACATTCTCTGTTATGTTTAAAAATTTATAAAGGTTATAATTATGGGATTCATAATAAGAATGTTTGTAGTTAAATTGGGGCGGAATCTTTACAATTATACAAAAATAGTAAATGATTTCTAAACTATAAAACTATAATATGAATAATATACCAGAAATTTTTATCCCTTGTACAACGGGCGCTTTCAAAAAAGAGTACAAATCGTTACTGTGCACACTTCTAACACCGGTCATTCTGATTTGATATAACAATCTTTTGGTTTAAAATTGAGATCGCTTCAGTCTTCTCTTGTCATGTAGACGTAAGACTAAAATTGAAATAAAAACCTCCATCGTCTTATGATGAAGTCTTGTAATGAATCAAAACTTATGTTTGCCGTTTATGTTTGAGTGCTCATGTGTGGTTCATCTTTAAAGATACAAATATTTTAATTCTAGTCCCATCCAGAAGTTCTACATATTTGATAACATGTCATTAGAAATTCAGAATAATGAACGGTACTAAGGCAAGCTCTTACATGGGGAAGAGCAAATCCCTTTGTCGGCTTTTCGGAACAAATTAAAATTTGCTGAGTTCCCTAAATCAACACTGGAAACAAGACTTTCATACTTATTCATTATATCAGGTAAATTTTATATAGTTACCTGTTTTCTTTGCATTGGTCTCAGTTTTAAAACTTGTTTAAACATTTAAAAAAAACATACCCAATCTCAAAATTCGCATTTTGAAACTCACTATTTGCAGAGTTTTTGTTTCTGGCTGATCAAAAGTGGAGAAGATACTTAAGAGGATATCGCCAAAACGAGTATATTCAATGTAACATGTAGGATACAAATGTAGGATGATTCTAAAATAACTCCCTGGTTTCTTGATTTATTGTAGAGAGTTGGAATACATCGGTATTATAAGGGTGTACATCAGTGCCTGATGCCCATAAGGTTATTCGAATAGCCCCGCGCATCGCTGGTTCCACACTTGTTAGCTAGAAACAGCTAGAAACAGTACAGAATATTATCTAAAAAAAAAAAAAGAAATTTCAGAGTTTTTTCTAACCCATAACGGTCATTTACTTTCGTTGTTAATTTTACTTTGCAATAACGTCTAGGAAATGAATTGGATACGCCCAGTTCATCTTTCTTTGGACTGACTGTGACTATAGTCTACATTAAAGAGGATGATTGTTTGAAAGTAATATATTTTTTGAATTAGCTCTATACTTGCGATATTATACCAAAGAACGTATAAGGATAAGAAGGAAAGGCTCGCGTAGACGTAAGTGGCGCCGCCCAAGTCTGGCGGGACACGTGTGTTGCAGAGAAGACCTCGTTTGATGATCGGGCAGCTTTTATCACGTGATATAAACACAGCCTTCACTTCTTATCCTTATACGTTTTTTGATTGTTTGTGCTGCTATAACAATGCATTTCAGCGCGGCCTCAGCTTATCACATATCTTGCGCGTGTGTTGCTAAGGGTAAAACAATTGTCAAGCAAATTAACTTATGGCCACAAATGTTATTTTATCCTGGTCAGTAGGAAACTGAAAAGGATAATGATGAACTTTTATTGCCAACTTGAATTCGAAGCAGTTGCAAAGTCTTCTTTTGACTCAGTTCCAATAACTCTAGACACTGAAAATCCAAATTTATTTGAAACAACTTCGGCTGCATGCGTTGCAGGTTTTTTAGCCAAAAAAAAGTTCTTGAAAAAATGAATGCATTGACTGCAATTGATTTTTTTCATCTTTTCCACGGTCTAATTTTTTGTGGTGTCTGCTTTTAAATCACTTTTAAAAAAGTAAATGAATAAAAGTCATGGTAAAATAAGCATTTGCTTTCTTTCTAAAATATATTAAAAATTACAGAATTTAAAAAAAAATTACCAGATTTTATTATAAAATAATGTTTTGGAATAAAATAATTATACTTTCAATATAATAAACCGTGTCAGTAAATAAATGAGAAAATAAATGAACAATAATTTAATTTAGCATTCTAAAACTAAATAAAAGAAATTCAATTACAAAGCATTTGCTGCCCTCTTTGACATGAGCGAGAGCTTCTCTGCATACCATTTTCCCGCCAAGCTCTGGCGGCGCTAGGATCTACAAACTTACACTAAATCAAGTAGAGCTTTCATTCTTTTCCTTAACGTTCTTTGATTATACTTCCCTTCAAGTGAATTTTAGAAATTTCCGTAAGAACATAGACCTATCCGCAAACATATACAGTAAGAAAGTACGTATATGTTCGGAGTTCATGGCTCACATTATGTAAGGCTAGAGTTTTTAAACAAATTAACTTATTGGGTCAAAGTAAGCTGCAATTAATAGTCCAATGGATTCTTTACAACCTGCTCTCCATGATGTGCACATTCTCGACACATAACGTTGAGTTCGTCCTTGAGTTGATTAATATCTCCGATAGATGCTAATATATTTACTGTTACTCCATAGAAAAAAAATTCCGAAAGTCGAGGTCTAGAGAACGTGGATGCCTTTGCTAATGTATGACTTTAATAAAACGAATTAATTCGTGCTACGTCTTTGTTGTTGGTGGCGATGGTCCAAATTTTGCTAACACTCATCGACACTCTCTATAACGTTGTTGATTAGTGCAAATAACCTTACACATCATGTTACTAGAGACCAGGCCGCCTGGGACAATCTTTCAGTTTGCCGCCTCCCTTCCCGCTCGAGTAACAAAATAATACAGATCAAACTTACTAAAACAAAACTATAAAATTGACAGTTCTACTGTCCAATAGGAAAACATTTTTTTTTCAATGTAATAGACCAAAAATGCCACTCCCCCATGTTACTATACATTTTGCATATTATGATGAAATTATGAAAAGATGCTGGATAAAACGTCGTGCTATTTTTGTACGTTATTACGCTATTGTAATTGCAGGTTAGCTTTTCAATTTGTTTCAATATGTTAATTTGTTTAAAAGATAAGAGTCTCACAAATTCTGGATTGAACTCTGGTAGTCTTGAACTGTGGACTACCTAGTACTTTTCACAGTCATCTCTCGTTAGAATCTCTCGGGACTTCCAACCACACTACTGAAAAATATCTCGTTGGCATAATTTTCGCGGTTTGAATTTTATTGTTTGCTTTCTCCCGTGCATTATTTGCTTTGCCGTTCGCGGAGCTCTTTAGGAACGTAATCATGGAAACGAATAAATTATTTACTACAACGGGAAGTAAAGACAATTTAAATTGTGTAATGAGAATCTGGTCTTCGTATAAAAATATATTTCACAAATTTTTTTTGTTGCCTTTTAATGCATAACCGTATGAAATCTACGCATTTAGCTTGAAACGTTGCTTGCATTTGTTGACAAGAGCTTCGGATATTAATAAATGAATGATGACGTGACATAAAATATTAACTGGTGATAGGAGTTGGATTACCCCCTTTCCCAGCGAAATGGGCCTGACTAATGGAAACTGGTTGTTGACAAGTTAGTTTGAGTATTTGTAAACCTGATACCTAGTTTGAGCATTTTTAATTCGGAAAGCAGAATTCTCAACTTCATTATCCTTTCAGTAAAGTTTATCATTATTATAGGGATGAGTGGAGTAATTTAAAATCTGCACTCGTCGAAAATAAATGGCTTTCATTTTTAATGTTTTCGATGATATGCTGATTAAGTCATAGTTATTGAAATTGAAGGTTTGAACGGAAACAAAATTTAAAGCAAAGTTTTCTTTTAAAGAAAATAATTCTTGTTGGTGTAGACTGAAACAAGGGAATAAAGAAAGTTGGAGTTTAATAAAACGGCTAATAAATAATGGCAATAAATTTAATTTGAATATACTGCGGGGCTTCTGATAGACAAAAATTAAATTACATTTTGTTCTTGTGCCTTTAAAAGATTTCATTTCAAAATAATTGATTTAAAGTGAAAAGAGATGCACAGAGAAAAAATATCGATTCGATTTATTTCATATATTAATCGCTTAATTTAAAAGAAAATATTCTCTTTAAAATAATATTATTAGCAGAATTCCGTTTTCAATAACTCTCAGTATAAACTTACACAAGATATCCTAAAACGTTTCATATATCGAGCGCGTACGTCTTTCTAAGTTATCTCGGGGTTTTTCTTAATAAGACTCCTCGTTTAAAAATTCTAGCGAGGAGGTTTACAATTTGCTTGACGTTGTTAAATGAATTAATTATTATAAAGGGGTATTAAAAAAACCCCACACACCCCTACCAGATGCTGCTTTTCTTCTCGATGCCACCAGGTTCGCTGGTGATGGCTTGAGGAACGACGGTGCCGGCGAAGAGTGCTTGGCGGCGGCGGCGGCCCGATCGTCTCTGCTCGCTTCGGCTCGAGCGGTCGAAACTCTTTCCCAAGTGTCGGTGCGCTCAGTCCCCGCTACACCAACGACAATTGCGTCGGTCATTTCTGGATATCAAAACCCAGCTTACATCCACAGAAATTCTGACCATTCGATATATTTTGTATTTTCAATCGTAAAGTTCTAACGAAAAAGAGGAGGCGAAAGTAAATCACTCGTTTCTCCCTCCCCCCCTTCATTTTTGAAAGGGGAGGTCCCATTCTCTTTTTTTTTATGCAGATTTCTGTGATGTTCGCCGTTGGAGTGTTGTAACGTAAACAAAACAATTTTTTTTTACCCAAATGGAAAATGCCGAAGAGAAAACGGATACGAACGCGGTGATAGAAGGTCAAGTGAAATACCGCGACGGCAAAAAGGTAATGTATATAATAATAATAATTAAAAATAATAATAAGAATAATTAACAATAATCTCTGAAATAAATCTGAACCTTATTATTTAAGTGAATAATTTAAATCTTATAATGGAGTGCTTTGTGTTGATGATGTTATTGTTATAGTGGAAATCAAGGTGGTGCATCCTGAAGAAACTCTCGCCGGTTGCAGGTAAGATAATTTATCATACACCTTTACAAATTTGTCTTAACATCTTTGTCAAACAGACGATTATACTGCAACATAAGTTAATATTGTAATGTATTTTTTAATATTCTGAAGTAGTTTCAAGTTTGATTTCATTTAAAAACAATAAGCGTAACATTAAATTCGAATTTTTAAAACAATAAACGTTTAATATTTGAATTTCAATTTTATGCATTAAATTAAGGTATCTAATATACTGGTATAATGTCTTAGTGTATCAAGAGATGTGATGTGGCCCTGTAAGCAATATATGTGAGATGTGTTAAACCATTACTACAGTTTTTATTATGGAAAAAAAAGCAAATACGATTACTAAGTTATTATTAGACGATTATTATTATTACAATGGCTTTACTAAGTTATGATAAGGATGATACACAACTCTGTATTCTTTTTAATTTTTGGCATGCTTTTTTTATCCATTTATATCGAGGTTACCATTCACACAATTTTTGTAATCTTAAACAATTCCACAGAAAAATTTATGATTTTTTTTTTATTCCTCACATTCTTCAGAGCAAAAGTGCATATTTCGGTTGAGAAGTATATTTTGAAAATGTAAATGAACTGTTGACTAGAAGAACGATGATACTTCATAACCATGCGATAACATTTCAGCATCTTTAATTATTAATAATTCGTAGATTAATGATCATTTGACACATAGTTTGAATTGAATGCCTATTGACTAAGCCTACAAATTGATTACTAGGTTACATTTTCTATAATTGGTACAGTTTGAATACGTAGTAGGCAATTTCTGTTTTTTTTGAAAGCAAAGGAACCTGGGATGTTATCCTTTTTACACTCATTCACCATTCAAGTGTTTATGCTAAAAGCTCGCGCATAGAAAAGTGTAAAATATATTTCGGCCATTAAATTTGTTGAAATCTATAATATGAAACCAAAGCAAGACCACCTGTAACTTTCCTCTCTTCATAAGTCAACGAAAGTGAAGGCTTTAAGAGCTTAGGAGCTTAAAATCGCATCTTTTTTTGAATTTGACTATAAATAAACGACTAATTCTTAATTAAAAATGCTAGTTATTGTTATTTATTACTACAGGATTATTTATAAGTCTATGAATCATTTTAGTACTTCACTACATAAAAACTACGCCAATATTTCCAAGTTTATTTTTAGGCTCATTACCATAATGAAATGCAACGATACATTCAATGAAAACTTGCCACGATGTTCGATAGGACGGTACACATCAAACGATGAGGCGCTAATGCGCTGACCACCTCGGACATCGAATTTAATCCCATGTGATTTTTTTCTTCTGGTGCTTCCTAAAAGATAGTGTGTTTGTGCCTCCACTTCTTGCAAATTTCCAGGAACTTCAAAACCGTATCATCGCGGCTGTGACACTTTTCGACTATGATGTACTGATAATTATATACCGCCTCAGCATAGTGAAAAAAAATATGTGAGATGTTATCTCTATATTTGTGCAATAAAATGGGATATTGATCGCAACAAGAAAGGAATAATATGCCGCTATCAAGTTTTGACTTTGATTGGAAAAAACTGCGACACAAACGTTTTTAATGCTTCTGTTACCCAGATAGAGGACTTTCATGAAGGCCGAGAAGTTACAGTAAAGTTAAGAGAAGTTAGAGGACTTCGCAGTACAATCACAGAAATATCCATTGGTATCTACTGCAATTGTGCGTGAATATAGGCGAATAACCATTGCGGGACCTCTGTTGCTTTGGCCATCGCTACAAGTGTTCACATTTCTGCACGAGCATAAGTAACATGTTGTTCGGTGGATTTCGTGGTTACTAGATGAGAATCGATGCAGCTGTTTGTTTGCTGAGATCGGAGACAACTTTCTAGACTCCATAAGTCAGTGGCGATAGATAATGGTTTTCACCACTATCATCCGGAAGGCAAGCAAGTTAGCACCACGTGAAAGGTGTCAAATCATTTTCGTCACCCACAGCACATAAGTCAAAGATGTCAGATCGAGGGCAGATATAATGTTGATCATTTCCTACTTTTTTTTTCGGATGGTGTACCAGTGATAGTGTAGTAAAATAGAAAAAAAAAATTGGACTCTGGTTCAATTGCTTGCTATAGTCCTGATTTGTTCCTTTGTGGTGTCTTTTTGTTTCCCAAGCTTAATTCATACCTAAAATGAAAAGGTTTCCACACTCTGCGACTTAATAAAAAAGCGATACTTAAAGAAGAGGCAAAGAAGGGTTTTCGCCATGGGTTTGTGGACTGGCAGAAACTCCCACTGATCCCGAGTTTACCGTTAAAAATTTCACCCTGTTTTTTTTAACAGCCCTCCTGAATGCTGATTTTAAAACCGACAGCAGTATATTAAAAATAACCTTTTTATAATTATAAAATTTCACTTAAATTTTAAAATATAACGTGAATGCTATATTGATAATGTCATAAAGGTGCTTTACATCATTAGTTTTATGTTTCAAACTTTTCTTTAATAATCAGAAAACAAAAAGAAAAAATCAGAAATTTTCTTATTCCTTTATTATTATTTTTTTAAAATGAAAATGTACTAAAGACTTTAAAAAATCCTGAAAGAGGAACCAAACTCTTCATTTAGAAAATGGAAGAGAAAACAAATTTTAATTCTCATAAATGTGTGTAAATTTGAAAAAATTTCCGATGGAAGGCACTGCCTTGAAAAATTGAAATTTGCTTCAATGAAGTGCTAATTTTTTTCATATTCATGAATCAATAATTTGTGGGCGTTTTGTATCTCATTCAAACGGAATTTATAATTATGTAAATATTTAAAGAGCTTAATTTGGAGATCCTTGTCGATCTATTTTCAGAGATATCTATGCAAAAATGCAATTGTTACTGAATTTTAGGAAAGCATTTTATAAATAATTAACAGTTAATGCTTTCCGTAATGAACAGTAAGCACATTCAGCATAAAATCTTACAATAACACCAACTAACAACGAGGTTTTGTAAGGTACGCTCAGATAAAACTTGTTTTCTCAGTGTACATTGTTTTGAGTTTGATTGAAACTATTCTTGGCTACTTCCTGCATGTTTTGAGGACAATTAAAATTTTCGTAACGAAAACTATGGTGTGAGGAACTATGACAAGGGACAAATTGCTATCAAGATAATTATGACAGCTGTCCATGAAATATGACGATGTTCTAGTTGTCAAGATAATTAATTGGTGCTAATTGACGCAAGCACCAGTTTATCTGACGTATGTCTCTTAGAGCTGAGCCCTTGTTAAAACTTACAACAACAATAGCAAAAACAGTCTCGGACAGTATATCTATCAGCTTTTTTCCCCTTTTTACAAGGTAGTTAAGCAATTTAAACTGTTAATAATTTAAATATTTTTATTAAATTATTATTATTTAAACTGTTGAAAAAGCTGCTACTCTTGACAAGCTTATTCGTTACCCTAATTGTGCTATTTCAATAAAAAAAATTACGATGTATGCTGTTCGATTGCCTGCATTGCTAATAAGCGAAGTGAAACGAACAACTGCAAAGTGCTATCCAAAAGTTTCCTAAATTTATCATAAAAGATATTGAACCAAACTAAGATCTTTTCACTACTGTCACCTTCACAGTAGTTTCCTGGAGTTCGCCAATACCAATCGCATGTATTGGTATTTTGGAGCTTTCCAAAATTTTAGAGCTCTTCGCCAGAAGTAGATTTCCAAATGAAGATATTGTTTGAGTTTCCCAACGGTTTCATGGCATAATATCTGCAACTTGTGGTGCTTTTGCTATGCACCTGGAAGCTCTTTTTCTTTTTGGTCCGCGTTTTAGCCTACGATTCAGTTTGATTCGCTTCTATAGTAGCTAATTTTTACCTCTTTAACTTAATTTACATTTTGAGAAGAGAATGCGTGATATTGCATTGCCAGTACGATGTTTGTATATCTATTAGGGACATTATAGCGTCAAAATCTTCAACCATTCTTATCTTCAAAAATTGCTATCACTCTAGATCTCAACTTTAAAAAGAAAAAAAATTTCCAAATTACACAACTTCAACTCTCAAAGAAAGTCAAATACCCACTGTGGTTTTTTATCGATTAGTGAGAACAAGAACTTATGTTAGAATTAATTGTAAAATTAGTGAGTGTAATTAACAGAGAGCGTTAAAAAGAAAAATGAATAAAATTGCGAAGTCGGTCGTTCCGTCGTCAATTTTTTTGTTCAGATTTGGTTAGAGCTTCAAAAAATAAGTAAAAGTTATAATAGGCACAAATGTCCTATCTTTTCGAGAACATGGCCAAAATGGCGGATAAACATTTTGGTCCGCCTGAAAGTTAACATCGTTGAAAATCATACCGAGAAAATTCCCATGATAGATATCCTTTAGATCTCATCAGACAAAATCACTAAATACATAGATCACATATACGAAATTAAATGCCTGCGGGAGTCGTCAGAGTAGACATTGAAAATGCTTTCCATTTTGCCGCCGAGGTTATGCCACATTTATAAATCAGCTTTTCAAAAGATTTTGTTTCATGCGCATTGGGGACTGAAAATACTGTTATTGTGACCACGTATATGATTTTATCATGGACATTGACTTTGAGAACGAGCAAATTGAAGGACGCAATCTGAGGGAGTCCCGGAACTTTCTGATCCAATTGGTATATGATATCGCTGATTTCATGATAATGTTTTCTTGAAAGCTATCCACTTTAACCGTACATAAACACAACCGAGTAATGATAAAAAATGAAATTATTTTGCGAGTTAGTCCCCCCAAAAAAGCTTTACAAATCTATAAGAAAAGTTGACGTAACTAGAGCCTTTATCAATTTTGCAACAAGTTGGAAGGAGTTATAAGATAAGCATCAAGTACAGGGTATTTACAGATTATTGGAGCGGTTTAACAAAATCACAGTAGATTTAGTAGAATGGTTCAGGAAGTCATGATCTTGGCGGTGGAAATGTAGAAGAGAAGAATCCTCTTAAAAGATGAAGTTCACATTGATAGTTTGCACTCTGTCGACGTTTTTCCCATCCGTTGCGCGAATAGAATGAACTACTCTCGTTCCCATCCACCTGTTATACAAAGGGACATTCAACTGAATTATCGGTGCCAATACTTCAAAAAAATGAACAAGCCAATTTTAGATTTCTGAATAAACTTTTTCCGATTTAATGCTTCTGCCATAGTAAATGTGTATGAAAGAAATGTAGCTTTCTCCTGTTAAGTTTACTCAAGAAGAAAAATAAAACCTGGGATCATCCCAGCCGGCCGACGTCTGAAGATTCGTCAAATCGCTGTCATAGAAATTCCATCCATAGATAAAGTAAATTTTCATCAAAAAATATCAAGATCAAGTTTTTAATGGCTATTCATCAAAAAAGTGACTCCGATGATAGGTATATCTATGATGACTATTAATCGCGTCATTCGTCGTGAATTTAAAGCTGTAGAAGTTCCTTGAAGTCCGTATGCATAGTTTGAATGCACGGCATATCGCTGAAAGGAAAACCAGTAACCGCACGATACCTTACTGATAACAAATGGAAATTATTCCCGAGCCTTACATTGCGTTTCACCTTCAACAACATTCAGAAGAAGAAACCGGAATTGATGCTATTCTATTCTCACATATTCCCATCGAATTCACCTGATATATTTTGCGGCTTTCGTCTTTGAAAATGAGGTCTTAAAACCGCAGATCCTGAAACCTTAATGGACTTTTCTTGTAATTAAGCCACCTCGGCAATATGAAATTCCGCCGAAACGATAAGAGACGATTAGCTCAATCTAAACTTTATAATTTTTAAGACCACACCTGAATTCAAGTGAAGTTTACACAAAATATTTTATTACATGAAAATTTATATTAGAATGCTTGTTTATTTATACTTCAAAATGCTTCTAAACTATTTAACCTTCAACATTGTAAGATATTTATTTTTAACTTAGAAAAAAAATCTCTTGAGTAAGTACAAACTATGAATATCCGGATCCTCTTTAAAGGCGCTAAGGGAGATCGTCGTTATAATTAAGCAATCATTTATGCTGTCGGATAGTAGTTGTTTAGCATAATTTTATTACTGCTAGCTATAATTGTTTCCTGTACAATGATTACCAGACTTAAAAAAGGAAATCTTTGAAAATGCAGTATAATAAATAGTAAATTTAAATTTCAAAAATTTACACCACACGAAGCCTCAGCTACACTTTAATTACTGGTAGTTGTCATGGTGATTATTAAAAGGGGGATAGGCTTGGCAGTAGCCTCAAGCCTTTATTTTGAAACGGAAACTAGGGATTCTAACATTCTATTACTGTTTAAATAAACGGGCACAAGTGCGGAAAAAATGTTATCTGTCGCTAAATAAATATGAGTCGCTATGGAAATAAAACCTGCAAATGGGGGGAAGAAGGTTGATAATGAAAAATAAACATTTGAAGCATGTAATTAAAAGTTTTTTATTAAAGATGCAAAGTATATGGAATAACCATGTCATGGAATACATTTTATATTTTTAAATTTAAAACATAGGCTCACGGATTTAAGAGGTCCCTTCTTGTTAGAAAATTAAGTCTTTTCCTCCCGGCAGTTTTGGTGATAATGAGAAATGGACTTAATTTAAGAGTTTTTCATCAAATTAAACTCAGTCGTTTTTGCATGCAGTTTATAAAATAAAAGTTGCTTTTGCTGTAAGTATACGAGATAAAATACAATGGATATTTTATAAGAACTATTAAAACTTAAAATTATCTTATAGAAGAAAGTGAAAAATTTATTTTCTTTAAAGTATCAAAAAGTAATCATTTCAGAAAGCTGTGAAATTCGTTTACTATTAGGATATTTTGCGACTCGAACTTCGCGCCATAATCATCATTGCATGTAAATTGCCTTCATTGTAATAAATAATAAACTCCCCTGCCTTCGCGTTCTTTGGTTTCTTGCTGTTCAGTATTTTCTTGATTGGATCCATATCCTAGATTGTGTGCCCCCAAAACTACCAAAATGATAGCAGTCATCTTGTTCACTAATTCCTCGCCCAGCAAAGTTTTAACACTATGAACAATAAAATCATCATCAATAGATCGAATCCGTGTCCACAAACAGAACATCTCTAGAGCCTTGGGTTATTTTGACCAAACAAGCTGGGTCTATAGTTTCATGGGGCTGTCAACAAACTCTCTGCGTACAACTGGTAGAGTAAGCTACATCGTTTTTATTAGTAAGCTACATCGCTTTTACCACATTCTTCCAAACTCCATTTACGACACCAATTTTCGGCGATGTTTCAGATTTAGTTGAACTGCACTACTTCCATATAATTAGGCGACTACTAAAGCTGATTCTTGCTGCGCTGTCGGCGGCGAGGACCTTGGTTAATAATTAAATCTATCAGCAAATTGCTGCTTTGTATAATGGATGTTTCTCCGAATAAGCTTTTTATCGAAGATGTCGGCGGCCTCTGATTCTTGGTGAACAAGTTAGTTTTACTGTTTTCTTAACTGGAATTCCAGATAAACGCCTACTAACTATAAATGATTTTAGGAAACTTGAAAGGTTTTCCATTATGTCTTTTCCAATGTGATCCATCTTATTGAAACAGCCGATTTGAAGCCAACGGAATATTTGATCGGTTTAGATGTCTAAGCATTTTGCATAGATGTCCATATATTCAATATTAATTTTATATTGATTACCTTATCTTCTTTGTATCTTTGTAAAATTCTCTTGTTGGAATTTTTACCGTGGAAAAACTCAGGTTGATAATTTAGATGAATATGAGAATTATAATTAGAACGTGTATTTATAAGCATTTACCGGCATTTTATATCCCTATATGGACATTGTTGCTTCCAGGCAACATGCTGAAGGTAGCGTATTCTCTTAAAAATACAATTAAATTGATACAGTTTAACTTTTAGCCCTAGATTAAAGTGAAACTGTTAAAGTTACCTACTTTGAGACTATTTTGACGGCAGCCTCCCATGATCTAAGCTGAAAGCTCAGAATATACATTTTTCCAAGTTATTGCAAAGATATCTATTAAGTTATAATATTTAAAAAAATATAAAATTATTTAGAATACTGTAATAAAGATTCGTTCATAGTCAAAAATTGTTATAACATTTCTTTTTTAAAAAATAATGTAAATAAATCTTACGTTGCTAGAAAGCAACATTGGGCCCTATGGACATTAAACATTGTGAATCGCAAAATGGTATGATTACCAAGATTTATTTTATCAGTTTTTTTCAACCAATCCAACTCGATCGTCGAGTCGTTAACCGTAATAGATGCACGAAATATTCCAATTGAAGACTTGTTCAGCATGGAATTCTGAACAAAAAAAAAATTCCAAAATCCGATGAACAGATCACCAACAATCACGTTGTATTTAGTAGTTATCTCCCTATGCACTTCACAAAGACATTTGAATGTTCAACATGCAAATCAAGAAATTACCAAAAATTACCATACCATTCACTTTCTTGAGGATGGCATGCTATAGAAACCAGAACAATTCCAGGATGGCAAGCTACACTGTTCCTGAAATGATCAACATGATTTTCTAGTTTGGATTGTTGGTGATCCGTTCATCGGATTTTGGAAATTTTTTTTGTTTTGTTTGGAATTTCATGCTCAACAAGTCTTCAGTTGGAATTTTTTGTGTATCTGTTACATTTTTTAAGATAGGATTTGAATGTGTCCTAATTTGCATATTTGGCATGATGAAAACGCACCATGAATTTCACTCACAACTTCCTATTCATTGGATTCATCAAAACTGATATATATGCTTCGGTTACAAAAATAAAGGGGGGGGGGAGGTTCATTTTTGTATCCACCCTGTATAATAAGTGAGTGGCTGGAGTTGATCTTGCTGATAAACTCATCTCATTTTATCGCATAACTATAAGATCGAGAAAGTAGTACCATTGCTTATTTTTTTGTTCACCTTTTATATCTCTCAGCAGTTAATTGTTGACTTTTATACAAAACGAGATACATTAGCAAAATTTATTGCAAAGAAATAACAGCTTTCTTTGTTCGAATTCAAAACTGATATGGCTGAAGCAAATAAGGAAAACAACAAATAAAAATAAAATGGCAGAGACCAAGAAGCATTAATCACAAATCCATTTGCAACAAAAAAATAGAGGGCCAACTACATTTGTACCATCCGCTGAAGCAAGTTTAGATGCAGTAAGACAGTGGATGTACTATCGTGAGAAGAAGCAACTTCCAGGATGCAATGGCATCATAAAAGCCTAATGTCAAAAATGCAACATTTATTCATGTTCAACATTTCAAAATGTTTTGTCGATTTTGAAGTAATGTCGTGTGTGCTATTTAATAAATTATAAGAAGCAATGAAATCATTGTCTGTTCCTCAATATTTCTTCAAGGCAACAAATTAATAAACATTGTCTGTTCCTCAATAACAAGGCAACAAAGTGATAAACATTGGAAAATTTTAGATATAAATAAAACCATCACAACTGGTGCTTTATTGACTTCCAAGAATTATAATATGAGTACCAGAAAATTTTTTCTATCTCTAAATTTAATTTGGCCCAAATAGGTATATTATTTTATTTCATTATTTTCATAAAGATACCCATTTGCTGTCTCCAACGCAGCGTGAAATAAACAACAAACTTTCTATACAGAAAAAAGAAAAAAAAAATTAAAATAAAGAGCTTGATAACAAATAGAAATAAAGACTCCTACAATCTGGGAACAGTAACAGATAGGAAACGAAAAGCGAAATTTGAAGCCGGAATAGGAGGAACAATGGGATTGCAATGGTAGGTAATTACGGATGTTTCTCCCATTAACACGTACAATGGCAGAATTAGGAAAACGATTCTTGAGCAAGTAACAAATATTATAAAAATAAGGAGATCTAGTTGATAAACTACGGAGTGAGAAAAGTGAGACGTGATAATTAAAGACTCGGTGCAAAAAAAAAGGAGAGTTCCGCTTTTATAAAATTTTCAGGAGAAAGGGAAAAAACTGTGTTAAGCCTTATTTTACAAGAGTTTTTCTTTTTTTTAAGAATAAATTAATCGGTATGTATACTATTTTTTTGCTTTTGTATAACTTATTTAAAAGGTCCCATTTAAAAATTCTTAAGGAGCGGCCTCATTTCCCCCCGATTTTAACTTTCGTTAATCCTTAAAACATTGAAGTACAAATATTAATAAACTAGCAGAGGTACCCGGCGTTGCCCGGGATAATTACACTTGCAGGTAAAGAGAACAATCTCAAAAATTAAATTATAACTCC
>JAHWFO010060970.1:9275041-9295148 GCA_023313115.1 Rhysida immarginata | reverse complement strand
TTCAAAAAATAAAAGGGGGGTTCAGACTTTTGTATTCACCCTGTATATTGAAATTTATCTATATTGCACAAACTTTGCCTTGCATTGTTGGTCATGAGATATTTCTCATTAATATGCCCTGCCATAACCATGAATATCGATTTTTTTTTATCAATAATTATTATTTTTTCGAAATCTGAGGTAGACAGTGACCTTCCTTGTGCTTTGAAGGTCAAGTATGCGAAATTTCATCAAGATCAGAATAAAACTGTAGATTTGTATAAGAAACAAACAAACAAACCCACCCACAAACATCCGTCTTTATATAGATAGATAGATTATAATAGTAAAGAGCAATCCAAAAGAAAAAGTATTAAAACTTTGAAGTATTAAAAAAGCAATTCATATTGTTCAGTTATAGAAATTAATAAAACAAATCTCTTTCTCTCTATTTGGCATAAACGCATAAAAAATAAGTAATAAACACAGCGACAAATGAAATTGGTGAGCCATTTGATGAAATAATATTTCATGTAGTGTATGCATCTGAATAATCGGAATAACGACGTAGTATTCCTGTTAAGCCTAAGAAATGTTGAGGGAAGAGTGTCAAATTGACTTCTAAAAAATTGTAAGGAATTGAATTTTTAATTTTTTCTTATTTATTGTAACATCTAAGAATAAGAGAATCGATGAATAATTCCAACTAATTGGCGAATATGCTCCGATTGAGAAAACATTGAAAATGTGCTACTATATAATATTTGCTGTATCATGTAATATAATTTCTATTATAATAATTCCCGTTAAATTACCTACAATAAATAGAAATACTCATAAAAAGAGGGGCTTCAAATGATAATTGAGCTCCGTATTTTGTGGCTATTCAACTGAAAATTTTAATTCCTGTGGGAAAGAGCAATAATTATTGTTCCTGCTGTAAAATAAGCCCTGGTATATCTACTGTAAATACATTCATTGTCAAAGTAAGTTGCACTCATAGAAAACCTATGGGCTGCTATGGGACTCCACCGCTGGCACAAGATCTGCAAGAGCTACAAGTCAAAGTTCAGTCTGCATGGGCATTAGAAATAACAATAGTATTGAGAGTTGTAATGATTTTGGTATTTTGACCAATAAATTTTGCCGTACCCACGCTTATTGTTTATTAATTTGATGTTGGTGGTGAGTACTAACTTCCTGTCAAAGTTCTTTTCAATCTCACGATTCCTTCTGGGTGCAACTTTTTTTTTTGACGATGAGTTATTTACAATGAACTCAGACAACAAAGCCTAAAATACCGTTTGCAGCTATCGCATAAATTATATCTAAGGTCCAAAATGGTTCCTTTTTTCCTGCCCATGAAATTCGATAAACCTTAATTGACCCTATAATATCAAAAACGGTAAAATACACTACACAGTTTTACTTGGTTTAAATCTCTATTCTAAGCATTATGCATTACTGAAACACAAGAAATATAGGTCATGAATAGGACACTTGTACTGTGGAATGTGATTCATCGCATTCACTTTGGGGATTCTGAGCCAACAGTTTCTACTTGCTTAACTTGGTTGGATGCCTCTACTCCCTTTTTGACCTACCACTCACTAAGAGTGAAGGCCTGTGTTCGTTTCCGAAACTCTGAAATCAACTTAAAAACTCATGAATCATGATTGACAAAGATATGTTGAAATTTTGAAAAAAAAAATCCATCTCTACGTGTGTCACCAATTGTGTGCAGCTAACTCCTTCGAAACGGCAAATAGCAGAACCGAATAATAATTATACACATAAAGAGGGTACCTTAAATTGTGCCTTAGCGTATTTTTTATGTCAATTGGGTAAGACTTTTTAGAGATATTAATTTTTTTTCTAAAAATTAAACAATGGCTGTAGCGTTCAAACCAGCAAACCAAACTCAATAGAATATACATGTACGAAATCCTCTCATTAAGGCGAATTTTTTTGTAAAAGACTTGTTTGGTTCTACCGGCGAAATCCTCTCATGAACGACCCTCCCTTCCCCCCCCCCCCAATAGAATTTTTTTTTAAATAAAATAATTAATTCGTACTTAAAGGGATCTTAAACTATACATTGACATTTTTTTCATGGAAATAGGTTAAGCCTTCTTAGAGAAATTAATTTTTTTTCTAAAAGTGAAATAATGGCAGAAGCATACATTTCATTGACCCTAACACAAAAAAAATGACATGAATGGTCTCCTCTTAATGACACGAACCTCCTCTTAAAAGAAACTGTTTGGCTGCGAAGAGCCATTTTGGAGTAACTATGATTTTAAGGACCCCTCCCTTCAACAGAAATTGTTTCTTTTTTGATTCCGTTTCATGACCTGGCGGTAGGCCTGTGCGAATGTACCATTCCACCATTACAATTTAATTCTGTTGTTCATTTCTTCACGTTGCCCGTTAGGCAGTGCTGGATTTACATATAAGCTAAACAAGCTATAGTTTAGAGCCCCATTCTCTTGGGGGCCCTCAAAATGAATTTAGAACAGCTGAACATATAGAGGGCCCCCATTACCTTCGGTAGCTGAAGGCCTCATCAAACCTAAATCCGACACTCCCGTTAGGGTCATTTAATACCGCATTTGTAAGAATGAAAGTACACATAATCTCTAAGAACGAACTATAAATGGCAGGAGTGAGTGCTTCGCAAAAAAAAAATAAGCAGAAACTGGAGAAGAAAATTATACGGAAAAAAATCGAAAATGTTTTAGAGATTGTGATTTCGGCAGAGTATTTTAAAATTATTTGCATATTATATAGCATATTTAAAATTATTGGATTTCATATAGGCTGAAATACCTATTTGACCAATATTTGAAATCTGCTCCGTCTTTTTGAATAAGCCTGTATTTCTTTGTTATAGAGTTTATGTACTCTTAATGGACATAAGACATTAGACGATATACAGAGAGTCTTGATATTTAAGGATATCCTAATACAACGTAGTAAATTTTATAGAGGTAGAGAAAGCAGTCTGAAGATTTACTTTATGGCCCATAGGGAATAGCAGAATTCATTGCCTTATGGCTCTTGAGGCGTTTTCAGAGCTGAACGCGATATTTGTTTAACCGCGTGTTTTATTAAAAGCCCTGAAAACATGTTTTCTCAGCGGGTCTCTCTCGCAACGAAGCTCTTGATGATGACGATGCTGCTGCTGCTTATTGCAGGATAAGATTTAAATGAAATTCTTTCCATACAGTCCCAGTCTTATTTTAAAAAAGAATTTTTGGGTGCATATCAATAAAAAAGTCGAGTAGTTCAAGATTTCATAGAAAAGAATGAAAGTTCACCTCGTAAACTAGAATTCAAAAAACTGAGTTTCTAAAGAGATTATTTAATTAAAGTAAAGCAGTTGCCGATATTGAAAAAAGAAAATACGAAGGTAACGTTCAAGGTGAAATTGGAAAAACAAAATCTTTAAATAGATAGAGACGAATTGATCGATATGCAAATATTTGTTTAGTTACAGGCATTGATAAGGTCTTTGAAAATTAGCTTACTAAAAGCGTGGTTCGTGTGATCGACAAAAACAATAATTGTTGGTTGAAAATAAATTAGTATTGTAAGTTTTCTTCAGATAAAAAAAAAGTGTAATACGTGATGTTCACGGCATACGATTTAAGCTAATTCGAGTAACGTAAAAAATGAAATTGATTCAGCTTTTTCTAATACATTTAATTCAGGTAATTTATAACTGGAGAGACATAGCAATTTTGATGTTATTGACCCTCTCCAAATATCTTTTTATTTGATTTTTATTTTGTCACTCAACCCTCCTATAATGCGACTCGTTCGTCTCACGTTATATGAAAATCGCGTTATAAGAAACTCAGAATTAGTAAAGAAAAATTAAAGTAATTCGTAACGCGTTATATTGGTAGTTTTGTGGCGCAATTAGATAAGCACAGTCATGCCAACACGCCTCCGCCTATAATATCGTCGAGTTGTTTATGACATCCGGTTAATGTTGCATGGTTTCAGAATTTACAGTAGAGTTACTGAAACTGAAAAATTGCGGCGTACGTGAAAAAGCAAACAAACAGGAATTCTCCATTACTTCGACCATAAAAGTGTAATAGAAAGATTCATGCTATAGTGAGACTGCTTACAATTAATCTAATTAAGCTATACAGTAACAGAGAAACCATGTTATCAGAGTATCTTTATAAGAGGTCTGTCACAATTTTTGTTCCGCATTATATGGAAACCGCATTATGAGAATACCGCGTTATAAGAGGGTTGACTGTAATAATGAGGTTCAACATGTTGCTTATGTTATACAATGCATTATTGGTTTAGGGAGAGTAAATTAAAAAAAACAAAAAACAAAAACGTTTATGCCTTATAACAAGTTTGTTTCCTTTTTAAATCTGAATTGCTCATCGCTAGTAAGCGATTTAAAATTCAGTCCTTACTAATGCGTTTATGGAAAACTTCGTTAGAGTCCTCTTAAAGTAGCTCATTTCCATAGTCCTTTAATAACCAATGCTCATCGAATTGCTCGGCCGCTTCTCAAATGAGCGGCTCCTGCGGCAAACCGAATTGGGCCCACGGCCGAAGCCTTTATCGCTCTCGCTCTCTCTTTCTCTCCTTCCTCGCCGGGTCCCAGAACAATAGTAGTAAATCAAACGAAATTGGTTCCTTGGTCGTAAACTGTTTTAACTGTCTAAAATCGATGAAAGGCTGTTGAGAAAGATGTTAGTATTAGCGGAATATTTACATAGACGATTTTTATAAATTGTAAATGTATAAGAAATCTCCTGTGATTTCCAATAATAATTAATGGATATAGAATTACTTTTTAAATTCCTTAGTGGGTAAAATGCATTCAACACTAAAATGGAAGGCAGTTCCACTTTAAGTCATAGAATAATCTATAAAGGTAGCTTGGAATAATAACAACATAGAAATTTTCCTTTTAATTACAGTGTACGTAAAAACGTAACAAGGATGATTATTTTAAACTGAACGCTCTTAAAAGTGTGCTAGTCCCAAGTTTTATATAACCGTATGCTGAGAGCATTGACAAAAAAGTCCACAGAAATTATGGAAGTTGCACTTGTAACAATAGAACATGCAGGTTCAAGCAGCTCAGCGATTTCACTAGTGACCGGCGCACTGAGCGTACATGCCTTAAGTTGTATACGTATTATCTAAAGGTTGGAAACTACACAGACCAACGTGTTGATCCTTTATAAGCGGCATCACTGCGGGGTCAGTGTTCATAAATTGGCCTCGGTGGCTCTGTGTTTGCGTGATCGCCTCTGATGCCCGAGGACGCGGGTTCGACCCCGGCCGAGGACGACGAGGATTTTTTCAGGGGGAAAATCCTGAGATCACGCACTTCCTTCGGAAGGGAAGTAAAGAGGCCGTTGGTCTCGTGTAGTCGTTTGCTGGCTGCATGTTAAAGAACCCTTGCGACGCAAAATTTGCGGCCCCTATAACGCCGTCCTGAAATGATCATGGCAGTTGAAAAGGACGTTAATACCAAACAAACCAAACCAACCAATGTTAATAACGGTTTAATGGAAATGTATGCTTTAAGTTATGAAGATCGGGCTGATGTCATAATCCAAAAACCATCACTGCCAACGCGAAAGATCATTTTGCTTGTTGCAAGGGAAAACTTTGCTGGCCAATTCAAAGCTAGAATAACGTTACACCTTTTTTCGTCAGATGGTGGAATCTGTGTGTAACAATACCGAAATGTCTTGTTCCCGGAGTGAAGTTGGAGGTATTACTCTTACCGGTTTTTTTCAAAGTCGATTAACCGGTGAGTTGCGTTTGACGTCATAAGCAACCAACCGATCTGGATAATTATATTTTTCTACAATGGAAGCAGTTTGGTGGAGTGCCGTTTTTCTATTAGCGGACTAATGCTTCTTGGACAAATCCAGAGCTGTCATCGCCTGGTTTGAAGAAATGAAATTACAAATAACGGACTGGCCAACTCAAAGCCCCGATCTCAACCCAGTGAAATTCTCTGGGATGAATTGAAAAGTCGAAGTTGAGCACATGAGAGGCTTCCATAAACATTCTATTTACTGTTCGAACTGTTGACGGAAAGTATGTTGCGAACATACTGACATCCCTCTATCAGACAATGATGGAGAGTATGCCACGATGTCTGCAGGCTATCATTATACAAAATATTACACAGACATCTGCTTATTGTAAACAAGGGTATGTTCGTCACCACCCCATTATCCGGTTTCAAATGTTCATTGAGTATATTATAATAATTTTACTAACAATGAAATTTGACCGCTCTCAAAGAGGTTTTACTTTTAATCTAGTATTGTATCATGAATGGTTGTTCTTTTCTGTTGTATTGCTGTTTTCAATATTTAAGTTGCATTTCTACGAGAGTTGGACATAAAGCTCTTATAATCATCATGGAAGTCCTAGCGCATAATGAAACAACAATGATAACGTGTCATTATTTCTGCAGAGACGCCCAAATATTTTTACCATGCACGGACCAATATGTCTCCAACCATTATTTCAATGATAGCTACGATTCGCCTTGACATATTGCTAGTCAGTGTTCGTCATACACCTTACAGAAAAAAAATGACAGGTTGCAAGGTCAGGAGATCTGGGTACCCAATGCATTTTCTGGTAGTAACAGAATTTTCATTCCTTTCAGTCCGGGACGTATGAGCATAACAAAGTTTCATTCATCTATAATTTCGCGTCATTAATTCATTTCTTGCAGATTTTTAGGTTAGGCTTATGCCTAATACATTAATATAAATTAAGGATAAGAAATCATAATAACTGAAACAATTTATTATTTTTTTTAACATTGTTCTTTTTTCACCAGCTGTGTTTGTAATTTATTTTTATCTGTGTTCCTCTTTTTTCTTTTCTTTTCTTCTACAAATAATTGCCCCTTTAATCCGTATGCGACAACACTATGTTTTTAAGGAAATGAATTTTTCCATTCATTAGCTAATGAAAAACGTGCTTTGTTTTCATTTGGCTGCAAACGTTGTTAACTTAACGAGCATCTTTGGTTTGATTGCTTTTATTCGTTTATTATTCTACTCGAAATGCAGATCAGTTTCGGTTAGTGTGAAGATCCAGAGAACGTCTTGGTAGGATGCACATCTGTCGAACGGATGTTAAGCCTTCCTTAAACAATAGGAAGGGGAAAAAAAAAAGAAAAATCAATTTTTGGTTCAATGATTGAGAAAAAAGCACTTTCAATAATAAGATCTTCGATTGTAAGAATTTAATTACTAGCTTTTTTTTGTGTTGGAAATGCTCATTTTGATAATGCGAATTTTAGTGACCTTCTCTTCAATTCAGCAACATTGATTGTAATATTATTTAATAATGAAACTGTTCTTATTCTATTATTACGTTTAGTCAAGAGAGCCTTCGCAATCTCAATAATATAACAATTTTACTTCTAAATATAAAATAATTGTAGAATTCATTCAAAATTAGGAAATATTCTGTCTGTATGCAGTGTTTGTATGTAGATTAGGTTACATTTTATGTAAGGATTTCATATTCCGTGAAACATTAAAAAAATCTCCAAAAATAGGTAGAGGAATAATAATGAGTGTTTTTGCAGCTGTAAATTCGATAGTAGTGTATATGCTTCCATTCTGGGGTCAAGATTCGTGTGGCATACTCTAGAAGCTATACAAGAGCAATTAAGGTGATTTATTAAAGCTTTTCTGAATTGTATAATCTTCAGAATTTAAAGTTAATATATAGGCTCACTCATCAACAGCTTAAAAAATAACTTATGCTGGATTAGGAACTCTGAGTTATACTAGACATGCTGAAGGTATACATTTAAATATGGTAAACACTGAAAAAGGAAGAGAGTTTTTACTTTCTCTGCAGTTAAAAATTTTAATAATTTCCCTGAATATATTAAAAATGCTAAATCTCTTACTGTTTTTATTCGACAGTGCAAAAGACTGGTAAAAATATTTAAAAAAATTTACATGCGTTAATTAAAAACTTTACATGCATTAAAAAACTTTTAATTAATTTTATAAAAACAAGTGTTAAATTCTTTATATATAAATACTTTTGCTGTGTTAAGTTATAATTAGCATGTTAATTTATTTTGTTTGTAATTTAATCCGTGTATTTTGTTTTATATTTTTGGATTATTTCAGTTATGCTTTTGAATTACACCAGCGATATCGCTGTTTGCAAATTTTTCTTATGCTTATAAATAAATAAATAAATAAAATAAAATAAATCCTATGCAACCAATCATGGTAATTGTTTTGCCGATAGAGAGCGACGAATAAGTTTTAAGCCGTTGCTAACCACGGCTTTTAATAAACGTGAACAGTCGTTTTGTGTCTTGGAATCAAGAAATGGTATGCAAATTTCAAGGATAAAGGCAATCTGTGCACAACCCCTCGACGGTAGAGAGCTGTTGAACAGTCTTCTTCCTTCATTTCTGAATTTCGCATACCACTTCTTGATACTATTGAAAACGGTGATGTATATAAAAATACCACTATATCTGTATTTTTAAGGCTTTTTAAAATAGATCTCCTCATAAAAAGGGAGGCAGTTTAATTTTATCGTTTTAAAATAATTTTGCCTGATAAATAAAATCCATGTACGAAAAATAAATTCTATAATCAAATATTCAAAATTGACTTTTAAACGGTTTAAATTCTGCTCGAAATCGCCGTTCTGCAGTCACAAAAGAGGACGTGTTTGCTGATTCAAAGCCTAAAACGGCTATTCATTGTTTGCTGCCATATTCAAACAGCAGACTATGACAACTAAGCGTGAGCGTATTTTTTTGGGGGGGGGGGGGGGGGGGGAATGAAGAGTTCCTCTCTTTCGGCGTAACAATTATCATGATCTGTTGTGTAAGTGTTTTTGTGATGATTTGTAATTGTTTCACGGAATTAAGAATAACCCTGTATATGTACCGGGTGTTTCAAAAATGACTGGTATATTTGAAAAATGAATAAAAACTAAACGGGCAGCGATAGAAATACACCGTGTGTTGCAATAAGCTTGGGACAACAGTAAATTTTCAGGCAGACAAACTTTCGAAATTGCAAACGGTGCATTTCTATCGCTGCCCGTTTAGCTTTTATTGATTTTTCAAATATACCGGTTATTTTTGAAACACCCGATATATAAGCAAACTCCAAAAGTAATTTCTGGAAATATCTTTTGGCTCTTCTCGATTTAATATTCTCGAAATTTCCTCCACTGCAGTAAATCTTAAGCCTTTTAAAGAAGCTGGCTTCTAAGAAAACAGAAACATAATCACATAAATCTAAATCCAGAGAACATGGCGAATGATGGATAATAGTATTAGACAGCTGTGTAAGACATTCTGGGAAAATTGCCTGGTAACGTTGTGATATAAATGAAGCTCACGTCTCTGGGTGCTATGTTGAATAATGAAAAACGAATAATGGATAAATTTATTTCTTGATTCACTCGTTTTTAAGTATGTAATTTTTCCAGCATTTGCATTTTAATAAAGAATTTACAAGTAGATTCTTTATTTAATAGGTAATCGCTGATTTGAATTTTTTGGAATCCAAATTTTGTGCATTTGAGATCAATAAACCTTACTTTTTAAAAATTATTTAATAAAATACTTCATTACGTTATTTAAACTACTATTATATACATGATCCATTTCAAAGGAACAATATTTTGGGAGAAAGATTTCATTTCTACTTTAAATTTTTAAAAAAATTTTTTTTCAAAGGATCGAATGGCAAAATTTTTTTTTTTATTAAAACTGTTAAATAATTTTTCTCTCTAACTTTATTAAACGTTGAAAATTCAGAAAATCAATCCTTTGCAAAAAAAAAAAATAAAATGAAATTCTTACGTTCTCCGGCATCAGAATTTATTGAGGGAATAAAATTAATAAATTTCTTATACGAATATCGTCTTGATTTTAATGGCAAAAATGGAAGGAAAAATTCCGCGGCCTCAAACCAGGGACTACGTGTATCACGTTTGTCTCCTCTACCAACTGGGCATTTGCGTATACGGAAGAGCATGGCTGTCTCCAAGGGTCCTAAAGCTGTCCCGTGTCCGCGATAGATTAGTCGATAGAGGAGATGAGCATGGTACTAATCCTTGGTTTCGAAATTTTTCCTTCCATTTTCCCCATTAATATCTTTTTCTGTATATGAAGGAAAAACCTGTTACCACAAAAAATTTTGAGAATGGGACCTTATTCCCGAAATACGTATCCGGTATTTCCATTTTTTCCTTCTTGTATCTTAGAGGTTTTCATTTCATAGTTAGCTCAATTTCACGTATTTGCTTCATTTTGATGAGAATGAAGGTATAGCCTTCGAAAGACATACACTGGCGGAAAAAAAAATCCCAACACCACGAAGGACTTGTGTTAGATGAATGAAATTTGGACAGTATATTCAGCTATGGTATTTATTCAATTGATTCAAGTTTCAAGGTTACAACTTATAGGGGGCGCCACCAGCGCCACTCTGTACATGCAAATGAGACATTCCAATGACAGATATAAAGGAGATCAGACGCGCGTCTGTGTCACTTCAGACACTTGTGGACGTGTGTTTTAGAGTACGTAAAACATGCCTCGAAGGCGACTGCGACGTGAATATGGGCAGCTAACCCAATTCGAACGAGGACGTGTAGTGGACCTTCGAGAGGGCGGACTTTCGTTCCGTGCTATTGCAGAACGCATGGGTCGAGACGTTGCCACTGTGTACAACTGTTGGCAGCAATGGTCCAGAGAAGGCAGGATTACCAGGAGACCAGGATCTGGACGACCCCCGGCCACTGGAGACAGGGTTGACCGGCGCATCTGTAGGATGGCTGTGACAAATCGGACAGCATCTGCAGCGGACATTCGAGCTGCTGTGGCACCCAACGTCACTCCACGCACAATTCGGAACCGTCTCTTGGCCAGGAACCCCCACTCCAGGCGCCCTGTGACATGTTTGCCTCTTACCTCTCAACACCGTGCGGCACGTCTTCAGTGGTGTCAAGCCAGAGCGACTTGGAGGGCAGAATGGAGGTCTGTGGTCTTCACGGATGAAAGTCGTTTCTGTCTTGGTTAGACTGATGGTCGCACAAGAGTCAGGAGGAGGAGTGGGGAAGTCCTGTTACCGAGCTGTATCCATCGTCAGCATATTGGCCCCACCCCTGGCGTTATGGTATGGGGAGGGATTTCCTACGACAGCAGGATCCCCTTGGTGGTTATCCCAGTCACCATAACGGCAAATGTTTACATTCGGATGGTTGTTGAACCCATTGTGCTGCCATTCATGGCTGGTATGCCAGGGGCGCTGTTCCAACAGGATAACGCTCGACCCGACACTGACGCTGCAGCCCAACGTGCCCTTCAGGGTGTCCACATCCAACTATGGCCAGCACGATCACCAGATCTGTCGCCCATCGAGAACGTCTGGGACATGGTCGGACGCCGTGGCAGGGCTCTTCCACAACCAGCAACAACTGTCGCTGATCTGACAATCCAGGTACAACAGGCATGGAATGCCATACCACAAAATGACATTCGGCATCTCTACGACCGTATGCATGCACGTGTGCAGTCCTGCATAGACCAGCGCGGCGACTACAGCGGGTACTAAAGTCCGTGCTTTTCACCATGTACAGGGTGGCGCTGGTGGCGCCCCCTATAAGTTGTAACCTTGCAACTTGAATCAATTGAATAAATACCATAGCTGAATACGGAGGGTTGTTTACAATCTATGGTAACGATACGAATTCGGTCTTATTTCCCCGAAATTCCCTTTCTCCACCAACGATCATGCTCTATTTGATGGCCATGGGATACTACTATCGCTCTGCAGCGCAGTTTCCATTGCAGTAGACTACTGCGGAGAATGGTAAGACTTATACATTGCCACACCTGCTGACAACATTTCCATAGTCCATCCAATAAACGAGGACGTCGGCTTCCCAAGGCTTGTTTTAATAGTCCAAATGCGCAAAAATCCATGGGCGACGCGTCTGGAGACTTCACTGGTATCTCGGTAAACGGTATAGCCTGGATTCCTGTTTGCTGTTCCATTCGTGTCAGAAAATTCTGTGTCGATTTGGACGTATGGCTGGACGTTTTGTCTTGATGGAGACGGACCTTGTCAACTTCGTTTCCGTGAAGAGCAGGTAGTTCCTCTGTATAAATTGGTGTCAGAACGTGTTCCTGATAGTACGCAGAATTCACCTTTACATTTTGAGCCACTCTCCGTATCTGTAGCTTGCCTTTATAGGAATAACCCGCGACGATCATGAATCCCTTCGAAAAACTTTCACGACATTCTCTGTACCAATTTGGAAACGATTTGGCTCCCAGTGGGCGATAAAAAATCGCCCTTGGTTTATTGCAGTCCGACAGATAAACATGTGCTTCGTCTAATGTGGCCACATACTTCCATTTATCCCCAGCGAGATGACATTCATACAGTTTTCTGCAATTGGTCTTACGTTCTGAAATGTGCCTTGGCAAGAGCTTGTGAACCTTGCTCTTATGTCTCTTTTGCAGTCCCAAATCTTTAGGGATAATCTTGTTTACGGTACGAAGAGATGTTCCTGCCTTAGCAGCAATGGTCCTTTGGGTCGCTGGACCCCATCACCATTTTCTTGACTTTCCGAATGACAGCCTTTGTGCGACTTGTAGGTGTCCTTGGATTTGCTTGCTTTGCAGTCCCGAAAATCTGTCCTGTACGGGCCAAACCAACACCAGCCAACACGTTATGAACTCCTTTCTTCGAAATGGTGAAACCTCTTTTCCTACATGCCGTAATTATTGCGGAATAACTGAATTTCGCGTCGGAAAGGGCTGTCATGTACCATTCCCAAAACTGACACACTTTCGGCGGCATTTCTCCGAGCAAACTAATCCACCGCCTGCCACACTAATGTTTAAGTACTCACCTGTACTTTTACATAAATTTGCATACCTACGCTGATTGGTTGAAACCATAAATTTGCAAATCGTTACCATAGATTGTAAACAACCCTCCGTATACTGTCCAAATTTCATTCATATAGCACAAGTCCTTCGTAGTGTCGGGATTTTTTTTCCGCCAGTGTATCTGGTAGTAACAAAGGAGAAATGTACATCCGTGGCTCCAGTTTAAAAATCTCATTTGTGGAATTGTGGTTTCTGTGCTTATTTTGTTTGTTACTACCGTTTGGCCACAGATAAATAGCATTATACAATTGTAATATACATATCTGGCGTTCTATATCTCGGATGTTCTTTTGTGGTAAGAGGTTTTTCATTCATATACAGGCAATTCTACGCCACAGTTCCTTCTTATTGTTTTTTTAATATCTTTACCTTATGTTTGGAGCATTAACTCCAGTTTAAAATTATGACTTTGGAATATCGTCTAGAAATTAAAATAAATTACTTTATTTCGATTATGACTGTAAATTTAAAACGATGGGTTTATTAACGATGAAATAACCATATAGGAGATATTTTTTTAGACTTTAAATTTATGGTATCTCGTATTATTAAATCGGAACGTTATGAAATGAGTTAAGTGCACGTTGAATAAGCTAATCGTAATTAAAGGTGATTAAAAGCATCCGTATTATGAAATTAATAATAATTGATTTAGCAGTCGGGCCCTCGAAATGATTTTATTTATTTCAGGAGTCCTTTATGACAGCCGCAGTGTTATTTATGAAGTCCACGGAGCCCCTAGAAAAATTTTGATTTCTTTATTTGTTACTTTGCAAGCAACGGGCTATGACAACCCAATAACAGCTTTACGGTTGATACTTATTTGAAGCCAAATACGAGGCGTATGTCTTTCGTTGTTATTTCCAATAGGCGACGATATGTAATTTCGTCAATTATTGCTCTATTATAAATATCTAAAACATTCTATTTGCAATTAAATATAGACTCTTAGAAATACATAAAATGTAAGAGATTTTACGGATTTCTTAAGTAAAAGCTGAAAATATGTTGTCATCCAAAAAATTGTGCATAATTCTAGTTATCAACTTACGTCACGTACCAAGTTTAAAATTATGATGCCGAAATAATAAAATTTAAATTTTGCTAGCTTGCTTGTACTGGCTCAGATCTCAACGAAAGAGTACAGGCATGTCTGCTGATAACGAAAGAAAACAACTACCTCTAACTATGTAAGTAAAGTTTTCTGATCAGAAGAAATAAACTTTCTCCCATTTATCGTCTGGAAGACATAGCAATAAATAATTGGACATGCCTAAATGTTTCTTATTACGTTGACTGATTGGTTCCATTTTATGGGTAAAAATAAAGCATCTGTTCCATGACGATGTTTGAATAGCTTATTTAAAGGTTTTTTATTTTCCCTTCTTCCATCGACAGTTGGCGTGCTAAGAGTTCGAACATTCTGTCGACGATTATTCGATATTTTTGTTTGGCTTGAAGGGAGTCGCATCTGTCGCCTAATAATTGCTGACAAACCCCTGAGACTGGTGTTGATTCTGCCGCAGTCACACCTGTCACTCGAATAATCGACCTGCCCTCCTTCTCTCACTTCAGACACAGACACACACACACACACACTCACACACACACACATGGTGAAACTCAATCGTCACTTTCAAACGACATACATCAACTAAGCGACGCCATCGAAAATAAAATTCGTTTTATGTTTCATTCGATCTCTTATCATTTTTCGTTTGTAATGATACTTCAACAAACAAAGCTAAAATACTTGCAAGATTCTTTGTTCAATAATATCTTCTGAGGTGATAAGAAGTTAATAACATCAAAGAAACAGGACTAAATATGTACCTATATATTGTTGAAAATCTCTATAGTGAATTGTTCTACGTAGACAAGAAGAAAGCTCTAATTTTCTTTCCTATGCCCACATTTTTCGTAGAGCAAAAAGAAATAAACACATTTTTCTTTTAAACAAAAAAATTGTAAGGTGCTCTGTTACGAAAACGACAAACCATCTTCGAATCCTTAGCAACTGTTTCTAACCCACTTCCGCCAGTCAAGTCGGCCATATTGAAATTCGCCGATAGCGTCTTTTCTGTGCTCGTGTCTCGTTTTCTGTCATTTTTCCTAATAATAAAATATAATATATACATGTACACGATGCCAAGAAAGCCATGTTATCACGATGTCTAGAAAGCAACAGAGACTGGATGAAAGAACAAATGATCGAACAACCAATCAGAGCGGAGTTCGTATAGCTGGGGGGGATGGGGAGGACTCAGGCTGAAAGCAGAGAAGGAAGTTCGCCTAGCTCCCCGTTTCGTTCCCGCTGAATGTGAAATGACTCCGCATTTAAACACGCGCGTCTTTGTGACGCCTAGCAAACACTTGGATTCGGGAAAACGCTTCACTCTGCGAAGTCGCTGAATGTGAACCGGCCTTAACATTGGTTCAGTGATGAGGCAAATTTTTATAACCATGCTTGAGGCGAACCGTCAGAACCTGAGATATTGGAGCGATACGAACCTTCATTGGACAGATCTGTCCAAAGTCGTTGGTGGTGTCAAAATTATAGTGTGGTGTGGTATATAGGGTACCCGTTTAATTGAACAAATGTACATAGATGGTACCCTAAATACTGATGAGTACCCCTGTTGACTGAAGTTGGCAGTTTCCTAAGTTTTTTTTTAGCAGAATAGTGCATCACCACACTAAGGATATAATGTCCATCAATGGCTGGATTGGGCGGCGGGGCCCTGTGGTGTGGCCACAACGTTTCCCAGACCTCACATCTCTAGATTTTTACCTGTGGGGCCGCTTGAAACAACTTCTGTATGCTGTGAAAACCCAAAGCAAACGTTGCCTTCAACAACGTAAATTATTGCCCCCGATGTTCTTGTATGCGTGCATAATGGATAAATACAGATCCTTGAGCTCTGTATCCAGCAGCAGGGACATTATATTCTTTAGCTGCTGCAACCCAGTTTTCGATGTGTATTTTTGTTTGGAAAGTGTCAATGTTTTTGTTAATAACTTGTGAACCACGACGTAACTGAAATCCGATTGTAGGAATGAACTCCTTAAAAAACCTAACAGAAAAAATGGTGTTATTTGATATGTCACATGATCCCCTTCTCGGTTAAGAACGAACCTGACCCAAAATGATGGATTTCAAGATGGCGACCAAAACTTTAAAATTATGCCAAAAGATAGAGCACGTATCCCATTCTTGGCTAGCATAGTCGCATCGTTCATTTTACACACCATTTCCAAAATACAGTTATGTTCAGTGACTTTTGACTCGCCCTGTATTTTCGGAAGACCCGATATATTAACTAAACTGTTCATGTGTTCTTAATTTTTCTTTTATTTTCTCTTTAATATCTGCAAGAGCTGATTTTTTTTTGCTTTGCCATTTTTCTTAAATCATGTTATTTAATCATCTAAAGATAGGCCCTTCCGATATATTAACTAAATTGTTTTAGATCCAGAAAATAAGCCTTGATTTTATTAACACTGGCCTTCATTTAGTTTTTTTTCAATCTTCATTTTGTCTTTTCCATTTAGCGGTATCTAATTTGTAATGGATTATATTTACAAGTATCGCTCAGGAGTCAGTAAAAATTAATTCTAATATAAAATATTGGTTTATTCTAAGTTTAGACACTCCCTATGATTCTCAAAATATAGTATAATGTATATACAGCAAATGTGGATACGTGAATGAGTAGCACTAATCGTTTGCTAAAAGGTCACTGTTAGATGCACAACGACATTTCTGTTATGAACGCCTAAATTGTTGGGTTGCGTTTTCAAATAAAGAGCTTCCAGTAAGAGTGCCGAAATGTTCGCCATAGATGACAATGCTGCAAAGCTATACAGTGCACAAAAATATTAATTCGAATTTTAATCATGCGGATATGTAAGTTACACTGCTAACTTCAATGCTGTTACGTTTTTCTTATTTTTCTAATATCTGTCGAAATAAGCTTGCAAGAATCTTTTAAAATCGTTTTCCATGTTAAAACATAAGGGAATTGCACTTGGCAACCACAAAGATGCACTTCTAAATTTCTGACTCACTTTGAATTCCAGTCGCCACTTTCTACGTCATACGTCAACTAAGCAATGCCATCGAAAATAAAATGCGTTTTTACCTAACCTAACCTAATGTAATCTAACTTGTTCATTCGATTTCTTATTGGTTTTTGAATCAATACACGATATTTTAAAGATTTAATTCCGTATCTAAATAGGCTGTATTCTTTATAAAACAAAGTTAAGAAATTATAAAAAAATCGAGATGTAGCAACTTCTGATTCTGAAACATGGATGTGGGATATCAAGGATTTTTCATATAAAAATTACTGCAACGGTTAGATTGGTTTTTCTAACATTGCTTTCAAAACATTATTTCATTTAGTTCTTCGTTCAGAATCAATATTCGTTTAATATTCAATTTCTATGGGGAGAAAATAAGCAAAACTTTACTCCAGAGACCGAGATCATTACCTCTGTCTGTGACAGTGTTCTCCTGGGAAGATCTTAACGATTTCACCGACTGACTGATCAGCACGAACGGAACAATCGATACGCCGACTCTTAAGCAAAGAACACAGCGGGGAAGGAAAACCTGCCTGCACTTCGTCGTGTGATTTTGTTCAAGCAAAACAAACCATTCGCTCGTGAAATCATTTAAAAACTTTTTCGATGAATATTACCGAACCTTCTGAAAGTATTGATTGCGTTTTTCAAAAAAAAAATGTTTTCAAAAATTGGCAAGGAAAAAACTAACGTGGATGATTTTGTCACGGCTAATCTCGAATTTTAAACGTTTAATTTTAGATTGCATAACTTTAGAAAAGACTTTAATTTAGGCTTTAATTAATAAATAATTATTAAATAATTATTAAATAAATAAATAAATAAATAAATAAATAAATAAATAAATAAATAATTATCTAAACAACCCGCGGGTTGTCCCCCAACAGGCCGAAGCCCAACACGGAGTTTTCTTTTTATAATAAAGGACAATCCCAAGCGGATTCGAATCATTACTTTATAATTCGTATGTAGAAAGTAATATACGAATTAACAGTATAATTATACTTTTTAAATATTAAGTTCATCATTAAAATATTTTTTATTTTGATATGATTTTTAAAAAATTCCGTTTAAGTGTAATGTTATACATTTCAATTTTACTATCTTATGCTGAAAAAGAGTTTATAATCATTGAAAAAGATTAAAATACTGAAATTTCCCTAACATTGATTATCTCACAATTATTCCACCGCAATCCAATGTGAAATACTATTGGAAGAAATAATATTTTCCTACTTTTTGAGAAATTCCACTATTGATCGCATGCAAACGCGGAAATTTTCACAATGAAATAAGTTTCGAGAAATTTTATAAATATGATAGACTCTGAAATCTATAATTGTAGATTTTGGCGATTATTACTTCATCAGAGTACACCAGACTTGCTAAAAAACACTTTTTAAAAATTTGGTGTTGAAAAGGGAAGAAAAAATTAACCTGGACTCGAATCAGGGACCATGCCTATCGTTGGCACCGCTCTAACCATTTGATTACGGCGGAGCTATAGGCATGGTTCCTGGTTCGAGTCCAGGTTGTGGAATTTTTCTTTCCCTTTTCATCATCAAATTTATTATATTATTGAAGTGTGATCTTCACTTTGTCAATATCTATATTTTTTACCATTTTATAAAAACGAAAATTATATTGCATAATTAAAAATGAATAAGCAATTCTCATTGAGATCATTCGACGTTGTAACTTCATTAGTAATTATTAAATCATATGCTAAAGCTGCCGCCACGTAAGTTGAACGTCTTTTTGACATGCGCAGTAAGACTTCTCATCAATTTGCTATGTCTGGGTTTTACCCATGATAACCTTGTTCTACTATAGTAAAGGCGGAGATATCGTTGAAACGTGGAAACCCTATTAAAAGTCATAATTTAAAACAAATTGCCTTCGAATCGACTATTCTGCGTCATTTTTTAATTTATAATTTTATTAATATCATTTATTAATTTCATTTAGCTATTTAATAAAAAAGGAAAATGGAAACTAACTATCAATACGAAAACAATGTTTCGAAAACGAAAGCGGATGCTTTCATGGAATAACTAAGCGATTTACTTCCCGTTAAAGGTCAAGTGACACGGAATTTTCACTTGTTGATTTTATGGTGTCATTAGATGCAGTTTGTCTTAATATATTTTATGCAATAACTCGTTTTCCTAAATTTAACGGATAAATATGTGAAAATTGGATTTTTAATGTCAATTTCCGAAGATTGCCGAATATCAGCTACGGCGGCCGATAGTTGGCGCTGCATGTAGCCTCTACGTCATGAATACTTACACGATGCCTACCTTGCATAGTGTAAGCAAGAATGGATGAGGATATAAGAGTGTAATCTGATAAAAATAACAATTAAAATTACAACTTAAACTCTTTTAGAGAATTAATTTTTATTATTTGATCAAAAACTGCATACGAAAGATTTTTTTTGGTCTTCTATTCAAAATTCTGCTCGAAATTCAGAGCGAAATAGATGAAGGATAATCTAGATAGATAGAGAAGTCAGCTGAGCCAGGGGTTTATCAAGAGCGGGGCTGAATAATTTATGTATCATTTTTCTTCATTCTATTTGATTTGATTAGAACGATATCGGGAATGAGCGTCTCTTTTAAAAAATAATTCCAAACAGATAGAACGGATAGACGGTTTTTTGTGCTGCAATTCGAAAATGCAGTATGTCTGAGGACAGCTTCGAAGTCAAAGGAATAGAATTTTACCAAACTTTTTCATAAATTTGAAAATACTAATCACAATATTTGCAGAAGTTCGCATAAAAATGGAATTTGCAGTCAATAAATTCTATAATTTTAATTATGATATTCAGTCGATTAAATGCAGCGCGCTTAAAAAGGCTTTCACTTAGGTTGATCGTACACCGCTAAAACATTCTTACCCAAATTAATTTCAAGTAAAGAAAAATAAAGTATATAAAAATTCTTATCACTTATCATACAGAAGTTTTAGATGTATGTGAATAAAAAAAACACACTATAAACAATAATGGGCTTCATGTATGCGTAAAAGTTGATGGCCGCTAGCAAGAGA
>JAHWFO010060970.1:9210611-9274941 GCA_023313115.1 Rhysida immarginata | reverse complement strand
CCCCCATAATTATTTTTCTTCAACTTTTATTATGTGTGGGGCCTACTTAGATTTATTATTTTCGATAAATGGTTTATTATTCTGTTCATACGTAATGAAGTTAAAACTGTGCATTTAATTTAAGTTGAATGTGTAAATAGTTTGAACACCGTATTTTTGTCTTCTTGCTTGCTGCATCTTAGGCAATTTAAAGTGAGGAAAAATATGCACATTTTTGCCGATGATGGGGAAAGATTCCGATTTTTAAAAATTTGCCGCTTTCGCAAATTCAATTTAAATGAGGTATTTCTGCCTTTTTTAATGCGTTAATTCCGACAAATTAATCTTAAGAAATAAACCGATGCATTTGAAAACTGAACGCGCCATTGCTGCTGTTGCATCATAAATATACGATAGATTATTTCTTTTTCAGTATTTAAAATATCAAATTATTTCTTCAAATTTAGAATAAATTGATGGATAATATATTTGAGGCATCAATTTACTTAAATTATTTCGATTGTTTGCATGAAAGTGATGAAGGAAACGAGATATTGACTTCCAATTTTACACACATTTAAGTTATACCGATCGCCCCAAAGTATTTATGATGTCAGTCCCGGAAAATTTACGGAGATTACCGAAGTAAAATGTTACGGCACTCCCTTGCAAAAGTCCTCCTAAAATTAATAAAATAAAATAATAAATTAAGGAAATGGTTATTAATTACTATACACATTTTATTTTTCGTTGTCTCCTTTAATATGACACCATAAAATCAATAAGTGAAAATCCATGTCACTTGACCTTTAACGTCTATTGGCTGGCGTTAGAAATGACGTCATCCTGTCGTTCAACTTACGTGGCGGCTGCTATAATTAAAGTAAATAGGCCAGGAATTGGCCTTTTTGAGTATTTATACGTGTTTTGGTGATTTTTTTTTTTTTTATATACGAGGTACGTCCAGAAAGTAAATTCCATGTAGTAATATAAAAAAAGCAGGTATATACTAAGAATAATATTAACAGGAAAAAAAAAGGATTTTTTTCGAACAAAAATTTCATTATATTTTATAATATATCTTGTAGTAAAGAGTTAAAATAAAAATTGTTGCTCAGACTATTACGATGGTCAGGTAATTTATCAGTGCCGTCGCCTGTCTTTTTCGTCGGATCGTATCGCATAGTGGCATTTGTGAAACTAATTATTTGGTCTAACAATTAAACAATTCGTATAACAATCGTCTTTCCGCAAATCGGCAACCATACTGCCGACTTGTGGAGGGACGACTAAAATGAATTTGTGCCCTACAAGGCGTTCCAATGAACGATTTGAAAATTTTTTCCCTTTAATGTGCATTGTCATTGGTACTGCGTATGTGCATTGTCATTGGTTTCAGGTCTCTAGCTTGTCGAGAAGTTGGTTTAAAATTGCTTGCAAGATTTGACCCGGACAGACAAACAGAATAGAGAAGGCAAGTTAAATAAAAAATTTATTACAAAAAAAAATCTCCATACCTTGAACTAATTTTCTACATAGCTCCCACCATTTTAAAGGCGGGGCAGGAGTTTTTGTTTTCTTCATTTGTGATGCCAATCACATAATGACATCTTCTTTTGCCCCATCATCGTTGTTGAACTTCTGGGCACCAAGGAACGACTTCAGGTGCAATAAGGGATGAAAGCCGCTAGGTAAAAGCGTCCACAAGTATTTGCTTTTTTTCTTGTAATACCAGACGGAATTTACTTTCTGGACGTTACCTTGTATACTTTGATTTAATAATGCTTAATTGTTTCTATTTAATAATATTATATCTTAGAAAAACATGTAATGATTAGAAAGTCCTTAAATCATGATATAATTATCTAATTATTATGTAAAATGTAGGGATTTAGCAAAACAAACTTATTGCCATATTTATCATAAACATATCTTTTTCCACACTTATCGCCATGTATTTCAGTTTATCTGTATGTTAAAAATCTTGCAATTAGTAATGATATTTCAATTGAAAAATGGAAGGAAAAATTCTGCGACCCGGATTCGAACCAGGAACCTCGACTATCATGGCCGATGCCTCTACCAATTGGGCTATCGCAGACACCACGGACAGCCAAGCTGTCTCAAGATGTCTTAAAGACAACCAAGTTGTCACGGTTGAAAGCCCAATGGGAGACGGGAACCTGGCCCGCAGATCGAGAATTTCTCCACTCCAAACCATCAGAAAGTTGATGAACTCACAAGTAAATAATTATAATTATTAACTGGAGATGCGTCTCCAAGCATAGGTAATGATTTTTCAATTGAAAAATGGAAGGAAAAAGGAACCAGGAACATCGATAGCCCAATTGGTAGAGGCATCGGCCATGATAGTCGAGGTTCCTGGTTCGAATCCGGGTCGCAGAATTTTTCCTTCCATTTTTCAATTGAAAAATCATTACCTATGCTTGGAGACGCATCTCCAGTTAATAATTATTATTATTTATCTTGCAATTAGTATTAAACTAAATTCTCGACAAGCTAGAGAGCTGAAACTTGGTACACATACTTAATGCTGATTGACAATGCATGTCAACGGAAAATATTTTCAAGTGGTTCAATTAGGTCGTGTTCTAATGGTATTAATTCATTAGTAAGAATTACCTAATTGCCATAAAATAATTCGTTTTGACGAGGGATGAATTAATACTTCGTATTGCTGTACATTTATGCATTGTTGCCGCTGGCTTAAAGTATGCACGAGATACGATCGCGTCCGCAGCCGATGAAAAAGACAGGTCGTGACACTGAAAAGTCACCTGACCAATATAGCATGGATAAGTTTTTTTTTTGAAATTTTTACTTCAAGACATATAAAACATTTTGAAAGTGTGACTTGAAAATATCCTATTTCTCTTAAAATAAAAAATCTAGCTTGCGGTATTTTGGCCGTGAAAAGGTAGCATTAAAGGAGTCCTATTAAATGTGGTCTGAAATCACAGGTTTTGACTTTCTTGATTATAAATTTAAATCAGTTTGATTTAAATCATTTTGAATTTTTGGAATACGAAAAGACCCTATAGAAATTTATCTATTTACTGATGGTATTTTTTTTATCAATTGTTATGCTGAAAGTGCCTCTTTTAATCATTTTTGTAGAACTTTTTCTTTACATACATTTCAAGATTTTTCCAGTCCGGAGAGTGTTTTTGGAAAAACAAACAGTGTAAAGTATTTTAAAAAAATTCTTTATTTCAATTACTCAACGAAAGTCATAAATTCTTATGATTAGTTACATATACGTGGGAGGATCGAAAAGTAACGCACAACAATTTTTTTTTATGGAATACTACTTTGGTGCGAATGTTCAAAGTTGGCAAATTGATAATTCCAATCTTTCCCTACTTTTAACAATGGCTTGATCAGGTGTCACTCAGCGGAAGGACCGATAACTACTGAGTATAGATAGCGCGTTTGCTAACATCGTCAACTTGTGAAGAACAGCGAGATGCAGTCCGTTTTTTGTGGACCAAACGAAAAACTGCGAGTGAAATCCACAGAGAAATGTTGGAGGTGTATGGTGCTATTTGTCTGGACCGTAGCAACATCTCCAGGCGGTGCAGATTCCTCGAAAAGGTCCGAAGAAGCACATTGAGATATTTGGCTGGGAGGTGCTCAAACATCCCCCTACAATCTAGACCTCGCACCATCCGACTATGACCTCTTCGGACCAATGAAAAAATTCCTAGGAAGTCAACGCTTTGGTTCGGATGAAATGGTAAAATCAGCCGTGCGCCGGTGGCTATAGAACTAGAAAACTGAGTTTTATAGAGGTATATTGAATCTTGTGCCACGATGGGAGAAACATGTCGGAAAGACTTGGTGCTTATCTCGAAAAATAGGTAAAACCTGCAGCTTTCTTGCGCATTGTTTCATTTTTGCTTATTATTAAAAATGTTAGCACAAAAATTGTTGTGCATTACTTTTCGATCCTCCTTTACAGCGTATATTGTCTTTCCTTAAATATTTGCAATCAAATTTTCTCAACCTATTTGCAATGACCTAATATTAAGATAAATCAAAGTAACTAATCACAAGAATGACTTTCCTTGAAGTTTAAGTTATATGCACATGGTTAGCTAAAACATTCTCAAGATTTTGAAATATTATATGGCGATAGGTTATTTGTTTAGTGCTGAAAACTCTTGTACTTTGTTTGAATTCAAGGCCTTTTATTTCGGTCGTATAAGGAAAAATTGGGAGCATTGCCGTCTAAATTTGGCACGTGAGTTTGTTTACTAAAGGCGAGAAAGATATAAAGTCGAAATCCTGTCAGAGAAAGCAGTTAAGCGTTATCGATTTAATAGAATTTCAAGATTAATAATAGCATTAAAAATAAGATAAGGCAACAAAGCCGAGAATTTTCATTATTACATGAAATTTTAGGCTTCATCTAGAGATTTCTGTGGTGATTTTAATTTACAAAGAATTATTTAATCTAATCATTAACGTACTTTTCTTTTGAATATATATTTTCCTACGAACGTTTCTTATCATTATGAAAGTTTCGAGTGTTAAAATTGTGAGCGCTCTATTTCTTCGTACGATCTCAGCAAACTCGTTCGCCATATCAATTGGCATTGGAATTATTTATTTTCATTGGAAAGTGTGGTACCGATGCGTCTTATCAGTCTCTCGCTTTCTAATGTCCCGTGAAAAACTCATTACCATTTCAGGAATGGAATCTTGGAAGCAAGCCCAACAAATCCTTCACGCTCCCACTCATATTAATTAGTCTTCGATGTCAGTGAGTGGAGGCGACGATTCTTTTTTTTCTTCTTCGTTTCCCTTCTTTCTTTCTCTCTTTCTCACTTAATCGTCGCTTACTATACGATCGCTGCTCAGAATGATGGCAGAATGGACGCGGCGGCAATTCTTCTCACATTTTTCTTTTAGATTCTTAATTTGTCCCCGAGCAAAATCTCCCCCGTGACCACTACAAGACGAGGTTTATTCTATCGTCTCTTGAAATCAGCTACTGCCGTCTTGCTAAACTGTTCAAGGAAAAGCATAATTGCTATTGATTATGTTAAAATAAAGTAAATTAAAATTTCTTTATAAAAACACAAGATTTAATAAATAATAATTTTAAAAAAATCAACATAAATAAAAATTTAAAACAAATAATTACTGATAAATATTATCTAATTCTTAAAACAAAATTTACTTAAAAAAAAAACATTCACCAAATTTTAATAATTCATAATAAAAGAATTTTATGAAAGACTTAAAATTAATACTTAAATTAAAAGATTTTAGAAAATTTAAAAATATTAGATAGGTTAAATATAGATTTGTTAATTTAGAAATTTTCATAAGACTTTTACAATGATTTTATTGAATTTTGTAATTGGATATTTTTATATACAGGTTTTAAAAGAAGTGCTTATTAGGAACTAACAAGGTAACCATTCGAACCTGTATCCGGAACTCTGTTTGCGCGCAAGCATATCCTGGAAGCAAAAGCATTGCATGGTGACGATAGAGAAAATGAGAAGAAAAAAAAAAAACATGGCGATAAAGGGAAAGCAAAATCATTAATGGCGATCACCAAAAGATCAGTTAAACCATTGTTATTAAGCACAAAACCTTAATTTGCTGTACAATTATTCGTCTCGAAATAATTTATAAGATGAGGTTAGCATCCATGAATATTTATTTCATTTAAAACTATAATACACGGCGATACGTATCCCCTCACCAACGCATATTCGTATTCTCAGCTGCTGGCCCCATTAGATCACTCGACAGCCTTGACCTCGTTTCACTCGCGAATACATAACGTCAGCCCCAAAAAATTTACAAAGATACCGAATGAATTAATTAATTAAACTAATAAATTGAGGAATAGTTATTAATTACTATGCAATTGTTATTTACTAGATGCAATTAGCTAATTTTAATAATCTATTTTAATAATCAATTATCGTCTACTGCTTCTTCGTAGGAAGTGTAGTTTAGTTGCTTTCATGTGAAATGGATTCTTGTTTATTGTTCAGTGGTGGAGGAAAGAAGTTACGTCAAGCGCATTAACACACGCAAACATACACTGCTTTAACTATGGCGTCACAATGGAGTCTTTGAATGGCTATGCGCCCTCAAATGTTTTTCGTTTTTTCGCCGTTTATTTTGAAAGAAACAAAATGTCGTGATTTCTCATTTTGCAAACATCAATAATAGCTTTAGGTGAGTAAAATATTTCAATTTGCTGTGAAACTGTGAGATATAGGTTCATATGGTTCCCTTGTAAGTCTTCTCTCTTAAAAAATAAACCCTTATTATTATTATATAAATAAATAAATAAACCCTTATTAAAAACATATTATATTGAAACACGAACGATGAATATATTATGCGCACTTTCAACTCAAAAACAATTCGCTTGTTCTCCAAGACAGTTTAGAAATGTGAAAAATGCTATGTGCACAATAGCAACAGTTTCCAGTTCATGGTGGCTGAATGGTTTGCCATCGAGACGGTAACCCGAAGCTCGGGGGCAGTCGTAGCCCAGTTGTCTCGCCTTGCTTAATGCAATGGTGGAGTTAAGCAACCTTGGGCGCGGCTAATCACAGGTTGGGTGACCACCTGGAAATTTCCATCTCCCCCCGTGCTTCGGAGGGCACGTAAAGCCGTCGGTCCCGGCTGCTGAGAGCATCATACAGCCATCGTTAAGGGATGGCGCAAACCTCCCTCGAAGGAGTAAGTGCAACGGATTATCGCTCCGAGATAATCTACGCTCTGTACCTGATAACTCTAACCCGAAGTTCCCTGGTTAGAGTTCAGGCCGTAAAATTTTCTTTAGTATTTTTCTCTATTTAATTAATAATGTCCGGAAGTATGTCGAGAAAAAATCCTCCTAGACCTATTTTTCAGTTAAGGCCTGTACACAGAGCGATTTTTTTTTTTTTTTAACAAAAGAAGGAAAGAAAGTTAAGAACGGTTGATTGAGTACAAGGGAAAGTATTCCTGGAACTGTGGCTCTGCAGTATCGAGAAATTCTGGCAACATGCAGATATTCACCGGAGGTACAGAAGGGGTAAATTTGCTGTTCATTAGCCATTGTATTCTACCCTTTTAATTTCCTATTGTTAAGAAGTGGCGCAACAAAAGTCGCTCAATCTGTACCAGCCTTTAACTCTAGTTACAACTTTTACATGCGATGAAAAATATTTATAGTGTCTCTTTTTTTTTGCGTCTAAATATTTATACAATGTTTCGATGGTAGAAGTTGATAGCAAAAATTACTAATTTTTTGCAGTTTCTAAACTTGATCCAGTAGGACCAAATCTGATCGAGATCCCCTAAGTGGTCTGCATATCAAAAGACGATTTTCATTATTAGTGAAGCTCCTTCCACTAGTTTATTTAATTTCTATATTCTTAGGAGTAGCGTAAAATTTTGTGAAGAATTCCAAATTTGCACTCGGAATTGAACTCGTGGAACTCAAACGGCTTCTAATTATCTCTTGACATGACCTCTGTAGACCGTGCAAAGAACTACAGATGCAGTGAGTCAGATCAGGTTATTCTACTCAATCAAAAATGCGAATTTCTATCAATAAAAATCATTGCACGTTTTATACAAGCTTATAACGCGTGTTACATAACGCAAGGTTTTCAACAGACTTTATGTTCCTAAATTCAATCGTAGTTTTAAAAACAACATCAAGATATCTCACCTAATCTAACCAATCTAATAAAGGCATCTTGATTTATCCAATGAAAGACTGCTTTAAAATATTTGTTTCTGCTAAGATCGAACTGATTCAACGTGATGCTGCTATTTAGCATTCTTGTCTCATCTAGCTTTCAAGCGCCGAGCTCTTGCATGACTTCACTGAAAGGACAGACACACTCCCCAAGCACTACGGTGTTGCGGTGAAGCGTCTCTCTACGTGAATGAAATAACGCCCAAATTACTCTGTTGCGAGCCTCTTTTTTTAAGTAAAAAAAAATAGTTCCGTGGCAAATGAAGAGTTTAACTCCCCTCCCCCCTATAATTATAGAAGCCTAGTCCAAAAATTATTTGAGCAGCATCAGTGACTATTATAACAATAGGGGTAGCAGGTTTGATCATGTCACTCTCAAATGATTTGTTTCTTTAGCCCATTCTGTTTAATGAAATAAGCTATTGCCTCCGGTTCATCGGTGATCTAAAAATTTAAATATTTTGTAGCGAAAGATCTATTGAGGCGTACGCACGTCACAATGACGGTCGAACTGTTTTATCAAGAAATCGTCTTACTGCTATCTGCTTTAAAATTGTAATCTGTATTTATTGTCGCGTTGGAGAAAAGCAATAAGGTCAATAATTTTTCGTTCCGACCATAATCGGATTCGAGTTGCGAACTTGGAACGCTTTGAGACTGTCCTCAATAAGAGCATTTAAATATTTTTAAAATATTTTTTCTCTATTTATAAATGCTTTTATTTATGTTTTTTACTATATCTTTCATCTGCGAAATGCAAATTCTGGGGTTTTACATTTGAATTTTTTGGGGCCCTCATCTTATATACTCGAAAATCAGCATGTTAAACCTGAATTATTCATTGAGACAACGCATTGAATTATTTTCCAAACTTCATCTCTGATGCTAACTCTCAGGCCGATGGTGGCTATATGATGATTTGGATTAACCATTGACCAATGCCTAGCTATAAATACAGAGTTTTTAAATATTAATGATTAGATGCATCCTTTCAAGCCCGAATTGTCAGCGAGTTGTTCGTAGAAAACGTGGCAGATTTTGGAGTGATGGGTTGGTCAGCACAGCCACTCTCAACCCAATCAAACAATCTAATGTTTGAGACGAATTGTTACATGTGATCAGAAATAACAGCCATAATCGATTATTACTGTGCAACTTCGGTCTGCCTTACATCAGCATGACCAATATCATCGTGGAACGTTTCAGTCATCTTGTAGAATCTTTCTTAGGAGCTTTAGCATAAAAGCTACTTATAAGAATGCGCCCTTGGTCTGTACGTTTATCCGGCCGTCCGCCGTTTGCACGATAACTTGAAAACGGATTAACTTTTTCAAATTCCGTTTTCATAAATATAACCATCAAAGCCCTAGCTCGGCCGTATCAACTTTTCAGAATTTTTCGTGGACCCCTTCAAGTCGAATTCACGTGCTAAAACAGTAAGTGTAAAGAATACCAAGCTAATGGCATGTCATATAACAATCGATTTATGAAGAAGGAATACATTGTTACTTTCTGTTCATCTTTTAAGCATTACTGACATCGGCGCGCGCACGTGAAATCGCTTTGTCGACGCACGATTGCTCAAGTGCTCAAACCTACATTCAGTTGCGAAAGAATGGAGCTACTTAGTGGTTTTATAATGGCTTAACTGTGTATCCCTTCATAATTTCTACATTTTTTGAGGTAGAAGGTTGAAATTCGGAATGTAGCTTCCTATGGGCACTATTTAGTTTGGTTTGATTTGTACACTGGGGTCGGAATTACGGGGGTGGGATTCAGATAGGACAAAATATCTATGTGCTCTGTAGGTACGTAAAAGCGTGAAATTCGGTATCCAGATTCCTCTAGGCAAGATCTACAATACTATGAAGTTTAGGCCCAGGTGTTCCATTGGGGTCGGATTTGCGGGGGGTGGTAGTAACGTGGTCTTTAGAACTATACCAACATATGGCTTGTGATACATCATACGTTCGGAAATGATGAGATAGGAAAGAAAATACGAGCTTTTTTACATTTTCTACATATTACGTTCGAGAAAATTAATTTTTGATTAAAAAACTTGGGGAGAGGTAAAAAGTGCAGATAAAGGGGTAAAAATATATGACTTCAGGATCTGATACTTGCCTTACCCTACTCGGGGGGAGGGGGGATTAATTTTTTTTAATAAATGTATAAATGTATTTCTCCTTCACTGCTAAAGCTCCTCCTTGGAATGTTTACAAGATTTTATTTTAATCTGTTGATTTGTTTTGATGGAAAATTATTATTTGCATCTTCCTCTAATTCGTTCCTAATTTTCTGAATGGCATCTGATGTTCTAACTGTACGATTTCAATGATAACCTGCTGCCATTATTGTCATGAATTTTTTCTGCTGGGGTTTCTTGGGCAATCTTCTCGTAAAAAAAAGAGTTAATAGTCGAAATTACAGAAGACAAAATTCAAATTAAATTACTATACACTACAGCTATTAGTCGTGTAATGTGCGGTGCTCTCAGTTTTAAAAAGTTGAAACCATATTCAACAAGATTTGAGATTTGCTGTTAATAAAATTTTAGTCAAAGTTCTGAGTTCGGTCAAGTTAATAGGGTGGAAAATTGAACTTAGTGTAAAGTTGTGGAAAGACTTCAAATAAAAGCATGCCTGAGCGTTTCATTTCGAAATGGCGAATTTAATTTTGCTTTTCCTTTCATCGTATTAACAGTTAATTAAAGTGAGGCTGACATTACGCTTGCGGTGAAAGGATGGAATCGAACGCATGATTGCGAATCCAACCACAATTCGTGCGACGAATTTACAAAATATCACTAGTTCGGTGTAAACATCTTTAATCATTATTGCTTTTCACATTCTTAATTACAAGAGAAGTTATCACGACTGTTTTAACCTCACTCTCCGTTATCTTTCCGTTAAGAGCATAATACGTGTCAATTTTAAGAATGAACGCTATTTCATTTAAATGAACGTTAAACTAGGTATGAAAAGTTTTTAAAGTTTGTCCTCTTCTTCTTCTTTTTTAATTAGAAAATTGATTTTCTCGAACGTAATATTTAGAAAATCGAAAAGAACTCCGTTTTCTTTCGTTTCTTCTCATTTTTCGATCGAACGAAAATCACATGACTAAATTGCTATTTGAAAAATGTTAGTTTCTAAAGGTCACTTGACCTACGTACTGCATAATCGAACGACTGGATTGGATAATAGGACCCAAATTTTATAGTAATTTCATAGGTTTTGTTTAGAGACATGAGCGTAGCTAAAGGAGACGGGGAAGGTCAGGTTGGGGGGGGGGGGCAACAAACAAAAATATAAATCAAATAAAGAAATATACAAATACTTGATTAATGGTAGAAATATGATATAAATGGGAAATTTTTGGAATATTGGCATTGCTTTATTTGGCAAGGATGGAGCTGGTATTTGGTGATTTTTTTGCTTCGTAAATTTCTTCCATTTCTAAAGATGCAGTGTGTATTCTGCCCCCTCCCCTCTTATACAGGCTGAACTAAAACAATAGAGACAAACTTCAGGAGAAAAGGAACAAAAAAAATCTCATATGAACCCTGAGCAGAAAAAGAACAAAAAAAAATCTCATATGAATGCTTGTCCGGAAATGGACGGTTTGTCTGTAATAGAGCAATTAATACTGAATATGATTTTCTGTGACAGTAATTGCGTCAGTGATACAAAAGATGTTCAAAGTGGCTAACTTGGGATGCAATTCAAGAGTTCACACGGCGCACCATGAATTGCCACACTCGTTCGAATTTTCCAGCCTGTACCCGAATAGCGTTACAGGATGCATTGAACTACCCGAATAGTGTTACAAGATGCATACAGAATACACAACCTGTTCAAGTGTCTCCACGTCAGGAACTGGCTCCTCGTGCACATCGTTCCCATTTGCTTTTCCGTATGTGAAGACCATCTCGGCTTGTTTCTGATATGAGAATACCAGACCATTGTACCTCCTCTGCATGACGATTATTCCAAAGTAAATTCGCAATAGAAAAAAATAACTCACTGTATTGCTGTGGGGGCATGATTTCGTGTATACAATTATGATTTTGCAGTTTTTGAACTGGAGAGTTGATGATAAATAGCTTTGCATGTATTTTAAAAAAACACTTATAATTTTCTTTTTTAAAGATTTTTCTGCTACTGTTTTTCCAAGTTGTGATCAAGATTTCTGCGTGAAGAACTTCACAACAGACGTTGCCATTTGGCCGGAGGTTTTCTGCCAATCGCTTGCTTATTCACCTCATTTCTTAAGGATGAAGCCATTCTTGTATTGCCGTGCCTGTCTTTGGAATTCCATGACCCGGGACATTAACACGGGCTGTGCCAGACAAATCTATTCGCGGAAGTTCTGCACTGCTATTAAAGAGAAAGTACTGATCCTTCACTAAGAAATTTTGTGCTTTCTTACTTGTGTTGTGGTTAGATTCATTGTTTTAATAATTATTTGAATGTTATTACCTTGAGGTAGAGGAGTCTTTGATATAGTTTTTTAAGTTTTTGATATTTATTTTTATAAAAAGAATTTAACCGCTGAATAGAATATTTTCCATTTCTAATCACGTTTTTCTAGGTTGGTTGCGATCTGTTCCTTATAAGGTAGAAATTAGGCATTAGTCTTATTTGTAATAAGAATTTAATTTTTATTAAATGCATTTTTGTATTGGATATAGTTTTCAAGATAGATATTGGCATGTATTTTTATTAATTTGTTAAAATCGTAACGATATTACTGAAACTAAACGTATTCCTTTGAATTTGGGGGAAGGAGATTTTGCTTTAATTTTATGGCTGAATATTGCAATGCGTTAATGAAAAAAAACAGCTATTAGCTTTTAATAGTAGCAACAACACATATGGCTTTTAAATCTTTAAATACATTAGAGTATTCAAAATTATATTGCGGCTCTTCCATTGAGGACAGTTTGCGTATTATGAAAAGTCGTTATAAATTACTCTCATCTAGTCATCGATGATTTTACTGTCTCTTGATAAACATATCCAGAAAGTTAGCTACGTATGCAAATATTGCGTAAGTAGCTCGCTCTCAGGATTGTGGTCATGCGTACTTAATTCCTTTATTCCTTAAGATGCCAACAAAAGAAGGAACAGTGGTGTGGAATTGCCTATATAAGAAAGTTTTTTCACCACATTAAAAATTGGCAAGAGGTATTTCCTTCAAATACAAGCTAGGGGAAAGTAGGGCAAAGTGGATCACTTAATTCTAGGTAAAGATTAAACCTACACAATTTGAGTTAATTTTCTCAGATTCACACACATCCAATACCTCAAAGCGATGAGAACAATAATCTGAAGCAATCACAGTCATATACTCCAGCATTTTTTAATATTAATCTTTTTACAAATATATGCAAATTATCCACTTTGCCCCACCGTGTGGGCAAAGTGGATCATATACACAGAATAGCCTAAGAGGTACAGTGATCACAGACAAAATCAAGTTGTCCTTCATAGGATGCCAATGACGCGGGAGCTTTTGAAAGTTCAAGTTTCTTCACACATTTCTTCGAACCTTTGCATCCCGAGCTTCTAGCTACAGAATTGGATGATTTTTCCCGTTTCTGGCGAGCTTGTCAATATTCGGAACGTTTCCTCCTGACACTTCGTTTACGCACTTCTCCAACAGTCTTGGTAGACAATGGTCTCACATCTTTCCTGATCCATTTTCCCCCTTCATCAATTATCCACTTTGCCCCATCCTCTCAAAACAAAAAAAATCCATGAGCAACACATTAAACCTAATGGGCGAAAATTGAGTCGTATTATATTATCGATAAATCACTAACACACATATCTAGAAGAAATTTTGATCAAACGAGTCTTTACTGAACTGCAGCTAAATGATGAAACATTGTAAATTTTACGAAAACCGCATGGCAACACATTAACTTACATAATTTATTTCGCTCGATCTTAACACGTCCCACGATGACTTGTATTCTGTGTGCACTGACTAGGCAACACGCAGAAAGGTGCACGGCATCCATCTGTCTGGAAAAAGGAAAATATGCAGCTGATCCGCTTTGCCCCCTATATCCATTTTGCCCCACTCTCCCCTACAGATGCCATTTTGAGACTGTTAGATCGTGTTGACACATCTTTGTGTTGATTATATTCCAGAAAATCGAGCGAACCTCCGGCCTGTCATCCGTTTCTTTAATGTAAGAAATGTGAAACTGGAAGACATATGTTGTCAATTTTGAGGTGTGTGGAGAAATTGCCATGAGGGATTCTATGTAGATGTGTTAAGGATCTTAATGAAGGACGTGAAAATATGTATGATTATCGCTACGGAGGTAGACCGTCTGTGTTAAATGACGAACTGTTGTACGCGGTGATTTTCCTCGTTTCTGCATTTGACCAAGTTGCTTGGTGGTCGGCGTTTCCTTGAAAATGACGATACCAAAAAATCGTGAACGCTTGGTTTGCATTACAGGCGGTATCATTGTCCGATGCAAAGCTAAAAAATTCAGTGCCCCATTAAGACGATTCCCTTAAGAATGGTTAAAACTATGTAGAATATTAGTTATAATATGAGGAATGTTCCAATGAAACAGACTGCGATTCAGCTGACAGAATATTTACTTACTTTTCGCCAAAAATAAAGAAAGATACGCATCCGTCAAATTGATTGATCAATCTTACAAATTCTCAGACTCTCTATCCTTTTAGATATACTGATTGCCAAGAGGCTGACCTATAATGACCAGATATCTCCATTTATTTTAATATTTTATTGTTTATTTCATGAATATTTTAACGTCACTTTTATTGAACAAAATTCCTTTACTCCTTAGAAATTGAAGACGATATATTGGAATAAACGAAACTATCTGCTTAAAAATGTGAGAAGTGTCTCTATTGAAATGCATTTTCTTAATCAAGGCCGAAAATCCATTTGTGCTTTGAAACGCTGCAGAATTTCATTGCTGTCATCAACCATAAAGCTTTTGAAATGATCATAATATGGGTAATAAAAGGTTATCAGTTTTCAGATACGGAATCTTCTTAATTAATTCAACGTTATCTGATGGCAAACATGACCGTGCCATTGAAAATGTGAATGCTTCCGGGATAACTCCAAAGTCACGTCTTGGATCTAAAATTAGCGGCATTTTTATCCACATTCTCTTTCTCTCTATGCGAGGATCGTTGTCGTTAAGCCGTCTGTTAATGTTTCCTCTAATTGACGGTTAATCCTGAGCATAGGAAACCTAGGATGAATAAAATTAAAGGTCTTATCCAGAATATATGGATCGTTCAAGCAACTTCTTTTCGAATTTTGTTTAGCACTCAATGTATGAAGCTTGATTTCTGAAAGAGAAATATTGTTTCATATAAATAACTTATTCATTTATGTTAAAAACACGAAATAAAATATTTATTGAGGATATGTTTTACTAAGCAATTAATTTTCTAAAAACTTCGGGTGGAAGGAAAATATAAAACTAGAATTTAGGATAAACGAAGAATTATCAAGCAGAGGCAAGAAAATAATAATTAAGATTAGCATCCGTGTGCAGCACAAAAAACATTATTCGAGACTTGCCACATCTTGACACAATCTTTTCTATTTCTCTTTTACCTTTTCGATGTCCAGAATGTTAAATAACCACTGAACCTATTGGAAATTTAACCTAACAGGATCAGCCTTCTGAGGCTTTGCTTTGTCTTCCATAGTTTATAAGGACAAATACAAACATCCATGCCTTCAACGGGATTCGAACTCCGCCCATACGCAGGTTAATTTTGATCTATTTAAAAGCTTTCTTGTTAATTTCGAGAAAATTAATGTCTTTTTAAGCGTCTGATTTTGTTTACGGGAGTTTTCCTCTGTATTATATTCGGTCCATTAGCTCGAGTTAACCGGGCTCTGGAGAGGAGTTCGAGCACTTGAATAGTCTGTTGTCACGGATCCCCCTCCCAGTTGTATTCAATTTCAACCGCCAGATTCAATTTCATTATTCGTGACAATTAAAGCAGAAAGCGGATGCATCCGATCTCATCAATGCTAATTGGCGGAAATATGTGAGAAGCAATAAACGGTAGCGATCTGATACGAGAAGACAACAGATACAAACGACTGTTCTCATTAGACCTGCAAGGATGCTGGAATCCTTATTAGGGGGAACTGTTGTTGTTTTTTTTCCTATTGCGGTCTTAATGAATGGTTTAGATGAGCTACTGAGTAACGCAAAATAGCACGAAGGTAAATTCATGATAAAATTATTGAAGGTAAATTTATATGCAATATTTTTGAAATTGTTATCCATGAGTCCAGAATATAATGTAAAATAGTTTTATTTTTTTATGATATTACTGAACTTGCCATAGATTTTCACAAAGGTTAGACGGGAATTCCATAATGCGATTTGTTCGGTGGTCGTGTGTTGGAGTTGAAACAAAAACTATAAGAAAAAAATAAGAATGAAAATGATGCATTTAAAGATTAAGACACTCATTTAAATGTTCATTATTTTGAAAAATCCTTTTCAAAGTTCTGGTTTATTGAACTGGAAGAAGAAAAGAAGATTCATTATGTACAAGTTGTGACTTAAGGAAATGCAAAATTTTCTTACGGGTTTTCGTCTTATCTTTTTCTTTCATTCTCTTTTCATCAGTTTTTTTTTCCTTATCTGGGTGAAATATAAATTGAACTTTTTCGCAACAAAGACGCTGAATCCAAGTTGGGTAAACAGCTGTTAAAAGTGTATTTACTTTTCAGATTGATCTAGCAAACAATTTCCGGATTTCGGTTTGTTTCGTCCATTTGAGGACGTTTCCTTTATAGACGAGCACCATTTGCGGTTAGCAACATTAAGCTCTGAACCATCACATTCGGTCCTTTCTCTTTCTCCTTTCGTGCTTAAATGCATTTGGGGATTAAGTTTACAAATGCGAATATAAAGAAGTTTTTTTTTTTTTGAGATAGCAGCAGCGTCTTCTTATTATTTACTGCAGGCGTATCTGATAAATTGGTAATAAAGCAGTAAAATTGCTTCTAACATGCCATAATAAAAATGATCTTAAAAATGATCTTTAAAATATCCTTAATAATATTTTGAAAAAAATGAAATAATCGACCGTTCTAACTTTGTAAGTTCACCAATCGGCGTCTTGACTTATAATGGATACCTTCTTCTGTTTCCATGCAAATAGTTTGCTCAGCTATCATCGTTTGTATTTATGCTTATTGATGATGGTAGTCCTACCTTAACGTGTTAGCAAAATAAATCTCTTCATTTCATCGTTGATTCCATGGTACTGATCGACATGGAAATCATCAATATAAGTTATTCGTGCTCCGCGCTTCAGAATGTTATATTGTTATAAAATGGGAAAGAAACATGACTTAAAGGACTTTTAAAGAGGGATTATAGTAAGTACTCGGGTATTTGGGGCAAATATTTTCCAATATGGTAAGATTATCCGGAAATTCCAGAACAATTGTATCAAGAGTATTCAATGAGTGATTCGAAAATCAACAAACAAGCCGCAGGGAGTGTTCCTGCGGGCGCAAACACCTGGTCGATGATCCTGGGCAATGCCCACGAAAATGATTTATCATTAAAGAGGACAGATCTCCAACCATTTGTCAAATAAACGCTCACTATAATAGCGGTAAACATACCAACACTTAAGTGACAGTCCAGGAAAAACAGGATGCAAATAAACAGGAAAATTTTAATCGTTATGAATGTTAATAATGAGACCCATGCTGATAGGTCCATGATCCTCTAGCAGAATTCATGAATTTGGTAATTTCTAGAAATTTCTAGAAAATTTACGAACTCAAATGTCTAAAATTCAAAATTTTAGGGTCTAAAAAAAAGACGCGTCGTTACGTTATTTATGAATTTTCTGCACCAGCAGTACATTAAATCCTAATTAAAATATGCGAAAAACGGCGGCAATTGTTCAGATTAAATGACGTTTTCCGCCAGCTTTTTAGCAAATTTCGCGTGACGTTTAGGCCGTTAAAATTTGAGTTCTAAACATTTTGCATAAGGAACTTTTTAAGTTTGTCATCAAGCAAAGGATCACTTATAGTCAGAGACATGAGAGTTGACCGCTTCGTCGAATAAAAAATAACTTTATTCATGAGGTTCTACTCCCCCTACTGATCTAATTAATTTTTAACTTTTCAATTTGGGGATGGGATAGGGGAAAAAGACCAATACCCTTCACTCCCTTATTTTAACATGGTTAAATTCTCATTTTCTTTCCTACAAAGCGGCCAACTCTCATGCCCCTAACTATAGGTACTTATTGTCCTTCCATTTACAGACACCCTCTATGGCAAAAAAATTAGTGCTGAATTCACATGCTCAAGGTCAATCACTTAATGAACCTTCCCAATGGTATGCTTTACTGTATTTCAAATATTTTAGAAACCTCAGCCAGCCTGGCCAGCCCAAGCTCACCTTGAGTGGCTCTTTCTTGCCCATTTTCTCAAAATCTTCCAAGGGGAAGGGTGTGATTAAAAATTGTTTTTAGACTAATGTGGTGTTGCTCTACAGGATAGCAATTGGAAATTTTCCTCTATGTTTAATAGTTTTCGAGTTAGCAAATGGATGACCTTAAATTTGGGGTCAAAGTCAAATTTGAGTGCGGCAATGAACCCCCCCCCCCCGCTTTTACCTATAAACCAGACACATCAGATCTCGGTTATCTGGCAGCTTTGAGATATCTGCCATGTTAACACACTTTTTGGACACCCTGTATATTGTTAGTGGAAATAGGTAAAGAACTAAACATAATAAGAAGCAAAAGAAACAATTTCTACATTATTTCTCTATTTAAATATTGTTTCTACTTATTGGTATAAGAAATTACAGTGCCGAAAATTTTAACTTAAAAAAATTATTTAGTATATATCAAAGTTAAAATTCAGGTTTTTAAAGCTTTCTCTTTAATACATTTTTTTCATATCCCTTTGCATCGAGGCAGGGAAATGAAGCGACTCATAGAAGGAACGGCGATTTGGAAGAGACTCCTGGACTCATTTGGCGGGAAGAAACTTTTTTTCTGCTGACTTGGAATGTGGATGATCATTTAGTAATGCTTACGTCAGAACAAGCAGAGAGAAACTCGGTTTCATCCAAAATCCAACGTATACAGTTCCAGATGAAGAGAGAAATTACACTGGTTCGAAATATTGGCTAGAAAAGATGAAATTCAAAAGAACGTTAAAAGAATTCTTAGGATTTTTTTTTCTTCAATTAAACAATAACGATTGTTTGCATAACTATTGATTTTCTTAAACTAATTCTATCGTGTTTCATCCTCAGTTTGAATCCTTTTAATAGTGAAGTATTATTAAATGAAATTACGAAGTCACATATGACATTTTAATTGGATTATTCAGCATTCTAGTATGAATTCTTCGTATTCATTATATTCATTGATCCGTTAATACATCACGGTCACCAAAATTCTGGATTGCTCTTCTACATGAAGGGATAAATTTAATTTGATAAAATTTTCAACATGGCATTCGCTGAAGCTATTTGAAAGTATTCTATATTCTGACAAGACCATGTGCTGCATTTTAAAGTTTATTGAATGATATTAGCAGTCGAACTTTTCAAAGTTGATTATGTTCAATCACATGGAAGTCGGCAGTTTCTTCTTTTTTTGTAACAGCAATGAATAAAAACATCGATAAGCCAACATACTCACTTATAATGACAGTCAATGAGTAGACGTCCGTTATCTATCTTCTTTAGGCAGGTATATAATATTAATCAAGTTTGATCTCTAATTGGCTCTGAAATACCGATGCTACTACTTGAGGAATATTCATGTAAAAGCGTTTAACTTTATCAGATTAAAATTTGCGTATCCGAAAGAATTTTATAAAGTTGTAGTACGCATATGATTACAACTGGCTGACAGGTCGATATTTAGCTAAAAACATCAAGTTTTAGTACAGACAGTCATTTTGTTTAAACTTCCATTGGTGATATGGCCGACACTACTTGGAGTCAATTTCTTCCCAAATGCGTTGCAACATATCTAGCATCACTTGAGGTGATTCAGAATTCATATCCGCTAAATCGACGGAGATAAGAGTGAAAGATACACAAAATCTTCAGGTCAAGCTATTGGCCAAAAAAAGTCCATGACATGGACTAATCTAGGAATCGAGAGGCCAGGCTGTCGGATGTATACTTTATTATCAATGACAGTCATGTCAAATCAAAATGAATTAAAATTTGAGCTTTGCTATATAATTGCCAGTCAACCTATTATTTTTTGTGTACACTAACATTGTACAGAATAAAGACATAGTTGAATCTTTTTAGGACTCCTGTAAAGAAGGATGAAATGTTATTGCTATTTATTGCTAACAAAGGATATGAAGAAACAAAGAACACCGCCTTCTGATTAGATATCTAAAGATATTACGGGACCAGATATATAAGTGGACTAAAAACAACTCACTTAAGCAGGCCAACAAGAGAATGTTCTTTATTAAAACCAATGCAAGAAAGTTAAATGGAAACAGTCGTTATGACAGAGACACTGGTCCCCAAAACTCAATGTAGATGTTTGTGAATTCACTGCACGATACAAACTGATGGCTGTTAAGGCATGGTCACTGCACAGAAAATACACACAGGCACGCTTTTCATTAATGATGTAATTTCCGTCCATTGGTATCAACGCTAAGCCTGTCATTCTTATAAGTCTCGCTTTCTACTAATGAAAGATCCATCAGGGCGTTAAAGTATCTCAGCTGGAGGTCGCACTTACCTTTATTGAGCACGCGTCCCAAGGGCAGAATTTTTGTAATTTTTGGGTCAAACTAAAGACGAATAAAACAAGAATATGCTTTCTGTGATAGCTTTGAGTATTATGGAATAAACTTTATTAGTAGTATCTTCTAGTGTAAGACTTTTGTTATTAAAAATTTCAGTGTATAGATTTCAAAACCGTGGTTTTTAACGCTCTGGCTAAAATCGAAGAATTTGCTTTTCACCGCTCTCTGACATTGTGTGAAGAGGAGAGGGAAGAACTCTCATTATGGCTATAATGGGATTCCGTTGTTTTACCAGGAAAAATTGTAATTGATATCTAGTCACTTTTGACTGATGTTTTGTCTCTTTAAAAACTGGTAAATTGAAATTTTAGGTTATCATCACAAATAACATTGAAATTATTTCTTGTACTTGTTTTGTGTAAACTTTGTTTTTGTTTATATAGTATTTCTGTTTTAATGAGAGACTTATGCGTTCACGATATTAGATTTTGAAATGATGTCTGTTACAAAATTACGCCGCTATGCTTAAATCCATTGATAATGGTTAAAGATTAGCCAATTTAGGCAGAAACAGAAAGATTATTATTATTGCTTGCTATTTTGATGATTGTTTCCATGACATGGCACTAGATAGCAATTCATTATTGATATCCAGTCCCTTGATGACTCGATTTAGTTGATGTTTGCCATATGAAATGGAGGAGTAACAAGCATGACTCGAGCGATGTTTCCATAGGAACCGAGAGACTGAAGAGAAGCTACTGTTGCCAGGGGGAATATAGTGTCAGATGGAAGCTGAGTAGCAATCTCAAGAGACCACCAATCACTGCCACTGCTGAGTGATCAATTTCATCCAATAATTTCTTCCGATTCCCCTGTTATTTTCCCGTTCTTCTGCATTCTCTCCCATTTGCGCTCCGCATCTTCCGACGCTTTTGGAGAAACGGAACATCGACGACCGAAAAACATCGACGATACCATTTATTACGCAATTACAAGGGGATTAGGTAATAGAATTGCATATAAAAGCAGTGATGTGGTGATTATATCATATTTGCTTCATTTTATATCTTGAAACATGAACTGAGTATGCCGAAGAAAAACATAAGGAAAGCTTATTGAAAGTTTGTGATGGTGAGGGGATTCAAACTGTTGGAAATTTTCTTCATATAAATGCTATAAATTTTTAATACTGAAATAATGGAACTATATAATTCGCTATAATCCTAAGATGTTTTTATTATATCTTTATTACGTTTGAAAAGATTGTAAAATGAGGATAGAGAATAAGCAATTTGCAAATTAATATTATGAAATAGTCAAATTTTATCTAAAAATGTTTTATATCAGAAGAGCATGTACTGATGCACCACTGACTTATTTAGAGCATTAAAAACTTTTTGTTCAACATACAAATTAAAAATCATTCTTTGCTGACAGAAATTGGACTTTTCAAATTCATAGCTGCTCAGTGTGAAAATGAATTTAGTTTTATGTCAACTATAGGTATATGGCTGGTTCTAATTACAATTTTAAGTTTTAATTTTGAAAAGAATGCGTAAAGAATGTGAAAAAGAATATTTACAGTGAAATTTTTTTTGAAAGAAATATATTAATTTTTATTGTGCATAAGTTGATATTAAATTTTGTTTTTTCTATAATTTTAATTTTTAATATGTCTGTTCAATTTAACATATTTTTTGTTACAAAGTTTAGTTTATGCTAATTATCATCTGATTTCTCAAAGTAATATCTAAGGTATATTTATAAGTTATTATCTAAGGTAATATTTAAGTACTATATTACCTTTATGCTTGGAGCATTAACTCCGGTTTTTCATTTATTAATTTCCTTTGCATACTTATTTATCTGACGTCTTCTGTAAAAGATTTTAATTTCATTACTCTAAAAGACATACGAGGCGTGTCCGAAAAGCATCCGGATTGAGGCTACAAAAAAAAAAGTAGGACTCGTTTCCTATCCGGATCGTGTGACAACTTTCTGCTGATGACGTAATGAAATTTACAGCTGTTAAGAGTGCCGCGTACAATTATTGTAACACGCTAAAGCAGAACGTTTTTCTTTTCTCGTTCCGTGGTGAAAATGACAGAAAAAAATTGCAGCAATTCTTGACAAAACACCACATCGCTCAAGTCAGGCAGCCTCCCTACTCACCTGACCTAGCTCCGTGGACTTCTTCGCATTTCCGAAGATTAAGAAAGTGCTCAAAGGACGGAGATTTGAGAATATGGATGTGACAACGCAAAAATGCGACGGCGGAGCTCTTGGCCAACCCAAAGGGGCCATTCCGTACTTGCTTGGACCAATGGCAGCAACGCTAGGCTAAATGCGTTGCTGCAGACGGTGCCTATTTTGAAGGTGACTAAACATTTATGTGAGTTCGAACCGCATTTATGTGAGTATGCTCAATCCGGATACTTTCCGCTAGGCCTCTTATGTCTTTTTTTCACATTGATTATTAATTAGATTTTCAACTTCAAGCACTGCAATTGTGGCTTTGCTGGACGACAGCTTTGATCACAGCAAAAAAAAAATTATGATATTCAGTACTGATGGTATTGCATGCAGATTAGCGAATCTGTTCACCTATTATAAGAAATTGCGGCAAACATGACTATTAAAATTATCAAAAATAGAATAAAATTAGACATGTATATGAAAGATACAATATGTTAAACAATCATTAGAGATTTCTTAAATTACCAATACATAAAATAATAAGAAGTCTATGGAATGTATTAAATCCAAATAAGAAATGTTGATATCTTCTCATCCGGTGATTTTCTAACACGTCGACTTTTTCAATTAACTAAATGGAGGAACGATGATAAAGCAGTTTATCTGTTAAAAATGTTAATTTGAAATAAGAATCCAGATATTTAAATTCTTGAATTATTCACGCTAAAGATTTGGCCATCACTTAAAATTATCACTTACAATGTTAGTTAGCCATCAATAAGACTGAGAAAAATCACCAACCTCCTTTATCGGTAGGTATAGAGTGAAACACTGCCAGCAGTTGTGAGATCTTTAGAAGAATTTTTTGAAAATATTGTTTAAACCCTTTAGAGCAGGGGTGACCAACCTTTTTTTGTCTCGGGCCAAAATAAATTTCCGAAGGTTTTCAGGGGGCCAACCATTTGTAATTCAAATCACATTCAAGTATTTTATGAAACATTAACCACGTACAATATTAGTTGTTAATAAATTTTACAGTAAATAGTTCATTTCGCGGGCCGCATAAATTTTTTTGGTGGGCCGCATTTGGCCCGCGGGCCGCAGGTTGGTCACCCCTGCTTTAGAGAGACTTAAGAATTAAAAAAAAATTCATATTTTTTAAAGAGATTAATTATGCAGAGGAAAAAACAAACACATACAAAATTAATTATTCTTATTATTAATAAAATTATTTACTCAATTTTAACAAATATCTATTGCATATAATGACTGGGTTATCTGGTCCCAAGTGTTAATAATGTGAATTCTTAAATTGCTTTTCATGCTAAAGTAAATAAAAAATATATTAATTATTTTCTAATTTGAATAGCTTCATTAGTTTGATAAAGGAATTGGCAAATTTGATAAAGCCACCACTATTTAATATTGTGTCTGAAAGAAGAATTAGTAGTGTCCAATTAATGACAGTTTCTATTTCTTAATTTTTATTGTAACGATGTCCAACAATTGAAATTAAAAATTTAATTCAACTTTCATTGGACAGGCTATGGTTGAAAATAACCGGAAATATTCAAACTTTTAATGCATCCATGTCATTTTCACAGTTGGGAATAAATAAATCTTGTGGTACAGAAATCCCTGGACTTAGGACGCACCATAATGGCATTGCATAAACTTATATCGCGCTTTGAGAAATGCAATTCTTTTGGTTATTTTACAACCGTCCTGAGACTAATCAGCGTTTCAACTGTACAATTAAAATTGGGAAAATATGAAGAGGAAAAAAGGGTGACTTGCGGGATGTCTCTATAACTCATCATAATTGTATCCGAAGAATTCAGTTGATGACATTTACCATTGTGGTCACGCCTATCAACAATCCTTTAACAACAGAATTTAATAATCGTTTAACATAATCATTTCTAAGTTGAAACTAAGTACAGGTTTATATTCAGCAACTTTTCAACCGTGTCAAATAAAATATGCATATTATCAAATGAAATTCTTTGAAGTTCATAGTTTATGTATCACTCTAGCGTAATAATTTGTTAAATGATCGCACAAGTTATGAAATGGACGAAATTGTTTGAATTCCACGTATTTACAAGGGATTAAATTAACAGACCATAAACATGATATGCTCATGCTTGCTCATTTATCATTCATGTTTAATAAATATTCTTGTTAAATTCTTTGTTAGAATAAATTTTGTACAAATTCACAATTTACACAGTAGCCTGGTATATACCTCCCTTACTTCTGTTAAATTTATTTTTAAATTTGTGGACAGTGGTGTTTTTATTTTCCTACTTTATATTTTAGAATCGCTGCGCTTGCGAGTTTTGTTTCGCCGAACTATAGGAAAAAAAATATGAGCTGGAAGGTGCTTCTTTCTTTTCAAAGGCGCTCACGTGGCAGAAGTGGGATCTCTATTGGGCGCAAAAGAAAAGTCCAGGCGTAAGAAAGAAAAAGAAAAAAGAAACGCTCCTTCGAAAAATACGTGATCAGATTCGATTCATTTTCCCCGTAATAAGGGCTCGAATGTGAATGATCAATCGGCTCTTCGCCGCAGTCGAACCGCTCTTGGTGAATGCCTTTTCTTAATAAGATTCGTCGAAGAGTTAATTAAAATCAGTCTTTCAAAAATTATATTATTTATGCCAAAGATTCTTGATTAATTTTCGGTTTTGTAAATTTCAATTAACATACTTATCTGCTTTAATCATTTAAATTAAAACTTAAAGAGCTACTTGATTCTTTAGTTGCTTTCATTATTTAATTCTCTATGGATGTATGATTGAAGTAATTCTGTTTTGTTGCTTTCAAAAGTATACTTAGAGTACATTATAAAGTTTTGAAAAGTCATATTGTTGCTTTACATCATTAATTAAAAAGTTACCTAATGGTTCCCCAATTATCTATATGAGAACCTTAATCTCTATAAGATTAGTACAGACTGTAGTACATCATAGTCTCTATACCATAAAAAGCAGAAACTACAAAATTTCGGTATTCCAACATGGTTCTGTGTACATTCTATAATCATTCGTTATAAAATGAATAGTTTCACATTTGTTGGCAGCAGCGCTTGGAGTCGTCAAAATTTTAGTCATAGTCCGACTTCTATTATTTTAAAACCGCTGGGAAAATATACTTTTACTTGCACTATTAATCGTATAAGCATTATAAAGAAATATCGTGAATTGAAGATAACTTAGACCCAAAGCACTTTTTATGTATATTTTCAAGATTAATAATTTGTCCCTAGTTTGAAAATTCTACCACGACCTTGGATGACAATTTTTAGTTATCCAAATATTGTTTACTAGCTCTTCCCCGCGACGTCATCTGCGTGGGTGTTTAAAAATTCTAAACCGGAACATAGTTAAAAAAGTTGCTAAATATAGATATTTGCTTGTAGCGCCATCTGTTTGTTTGTTTTGTGAACTAAAGTATACCTTGACCGCAAGTCAGCTTGTCTGCAACTGCAACATTAAGCAACTCAGCGGTCTTCTCGTGGCGCGCGGACAGTACAACTGCTATCTTAAGAGAATTTAGCCTAGAATTCGGCGATAAATCATACACCATTTTTTTAATTACACCTAATACAATGCAACTGTGAAAACTTTTCGTGTAGTAGTTTTTGCAAACAAACATACATACTTACAGACAGACAAAAATTATATAAATGATTTTTTGGTTTCTGTTAATGTTAGTAAAACCTATCGCGTAAGATTTTCTTAAATATTTTCTAAGTACGGACACCGGGTCGGTTACAGTTTTTTTGTAGGTATAGATAACAATTATAAGAGAACCATTATATCAAATCTTTTTATGAGTACACACGGTAGGCTTTTGGCGTGGTAATATGTTTGAATTGCGATTATCCGATTATCTTTCATTATAATCAGAACTTAATTTTACAACATTCTCGGTAAGTTTTTTAAAAACGGTTCTTTGGATGAACTCCTGCAACAATTAACAAATGAGTATTCAGTTTATTAGTGGAAATAATTGATATGTTGAATATCGTTTTTACTGTTTGTTATTTTTAGTTCTTGTTTTAATTTATCAACGAAATTTGAAATTTCCTTATCTGAATTCGTTGTCGAGGAAAAGTTTCAGGCATACAGTACATCACCGCCAATTACATCACTACACTATTCTCTGTAATCAGACTCAAGTGATACAGAAATGTAACCATTGGTTCTTTCACCCTATTGATATTGATAGTCTTTATTATGCCAGGCAAGCGCAAATTTCTATCTTCATCGGACAGAATAAAAGTTAATGAAGAAAATAGGAAAGGCGTATCAAAGCGTGCTTGGGAGAAAACAAATTCAATTACGTCAAAACACAAATTCAACAAATTCTGAAGGCACAGGGCTCTGTTATTAATAATAAGGTTTTGGGCACTGTTCATCAGCTTTCAGATGAAGGGGAAGCAAATGTTGCTCTAAAATTAATAAAGGAGCTCGAAAAACATTTTGAAGATTAAATTTTCACTAGTAAGACAAGAAGATGAAACAAAGTAATTTTTATTCTTTCATAAAAAAATTAACATATCTGTTTTTGATTATGTTGTTGATTTGTAACTTTTTTGATTGAAACTTTATATAACGACCACTTTTGAATGGTCCCATGGATGGTCGTTGCACGACAGGTTTTATTATATATAATTTGGATGTAAACTTTCATTCTGAGTTGATTAAAATCCTTCCTTTCATTGTATTCCGCATAGTTTACGAGGTATCGGCCAAAATTAAAAAAAAAAAAAGGCAAATCGTAGAGAGGTCGCATCAGTGTCAACCGACAGCGTATTGACTGCCAAAAAATGTCATGAGCACCGGCTACTGGCTAGATCAGACGTTCGAATTTTCAAAAATGTTTGTTTCGAACTTCGATATCTAGTGCAAGAATCAATACAGCAAATTTCCAAATGACAAATGAAACGGAGCAACAGTAAATGGCTAGCTCTAAAAACAGATACAGAACTATATTGATAGACAAAATGTTATATCAAGCTGAATATCTAAAGAAAAAAAATATAGCTGTACGATATTCACATATTTTATATACTACGAAATAAAATACTTTACAATGTTTTTGAACAGAGAAGATAACCTATTATCTTCAAAACTTCTAACAGCCAAAACCATACCAAATCAAAAAGCACCATGAAACAGTTTTTTTTTTAATTAAAATATAAGCAATGTGGGAATCTTTAGACTAAACTGCAAGACATATAACATATATACATGTAGAACACTTATGTACGCGATGTACCAAGGAACCTTTCGTGAAAGGTACAAAGAACACTTGAAAGTCAAAATGTAGCAAAGTTGAAGACATTATGAAATAATGATGCTAATAAGATAGAAATAATGGAAAGCGTAGAAGTGTACAAACAAGAAGCACAATTTATTGTAATATTTTGATTGTCAGACCGTTGCAAGAATTTTTCTTGATTGCTCTTAATCTTTTGAAGCAAATTATAGTAACTAATATTAGTTCCGATTAAAACTCTTTCAAACGAATTGCACTTAAGGATGGTAGAACTTAATCATCAGTGAAAAGACAGTTTCAGTACAAACATTGTTGAATTCAGCCGATTTCCTTGTTAACAAAACCAGAGGAACCGCATATTTAGATGAGAGGAAATTGTTGAAACCCTAATCGTTTGTTTTGTTTGCCTGACCATTCTCTTGCCTTTTCTTTTTTCCATCTTCTTAAAGTCGTCGTCTTCTAACTCCCACCCTCAGCCTTCGTTGAAGTTTTCTTGGCCGATGGTTTTTGTGCCATGTAATTCGTGAAAGGCAAAAGTGTAATTCCTCCCCAATTGGTTTCCATGTTTTCTCTTTCCTTTTCACTTGGTTGCCATGGCGATGCAGTTTCGCGGTCGATCGCTTCTCCCGGTTCCGTCATCAGACCGTGTAATATTTTTTATGCAAAAAAATAAGGAGAGAGAACGAGCGGGTGCTTGAAAGGAAAAAGAAACTGGTTAAGTGGATGGCGGACCAACTACATGCGGTTGGGTTTTTAAAACTAAGAGCTCGCTGAATGGCATGAAGTCACTTATTTAAAAGTATATATACTCATCTTCTGTTGTTTTCATATATGTAGACAACAGCAGGATGGCAAAAAAGAAAAAAACTTTCATAATTTGAAAAGAATATTTATATTGCCCGTTTCAGCATTCTAAGATAGAATTCTTTTTAGTTTAACAATTCAAGATTTTATAAACAACAAATATTTGGGAAATTTTCTTTTTTCTTTCTTTCCTTTTTTTTTTTTGATTTTCCAAAGTGCTTATGTTTGATTTTGAAAATATTACTTTTAAATATAGTCTATAGTGCGTTTCAGAGCAACTTGAGTGTGTTAGAACAGTTACGGGACCGAATAACATGTAGTTGATCCAATATCAATGCGCGTTTATGGCTGCCTCTGAGGATGGCTTCTCACTACTTTTCTATGCGACGTCACATCAGGGCGTGAAAAGGTTGCGTAACTGTTCCAATACACTCAAGTTGCTCTGAAACGCACTATAGATACGAAAAATTTTTAGTTACCTTTACAAGATTTTTGGAAATCGTATTACTTATTTAAAAGGCAGTTTTTGTTCTTTGTACAATGAAGAGACGTTTATTAAATTTAAAAAATAATATCAATCATCGCGCAGACCGATGCTTTCAATTAAGAAATGGTATTGAACGAAGCCGCCTGTTATTGCCAACCAATAAAAAAATTAATTCCCCCCAAGAAGGAATAGGAGAGTAGCAAAGCTCCAACTAATAAAAGTAAAAATAGAGTTTATCTATTTTTATCCCTTTTATACCCATTTTAACCCCCATAATTTTTATCAAAAAATAGATTTTCTCGAACGTAGTATTTAGCAAATGTAAGATCGAATGGCATATCACATGCCATATCTTGCCATTTAAAAACTTTATAATTCTAAAGACCATGTGGCTGCTACTCCCATAACCCTGACCCCGCTGGGACAATTTGGCCCGAATTTCAAAGTAATATAGATCTTGCCTAGAGGAATTTGCATACCGAATATCACTCTTTTACTTACGACATAGACCAGATGGTACCCTCTAACTCCCATCCCCGTAACTCCGACCCCAGTAGGCCAAACAAAACCAAAATAAATAATGAAGTAGGACATGCCCATGTTAAGCTATTTAGGTCTACAGAAATGATTGACACAAGCCCTCTCACGTCGTAAACGATCTGCACACGACAGCGAAACGCCGAGAAATCTACAATAAGGGTCTTGAGTTATGCGAAATACACAGATTTACTCTGATGGCGGTTGTTCTTTCTGTCGCCATCTGTGTACATGTAGATAGCAAACGCGAATATCACGAATATCAGACAGTGTGGGTTTTGTGGAAAGAAGGAGTTTCAGGAGTGGATATCCATCATCGTATTATGTAGGTGTGGGGAGACAAGGCATCGTCAAGGCGAACCGTGTTCTGCTGTTTGGCAAAGTTCAACAGGGGACAGAAACTCCAGCCAAAGAAGTGAGCAGAGGACGATCTTCAAAATCGCGTACAGCAGCAAATGTGGATGCCGTGTCGAGCTTGATTATGGCGAACAGACGCATAACATTTGATGAGCTGCAGAACGAAACCGGGGAATTGTAGGCTATTGTCTGTAAAGAGTGCACCAAGACACCCAAGGAATGGATCGCCACATCCATCCGTAAATTCCCAGGCGATTGGCTGATGCGCATACACTTGCATGGGGAGTATGTCTAATTAATGTAATATGCAGTTTTTGTGAATAAATTATTTCCAGCCTGTGACTGCATTTGTGTCAATCATTTCTGTACGACCCTAGTACATTCTGAATTTTTTTCAACTTTTATTTCACAAAATGTGGAAAATATGAAGGAGATGGACAGACGGGTATTTGAGCTCCATTCTTCCGCTACTTTTAACAGATGCAACTGGCACTTCCTGGATTAGTCCTATAATTACTTCTTTATTTACAGAGGCAATGATTTAAAGATGTTGCGTGTGTTTGATGGGTTGTCCACGGAGAAAGTACATTGCGAAATGCGTCCCGTGTATGATGAGAACTATATGTCACGAAAAGTAGTATTCAATTGGATCTAGGAATTTAGCAAGGGACAACAAAGCATAACAGATCTGGAGCGTCCTGTTTGTCAATAGAGTTTGTAACCGATGCCACAATGCAGCGTGCGGAACAACTGATCCGTTATCTATTGGCGATCTATTTAGGGCCCCGAAAAGTCATCTGAGTTCACCGTTTCGAAGATTATGCAGCCGTAGCCAAAGAGGTCACTCTTTGCTGCTGACTTTCAAGAACTTGTAAAGAAATAGGATACGTGTCTGTATGTATACGATGATTACGTTGAAAAATGAAATAATTTTCAGGTAGTTACTCTAAGACTGTTTACTCTATCCAATTTTGCGATTTATTTATTGTCTTATAAATATTTACTTGTAGTGTGAATTCTTTCTAATGTCAAATATCTTGGCTATTTACTGAATAATAAACCATGCTATCCTATATAACTTTATTAAGATGTGCCTGTAATGTTCTATTTTAGAGACTTACGCTAAGAACATCTCTACTTAAAGGCATAAGGATGAGAGATTCTTGGAAAGAAGAAAGGGGTCAAATAAATAAAGGGGGATTGTATTTCAGGGAATCTTTTTTTATCTAGTCTGTTTTAAAGAACTTTTGGTTAATTGCCAAAAGAAGAAGAATAATCTAAGCGATGGGGAAAAAGTTAATGCGATTCTGAATTAGCAATTAAAGAAATTCAGTTCCGAACCGATAATTTTAAATAAAAAACAAATTAATTAAGTGGTCATAACAGCACGTGACAAAGTAAAATGAGTTCTTCTTGGGTTCTCTTCGATTCGCTGAACCGTGAGATTAGGCTCTCTCTTACTCTTTGATTTCCATTCCTTCGCTGACTGGTTTCACCTCAATCACCTGAAGTGATTGATTACACTCCGCTTGCAAGGACTACTTCAGCTTTGTTTCCCTTTCCACCTTTGATACTCTCTACTTGTTCCACTTGATTGATTGGCTGGATATTGGGTTTTCTTAACACAATGTTCGGGTCTCTTTGTCGCTTTTGAGCATTAAAAAATGCACTTCCTTGCATCGATAAACTTTAAAAATGTTATTGCCTTCAACAGAAATTTAGTTGATTTATATTGAAGGTCCATTTTTAAATTTATTAACTAATTATTGTAACTACGAAGGTGAGGAATAATATCAGTGAGATAAAGTCATATCTGTATAACGAATTCATTTCGACATTGAGTATGGATGTTAACAAAATACGGACTTTAGCCGGAAAATGCATGGATTAATCTGTCATTGTAAATTGTGTAGAGTATCTAAAGCTAGACACTTAGACGGCGTTTTTGTTTATGATTTTTTTCTTCGATAAATCTTTATTGTTATTAAATCTTTATTTATCCGCGTTTAATAGCGTTTGTGGTGGCAATAAAAATTAGCGAGTATATTTATCACAAAAATAGATCTTGGGCAGAGCCTTGAATTTCAATCGAAATTTTGACATTAATTTTCCGAGGCAGTCATGAAGATCTATTATCATTTGAGTCTTCATAACAATAAAATCTGTCTTCTCTTTTTACTCTTAATTTGTTAATGAGAGCGCTTTGGGTAATTAAAAAGTCACAGTGTAATAATGTAAAAGTTCATTTGTTTTTAATTGAATTATTTACGCATTAAACTCACGGTTTATTTCTTAATTATGGAGTGATTTATATGCTTTAATTTGCCTGAAAAAAAAGGGGAGAGCAACTTGTATGTGATCCTCATTCCTCCCTCTGCTATTTCACCGTTGACTTTCAAAAGAATGATTTCACTCGTACACGAAAGAAAAAACATTCCAACCCTTCTTTGTTTTGCTTGGAGATTTAATTAGAAAAAATCCATTAAACCTTTTTTATGATGATTACGAAGGCTTCTGCTTTTGCTCATTGAGTTTTTTGTTTTAATTTTTTAACCGTGACAGTTGTACCCTCCTTTTTTGCGTTAGGGTCGCTGACACCCACTGTGCGACTGAAATATCATAAACGCTCTTCGGTCGTAAAGAAAACATGGAACAAAGATATTTTCGATAACAACTATTTTTATATAGAAAGCTTTTAATTATAAGAATACGGCAAGGATGAAGAATAATGTCATAGTCTAATGTATGTATTGATTAATCCTTAGCTTAATTACGACGGATGTAGAAGAAAAGAAGGACGAGACGCAATGACTGTGCCTAATTACATACTGGATTAGGTTATTTGTAAGAGCACTTTAGAAAATAACAAAATGTCTCAAACCTTAAATTAAAGTTTCTATTCTACTGAATTAAAATAGTTATATTTCAACTTAAAGAAATTTGATATCGTCTGACTAGACTGTAAAGTTCCAGTCAGATGCTAAGTCATTTCCCTAAAATTGCAAACTTTTCTAGATTGTCTGTCATTTCTTGAAGCCGTAATGGTTATTAAAGCTGAATTTATAGTCATATTCTTATTTTTAGCATGCTAAAAATACCAGAAACAAAGGAGAGGTTAGATAAAAATAATGAAAATTATCACTATGTGACCAATCAGTACACAGTCCATTGGCTTAGAGGCAGAGACCGTTAAAAAAAACTCATTGGCTTTTTTAACGATCTCTGCTTAGAGGGAAATGAAAAGTGGCTATTGAAGACCGAGTGGCTGTTACGTATACTGTTGAAACTTTATTTCGGATGGAGATTCGAGAAAATAGTGCAAAATTTAATAAAAAATACGGTTTAGATTCGAAAATTTGAAAAAATTTGTTCGTGTTAAGCGGTTTTGTATAAAATGTGTGTTTGTGTTAACAGGTTAAATTTGCTCTACTTAGCGCTTCAGGGGAATGGGACAAAGGGTTTTGTTCATGTTAACCGAGTTCGTAATAACCGGGTTATACTCTACATAGATACTTATAAAGTGTACCATAAGCATTATGTACACAGATGTCTCTTTCATCTGTGATATGTATCTATAATCCCGTTTGTATTAAAACGATGTGGAGAGAGCGTCCTTATGTATGGCAATGATAACTTAGATAACAGTAACACGGAGAAAATAGTAGTCCAATGAGCACAAATCCTGAAATTCTGATGACTGAAAACCTAATCTAACTTTGCGCTTTTTCCCACACCAGAACGATTTGTGTTTACAGAACCCTTAAAGAAGTTACGAAACTCAAAACCAAGTTCTTTGAAGTTTTTCTGTTAAAATAAACTTCATGTAGCTGTTTTTTGTCGATGTTTTCTTTTGCATAAACCTAAATAACTCGGGAAGGAAAGTGAATTCAACTGAAAACAAATTTTTGGTGTTTTTCTTGCAAAAAATGTATTACATTGCTCCAGACCATCGGAACTCAAACGGTGAAGCAAGATGTATGTTCAGTTATGATTTCGGCAGCCATATCTTGGATTTTTTAGGCCTGATTACCACCTTGAGAAGAAGCCTGACTAGGAACAAATTTTGACGTCCATCTCATAGCGCAGAAACTGCTTCTCACACTTCTATGATGAAAATTCCCCCATCCTTGCTGCTGGCAGTGTACAATTTTATTCTTGAAGAGGAGCTTGAAGACGATGTTAATCTTCTTCCCTGAGGGTGTTTCGAATAATGGCCTTCCGCTACAGTTTATATAACTGTCGAGTATTTATTTTCGTGGCCTCTTTTGAACTACCATCAAGCAATAGCCACCAAACCATAATATTTTTCGCCGGGCTTTCAACAACAGCTGTGATGTTGTTCTCGAGGCATTTGTGAATTGCTCGCAGTGGTTCTCAGATATGTCAAGCTATCAAATATCGTTACACGCGACATATTCAAGGTCTGAAATTAGAGTCTGGGATAATTTGCATGAGATAAAGTTATTTCCTCCCCTTTTCATTCCAACGGTTACAGGCATAACTTCATCGTCAAGTGTTTGACCTTCGGTAAAGCGATGAAACTATTGGAAAACACCGATCGGGCTAATAACATTGTCATCATACATTTCCTATAAAATTTTTATGGTTTATGAAAGGAATTTCCGTAACTTTTATTGAAGTTACTGATAAAAATTGGCTTAGGTAGAGAATGAAAAGAAGGCGAAATTTCCAATAATCGATTTAAATTCTTTTTTATTACATCTGAGTTCATCTTTTTCTTTCTATTCGACTCTGATTGGTTTATTTAAGTACATATAGTCACATCTCAAATAATTACATTAATGTTTGAACTTAGTTTTCAATATTTTGTGTATTGAACTTAAATACGAATGAGAAAAAAATTGACTTAGCCTTTAATTCTGCACTTGGGAGCACTCTCTCCAATTTTGCTTAGATATCTGTTTAAAGCTGCAGAATAAATCGTTCAAACGATACCAAATTTTTTTCAGCTAGATTTGGAAAAGAAGCTCCTTATTGCAAAATTGTAGGCTGAGTCGATTTTATTTTTTGCTCGACAGTGTATTTTCCAAAACCTTCCTTAAATATAATTATGATCTGTCACTAATTTTATATGAAACAGTTTGAGCTGTGAAGGCGACTGGCTTTTTTTGTCGTATCTGTTTTCCAAGTCGAATTAGTGTTTCCATTATCCGTGAATGACGAATGTTCCTTTTATTTGAATCTCAATAAATTTTAGTATTCTTTTTTATTCTACCCTTATTCTTTTCCTACTCGGTAACTCCATGAAAAAGAACAAAGATTCTTTGGGATTTATGCTTTATTCTCGGCGATTTGAATGTCGCGAAACTCAAGCACCAATCCCGTCTCTTTTCTTCGTATTCTCTGTGGAGGAGGAGAAAAAAACTTTTATTTGATGTTCCTTTTGCTCTTCTTATCTTAAAACCTCACCTTCTTTAACGTTTCTTCGTCAGTTCATTTTCATCAAGAAGTTTTTTTTCTTTCTTTTCACTTTCATTGATCAAATTTTCTTTCACCCTGCCGAAGGATGAAATTCCACTTCTGATAAATCCAATCAGTTGCAGAAAATTGTTTTATTCTAGAAAATATTTTATAAGTAAAACTGATTTAAATATGAATTTTGTTAGAAAAGTAAGGCACTCTAAATAATTGGTATATGTCTGTTATTTGGATTAACAGGAACAGCTGAACAAAATATTCCAAGAATACATAGCACAAATGTTTTCAGGTTATATACCTATTAGTCCGTAGTTACTTAAAAGTAGAATGTTAATTTAGATTGAGCAGTAACAAATAGAGTTGTATAATAAGAATTTTGTTTTGCTCTAAGTTGGATTTTCTGTGTTTATTTCACTCTATCTTCCTCTCACCATCCTGTTTTCCAGCAAGCAGAATTAAATTAAGAAAGCATTATGAAAATTGTAACGTTAGTCTTCAATAATTATGTGCGATAATTATTAGATTTAAATTTATTTAATGCGTCATAAAAACGTCAACGTTGTTGTCGTCTGGAAAATGACATTGGTCTATTGTCATGGCTACGTCGCAGTCGATGTCCCCTTCAAATCGCGTTTTAAAGTAAGTAGAATGTGAATCTCTTGGGAAACTGAAAAATAAATACTACTTTCATTTAATATTTACCGAGGTTCTGTTAAGTTATGCTTGTTTTTGTAGAAAGTATTTGGTTGAAAATGCAGCTGACCTTTAGTCCCCGTAGTGTAAAGTACACAATCATGCATTACTTTGGAGAGAGCAAGAATGTTAAACATTTAACATATGGACTGCCTGTATACACTGCTATCAAAAATATTCTAACAAACATCATGACTTTTTAGTTGAAAATTGCTTTATTATGACAATTAAGCAGTTACTCAGCCTATTTTTTACTTGTATGATAGTGGCAACGTTTCAACCAGTAGGTCTCAATCGGAATGACACTTCATTCGTCCAGTACAATTGTTTCCAAAGACGAGAGTGAAAACAATTACCTCGCTCATGTTATCCATTGACTACTACAAAATGAAAAGAAGCCTAACGTTATTGAATATGTCGTTAAACAAGATTCCTTCAGTCAAATAAATACCGGGAATTGTCAATAAAACACAAATATTGGCATTAATAAATGGTTTACCCGTATCGCATATTCTAAAATCTGTGTTAATTTACCTTAGTAACAAAATATTAGTTTAATCATCCAAATTTTTGTCGCCTTCAAAATAGGCTACATTTGATGCAAAAACATTGATGGCAGCGAAATAAACGTCGAAACGCTTCTTGTAAGCATTTTCTGTTATGACTTTCAACACCTTCTGCAAATGGAATAATATTATTCCATTTTATGGGCTCAAAACTCGTTAAGACCACTGCCCTGAAGTGGAAGTTGTTTATTCCTCTGAATAATATTACTGTTGGTATCTTTATTAACGATGAGGCCTTGCTCCTCGGGAATAACTGAAACCTGTGTCGGAAAGAGTCCATATGTACCCTTTCCAAAACGTGTCGAAGTGGTAATTTTGCCAGTCTTCAACGAAGTGGTAATTTGAGTTTGGGGAACAGAAAATGTCCCATGGGGCCATATCTGGAGAACACGGAGTTTGGTCGATGACATTCAGTAAGGTTTTGGTCAAAAATTTGCGTACAACGGTTGATGTGTGGAATGGAGAATTTCGGGGTGCAAAATCCAAATATTGTTTCTCCACAAATCTTGGCCTTTTTCAACACTTCATTACAAGAAATTGAGGTAACATTTTGTTCGATATTTTTATCCAGGTCAACTAACAAAACTAACAGCTGTAAATAAACTGTTTAACAGATGACACCAAAACAATACGTGGCAATTAGATATATTGGTGCAAAAAATTTTCATACATTTTATGCACAGTTTTTAAATGAAAAATTTCCGATATTTATTTAACTGAAACTGTAAATAAATTATCTGTTTTTAATTCTGTTTTATTTTTCATTCACTCGAATTTGCTCGAACTTTGAGTTGTTGATTCGAATTAAAAAAAATAAAGCTTGTTTTAATCTTGTTTTCGTGATATTTAGAAATATGTTCAGGGATTGTATGTACACCCTATATTGTTCCTTTTCTTGTAAATTGTGTCGCATTCAGCTCTACAATGCAAAACATTACGTGCTTGCAGATTCAAACACACTTTATCAGATTTTTGTTACTGATTGAGACTTCTAGCAGGAAACGTCCGATGTAACCAGAGACGCTTACAGTTCAGAGACTTGGTAATATGACCTTCGATAAGATATGGGTTATTTCAAAAGAGCTCAGAGATTTCCAACGTCGAACCATCATAGGATGCCACTTGTGCAACAAGTCAATCCGTGAGATTTCCACTATTCTACAAATACCCTATATACAACTATAGGCAATGTGATTGCGAAGTGGAAGACCCAGGGAGCAACAACAGTGCAACCACCAATGGCAGACCCAAGAAATAGACTGAGATCGTCGACTGCTTGCACGTGTGACCCGGAGTAATCGAAGATGCTCTGCTGAAATGATTGTTACAGAGTTCAGAAATTCTGCTTCCTGTGTTGCTAGCACAATCACCACCTGTCGGCAACTCCATTCCCTGGATTTCCCCGGTCGTGCTGCTGCTCACAAGTCCTTCAATATTAACAACGATTAAAGTGGCGCAAAAACTCGTAGAAACTGGAGCATGGAGCAGTTGAAACGTCTCCTATGGACTTCTGAAGTTGGCAATAGACGAAGTTGTGTTTGGCGGATGTCTGAAGAACGTTTCTTACCTGAGTTTGTTGCTCATTAAAAGTTTGGAGAAGGTGGCATCATGGTATGGGGCTCTTTTTTATGGTTCGGACTGGGCCAGCTTGTTTCTATTAAATGAACGATGAATGGTGTTTGTTATCGAAACATCTTGGAAAACTGTGCTGCCAACATTGTGGGAAGAGTTCGGGGGTTGTTGAAGAAATGGAATGACCTGTACATAGTCCCGATCTCAATCCCATTCAACCTGTGGGATGAATTGGAACCTCGACTACAAGCCAGACCACGTTGTCCTTCATCCGTGCTGAACAAACCAGTGCTCTGAGGCAGGAATGGAGGGCAATTCCAGCTTTTTGCTACACCAAAAACAAATGGAAAGTCTCCCACCGAGGGCGTAGGCTGTAATTAGAGCAAAAGGGGATGCCACCGCTTACTAATTCCTTTTATCTGAAGCCTGCGACGTAGAAACGCTGATGTCCCTAAACTTTTGATCACATTGTGTAGGTTGATATCGGCAAATCCTGCTTTACTGTTTAGTTTGGTTTGGATTGGCTCACCAAGTTCATTGCTATGGGGATCGAAGTTTGAGAATCCATACGGTCAAAATGGTATACAAATATGCAAACGAGTGAATTTCGATATGCAGGCAAGTGAAGTTTCGGCTGGAATCGCCCTGTTTCTTAATCTCCTACTGTTTATCCTGGATTTTTTCACTCATGTTTTATCCGTATTTTACTCAATTTTTAAGTGAGCCAATTTCTTGGAACGCGAAACTCCGCTATTTTTCTATACTTTTCTAGGAGTGATGAATTTCTTGTTTGTCTAATTTACTGACATGACATCTGTAAGTCTGATGATCCTTCATCTCTTTTCAGATAATACCTAAGTAAGTGTCGATTATTATAAAACAGTTTCACACATCTGAAATGTCGGACATTGCTCAATATTGACGATAAATCCTATGATGCCCGTATTGAGTGCACTTATGTGTAGTAAAGATATAATTAAATGGAACTTTTTAATGATACCTATCTATTAGTGTCTGTTTACCAAGAACCTTCATAACCTTCAAAACTCCGAGTGTTGATAAGAAGACGACTCGTGCATTTATCTGCTACCATTTGTTAGATTTATTAATTTTCTTGAGTGCTTTCTCTGTTTACACTTACAACAAGAAGACTCTTTGTAAATCGACAGTAGGAGCCATTTTTCACGGCGGTAAACCGTGATGAAGGCCGCGGTGCTTATCTTGGTCTCGACGGAGTTGTAACGGGGAATGAAACAATAAATCAGCCGAAAAGTGACCTCCGCTGACGGATATTACACAGTGTGAGATCGTTAATATTTTACGTAAATTTTTTTATTCTTTTAAGAATAACGATAAATGACAGCACTAATTAGCAGTTAAAATGTTCTTTTTCTAAGCTGGGTTATGAATAAGGGGGCGGGATTCTCTGGACAGTAACAGATTTCATTCAGTTTTAAGCTTGGCCACTGTTGTTAACTCTTTATTAATAGTTTAGAACAAACAAGTTCTAATTAATTTCAAATGAAACTGCATTACAGGAAACTCGCTGTTTTTCCGTACTTTCTCCCCTGAAACTAAGCTTATTAAATATAAATCAATCTCTCTGTAAAATGCATTTCAGAGCTTTTCATAATGTCATGGAAAGTAGGCTTCTGAAGGTAGAAAATCCTCGTTCGTTATTCATTCCTCGCTCGCATTACGTTAGTTGATCCTTTGTTGACGTTGAATGAAAATCACTCTGACATATTAACTGTTTCTACATGGTGACTGTCATTGTTAATGGAGCGAATATTCCATCAGCTCTAATCTCGTTATATTCAGAGAAGATGTGATTAACAAGATCAACAGGAGAGATAAAGAAAGGTAAATGTAATTTACCAGTGATTTTATTTGTAGAATAATCGTTTATGTCAAATTTGTTACGAAATTTATTCCATCCAGTTTACAAGCGTATTCGGTATAATATTCTGTTTGATAAATCTCCTAATACGCTTTTCTTGCGTTAATCAGAAACTTTTCCAGCCTTTTAAGTGCTAGATTTCTTTTTAGGAACTTTTTTTTTATCTTGGTTTTATACTGTGAAATGTATAAAAGCTATCATGATATTGAGGTCTTTCCATAGCACACTATATTCAGCTCAATTACGCTTAGCACAGACAGCTCTTTAAGGATACAAGAGAAACCATCCCAAACAGGCTTTTGAGAACGGAACCTGAAAAAACATTGGTCGAGAAAGTTTGAGGTTCCTTCATCGTCATCAATTTACTGCGGGAAATTCATTAGCAGATCCCTGTCGTGTTTTTAAATTCGTTATTCGAGTTCTTTGTTTGTCTATCTCCCTTTAAGATCACATACATCTTACACGGGCTGTTTCATTTTACAATTTTAAGTGTCCAGAATTTTTTTCGATCTTGTATATTTGTGTATATAACTTGTCATTAGGGTATGTAGCAAAACACATGAAGTTTTAACTCAAACGTTATATGACCAAAATTATTAAAAAAATGCATAACGATGACTTTGTGACCCCTCTGTTCTCATGAGTTTTGAATGTATCGCATTTACAAAATCGTCCAAAAAAGGCCGCTCGTTTCTTACTTTGCATTCACATGGTCACATTCTTCGTTAAACTATCTGACCCATTTCTTGACCATTTCACCTCTCATGTCGTTTTTCTTAAAGAGCAGAAGGGATAGCTTGGCTTCCAGATCCGACCTCTCATTTTTTTGTGAAATTTCGTTAAAGATCTCGTTACCGGACGTACTCGATAAGTTTAAAAGCCGAATGACCACCGCAATTGTATAAGTGATGCCAGGTATGTTGCAGTTAACTTCAGGTGGGTAACCCGCCATGTCAATCATTAATCAGTCCTGTAAAGGATGATTAAAATTCAAGTATTCCCATTCAGAGTCCTACAGTTGGATGACCGGTGGGCTGAATGGCTTCAAAGTTGAAGGTTTGCTCTTCAGGGCATGGGCAATAGACATTGATAATACTTACAAGTCGTTTCCCTAACCGACCACCAGGGGGAAATGTGGCACTGCAAATAACAACGATTTAGCATCGGTTGACTAAAGTGTTGAGCAAATTGTTATTCATTAAAGAAGGTCCATTCCATCTACCAGTCACCGGTGATGGACGCTGCGAGGACGCTGAAAGGTCCTCCAGGGCCACTTCATAATGAGTTACAGCAAGTCTCACAGCAGCAGGCATCACTTATACTCAACGGAAGAAATGTTCAGTACATAAAAGACTATGTTGACCTAACCTAAACTACCAATGAATGAATGCCTCCACGATAAACAATGAATCCAGTGGTGTAATTGCTGTCCAAAATAGCAATGGGTTAAATCAGGTGAACAGGGTGGCCAGTTCTTAAGAACGCACTGTTATGTTGTCGCAGCAACTGTTAAATCAGTCCAATGTGTGGGGATGCACCATCATGTTGAAAGGTGATTGTGTTAAGGCATCCTCTTTGTTGAAACTGTAGGGTGACGAACTGCTGCAACATGTCCCGATCTAGTTAGTGTGACTTCCTCAAAGAAGTACGGACTCAAAGAAATGCAGAAAACCTTATCCATAGATTCATCTTTGTGGTGAATGTAATGGATCCTCATGAACCCGATGAGAATTCTCTGTGCCCCAAATGGGACAATTCTAGGCGTTTGCTATTCTGCACAAGTGGAAGTGGGCCTCGTCACTCCACAGAATTTTGTCAGGCCACTGATCATCAACGCGCCAGAAATGTCAAAGCAAACTGTTGTCAGAGGCTAGCATTGCTGGCTTGCAACTCGTGGAGGCGTTGGAGCTTTTATAAGAATATATTTAAATTGCACCGTATATATGGAAAGCTTAGCTTATCCATTGGTGTAATTGCTGTCCAATAGACTAAATCTAAACCTGTCTTCATTAAGATCGCAAGATAAGTTTTTCTTTTCTTTTTGGAAACATCTTAATGGGGAAAATGGTTAGCAAGGAAGAACGACTGAGAACAAACTTGCACTAGGAAAGACGAATAAAACTAAAAAGGGGATCTGATTAGAACAGTAAGCAAGACCCTTTCATGAAAATATTTTCTCATTGCTTGCAAGTCCTAAATTGTGAGGAAAAAAAACATTTTGCAAGCCTTTCAACGTGGTGGATCCAAGAAATGCATTCTATACTACTATTTTTTCGAACAAGAATAAACTCAACGGCCAGTGAAGCAAGGGCCCTTATGCTGCTTGTCTCTCTAGCTCCAAACAATTCGTTGTTCCTCCGATTTCTTTAAAAGATAAGCTTCTTTTGCATCCTTCTTTCTCCCTTTGATTTCAAATAAAACATCTTAGCTCGCCATAGTAGATTATTATAGCGTCGTCTTATTGATCACTTTTTTGCGCCTCATCCGCGGTGTTTAAAAAGAGATTGCAGTGGGAAGGCTCCTGATATTCATGCTGGTAATTTTCTGACATGATAAAAGGAGTGAAAGATCTTCAAAGTCAAAAGCGGATGAGGCCGTGGGGGTAACCGTTTTCATTTCTTTCTTTCTTCCTTTCATTTTGCTTGACAGACACCTACTTCCGCGATTTACCAGTGGGCATAACAACTTGGGCAACTCATATAATAGAACTTTTTGGGTTAGATTGCACTCTTGCTATAAATTAAAAATTTCTTTCATTTGTATAGAACTTTAATATCCACAGTTTCTTTATAAAAATTATATAAAGAGTGTATCAAAAGTCTTCAACCGATTTCAAATTTCTGTTGTTTTTGTTTAAATCAACATATAGAAGCGAGTCAATTTGCAAAATGCTGAGAATATATTCATGTTTTGACACGGTAGCTTTTAAAGTTCAATGTAACCTCGCCGGCTACACGGCACTCGTCTACTTGATACTGAAATTCCTGCAATACTTGCTGAAGCATGGCTGGTGTCACTTAATGTATGGTGGATGTGATTCGAGTTTTGAGCTCTTCAAGATTTGTTGTTAGGGGATGCACATAAACACGATCCTTGACAAAGTCCCATAAGAAAAAAATCACAAACAGTTTGGTCAGGGGAACGAGCTGGCCCCGATTGAAGTGCCAAATCTTGAGTCACTTTGCGCCCGATTCAACGATTAGAAAATTCTTCCACTGTGACGATGCTTCCTCTTGTTGGAACACAAAATCATGGATCATGTAAAAATTTCTGTCACCCTGTACATGTATCTCAATCCTTATTTAAAGCTAAATTTATACCGGCTGTATCAAAAATCTTCATCCGATTTCAAAATGTTATAGCTTCCCAACGATTGATATCACGTAAACGATCTGCATTCCATTGGAAAGAGGGGATCGTCAAGTTTTGTTTCACTGCCGCTAGAGATCTCCCGGGCGCGTATGATAGGCCCGTCAGTTTATGTCAGATGTTGCGAAACTGGCTCCTACCACTAACACCCTTAATGGGGATGGGAATGGTATTTAACGAAGCTTTTGTTAAGCTTTGAAAGATTTTACTTGAAACTCACAACGCAATTTGACTTGTTTTTTCAAGTGCATGCAGGGTTTATCCTGTCATAGATAATAGAATTCTCTTGTCTTTTCTAGACGCATGCCTCAATATAATTTCTGTGAAGTGTTCCTTCTTATCCAGACTTAAAGAGAAACTGGATCTAATTGTACATTATTTTTGTTTTCTTTCCTATCTCCCTTAAAGAGTCTCTCGATAAAGATCTGTTGTGAATTCTCCCTCCATTGATACGGATTTATCCCATGGAGAGGATGAAAATAACATTAAGTGGATCCTATGAGCAAAGTCTGTGGTACCTTTGACATTCTTTCGCTGCAAAGTAATTTTTTGTCAAATGTTTTGGTGTAGCTGAGTCATTGAGGTGTTCCTGTTCTTTGGGAATTCAGCTGGCTTTGTTCTAGCTGTGTTTTATGGAATTTTAAAGGGACCTGTTACCTTAAATCCATGAGGACAAAATGATTGTAAACTGTTTTCCTTTAAGTAATATATGTATTTAAATGGAAGTTCCTATTTTATTGATATCTGTATCATTTACTTTGATGATTATCAATATCCATTTTGTATGTAAGTTCGAAATTGAATATCTTTCTAATATCCTCTAATATGCTTAAATGTAACTTTAATGGGATAAATTTTATATTTACCTAATAGAATACCTCTTATTATCACCAAATTAAAGTTCTTTATCAATCGAATCGTCCTTTTCTTCATCTTCAGTACTTATAATGATATCTTTAGATTTTGACTGTAAAAGTAAACTTTCCAGGCGGACGGATTGAGATGGATGACCCAAGACCGTGACCACCATGTACATCGAACTCAACTCCGCTTGACACTTTCATGGGAATATGCTAAGAACAAAAACTTCATGCAATGAAATTTTGAAGGCAAGGACAAGGGTTGTTGTAGCCACAGTGACTGAAGAGAGATTGAAGAACATATGAAAAGAAATCGCGTTTCCCCGGACAATAAGAAGGAAACTGGGATTTTTTTTAAGTTGAAGTAAAAATTTGCAAAAATCGTAAGCCTGTACAGTACTTTATGTTCTCTTTGTATATTTTACAAGTGTATATGTATGCTTTCTTGCATGTATTAAAGAAAACGTAATTCTAAAAAACACGTAATAATTTCAGATTGCAAGGAAAGACCTTTACGAATACTTAATAGAATAAGTTGAGTTTCGTGTACTTACATTGAAAAAAAAAGTTTTTAGAACAGGGTGCACGTATAAACCTCTTTCATTCAATTATTCTTGCTTTCTACGTGGTCATCCTTCTTCCTCATCCTTGTCCTTAAGCTTCCCCCATCCCGTTCTTTTTCTCCATTTTCTTTTTATTGTAAAGAACGAGACAAGAGATGGAGTCGATCTCCTTTTTTTCCTTTTTTTCCTTTCTTTCTTTCTTTCTTTCTTTCTTTCTTTCTTTCTTTCTTTCTTTCTGGGATTCCTTCTTTGTTGGTAATGAGTTGCTCCTGTCAGACGTCGTCGCCTCAAACTGAAATCTGCGTGCGGAGGAAGAGGAGGTGGAAGGAAAATGATTGGACGAAACGGAAGGAGGGATCCCCTCTTTCTCTTACCCCTCCATCGTGGATCCCTAGGCTTGTCTGTTATTCTATTCCACTTTCCCTCGTGCACTGTCACTTTGTTTCATCCGCGTATTCGATCGCGTGCACTTCATTAACCAAAATTGTGTTGCGTCGCAGCTGTTAGGAATTCTCTGGACGTTTCAATAATGCAAACGTGAATATTTGAATGTATTGGTGAATGCCACCACGCTGCTTACACGATGCGCTCATTGTGAAGAATAAAGACGACTGGTTCTTTATTATTAAAAAATGTTGCTTAAATTCATTTCATTTAATATTAGATTGATTAATTATTTAAAAAATTAATGGCGAGCATATTATTACAGAAGAAGACGGAACTTCAATAAAATTCTATACAGTAAACTTACTGAATCCACGATTTCAGAATTTATTGCTAAAGTTTACAAGTTATTGAAAAACTCAGCCCTAAATAAAAAAAATAAACTTGCATTATTTCAGAGTAGTTCTTATTCCTTAAGAAGTTCATGCTAAATCTGTTTAATGAGTTCTATTAACTCATTTTTCCAATGGAAGATCTTCCAACCTTTTCCCTTTAGTAACCAACGTGTTCATTTCTTGTTGTGATGCGGTCACGTTATCGATCATCTCACTCGCCTCCAAAAAAACTTTAAAAAATTTTGTTTTTAAAATGACTAAAATAAAAAAGATTAAATTCTATTTTGAATGTAGCTGTTTTCCTTTTTGCTTATTTTGTTTGTGGTCAGTGAAGGGGAAAGAGAAGGACATTTCTCACTGTTAAGTGGAAATTAATTCGACGGTTCTTGGCAGAGAGCGGCGCCATCACCAGATCTAAAGAATTATAGTTGTTTACGTCTTTGTGTAGGTTTGCCGGAAACTTTTGAGCGTGAAATGGAAATTTAGACGAACGAGAGATAATCTAAATTTCCAGTTTCCATGGACAGTTTCCAGCCTTAGAATTTATTTCAAGAAAAATGTTTAACTTTGAACTCGGACTTAATGCGCATAACATTCATTTGTTTTCCAACTTGAAATTTAATAACGTTTTTGAATTCTTTGTTTTCTTTCTTTTATCCAAGTTGATCCAAAAGTAGTGGAAAGTTACGTGATAGACTATGAGGAATGAGTATTGATGCTTTGCTTTGTGTATTAATACGAGGGGAGTTCAATAAGTAATGCAACACATTTTTTTCTGAAAAGGGGGTTGTTTTATTCAGCATTCAAATACACCATGTTATTCCCCAATCTTTTAGCTACACAACACTATTTTCACGTAATCTCCATTCAATGCTACGGCTTTACGCCACCTTGAAGTGAGGGCTTGTACACCTGCACGGTACCAATCTACTGGTTGATGTCGGAGCCAACGTCGTGCTGCATCAATAACTGCTTCATCATCCGCGTAATGCATCCCACGGATTGCGTTCTTCATTGGGCTAAACAGATGAAAATCCGTCGATCTGCTCGAATGAGTGTTCGCATGTTCCGACATTGCAGGAGTCAGAGCTGTGCACGACCGGCCAGCTCGCGGGAGATCAGACAGTTTTGCTTGACCTTGCGGCAATGATGACACACGCTTTGCCCAACGACTCACCGTGCTTTTGTCCACTGCCAGATTACCGTAGACATTCTGCAAGCGCCTATGAATATCTGAGATGCCCTGGTTTTCCGCCAAAAGAAACTCAATCACTGCCCGTTGTTTGGAACGCACCTCCATTGTAGACGCCACTTTAACAGCTCACTATAGCGCTGTCACATATCCAACGTCAATGAAACTTGACGAGACGAAGCGGAAATGTTTGAAAATGTTCCACAAGAAATGCCCAGTTTTTTCAACCAAAATTGGCCGAGAAAAAAAATGTCTTGCATTACTTATTGAACTCCCCTCGTATTATATGTATTCTGTGTTCTAAGTTTTAATATTCGCTTCGATTACCAGTAGAAAATCGTAGACAAAAGCACCCATATAGGGAGATTTTGTAATTTGGACAGGTGAAAGTTTGAAGGTTTTTGCTTCACGAGCTCTTAGAAGAGTTTGAAGGTTTATGTACAACTTAGATCATACAGAGAAGAATTCGTAATGGCAATTTCCTTACTATTCCTTAAAATAGTTTCAATTTGTCTTTTGACAACCATCAGTCGAATTTGTAAACCGTGGTCTGAAGAAAGAAGTGTGAATCATTGCGGGGGGACTGCCCGTAGCGGTCCCACAATCCACAGCTGGAAACATTTTACAGAGGGTATGGGAGTATTGGTTATTCAAGCATCGACGAAGATAATTCGTCATGCAAGGAGCATTCAAAAAGTAATACACCACAATTTATTTCTACGACACGAACGATGCAACTCGATTGAAATTTTGAGGAGTCCTTGTTTGTCTCTATTGTGCGAATTTGCATGCTACGCCGGCCGATGGTGGCTAATCAGTGGTACACGTTACAAGCTTCACTGTGTTCCCTTAGGCATTCTATAGTCCCGATTTGGCACCGTCAGAATTCCACAAGCTTGGCCCTCTAAAAAATGCAATCCGTGGAAAACCATCTGAGTTTGATGACGATGCTGCGTATGTACGCTGTGAAAAGTGGTTGCGTGAGCAGGTTCAAAAATGGTTTCGAGGAGAAATAAACGCTCTTTCGGAACGCTGGTATAAAATACGAGTAATAGAAATGGAAGGAGGATTCTTTGGAAAATAATCAGTAGAACTGACGGGTGTAGCAATGCCATGCCTGAGTTGCAAAGTTGTAGGTTCCATATTTTCAGAGAAATAAATTGTGGTGCATTGCTTTTTGAATACTACTTCTAAGATTCGCTGAGGCGGCTTCCAGACAAGGCAACCTTTGCGAACTACCTCTACCAATATCCCATCGGCGTGCAAGCTTCCAGTGTTATCGCACCAGAGATATCTGACAAACATCTGGCATACTTTTGTGCTCGGCGACGAATTTTGCTTCAAAATCGGCGATCCTTCTATCAGTTTTTGAGTGTCATACATCTCCTCGTTTTATGGTTTTGTGTGTTATCACCACAACCTTTGTTCATCTTTCACTACAGAATGATGTTTTGATCAGGTGGTTGCAGGCTATTGCATTGGATTTCATTAGAGTGTGACGTTATCACGTGTTGGGTAAAATAATCGTTTTATAATAGAATTGATCATAGGAATAATAGAGAGTATTATTCGATTTCTTTGTGAGAATATAGTAATATAAGTGTTTTTGACGTAGTGGCATATTAAGTGGAGATAATGTAGAATTATAAATTTGGATAATTATTGGAAGGCACACGATTGTGAAATAACAGGAGGGGTGGAGCAATGACAGGAAGAGACGTTCTTTTCGAATTTTAATAAGTATTGCTGATACTGGTCATTGGAATCCCCCAATAAATAGATATATTGATTTATTTAATGAATTGTTTGTAATACGGATTTTGTGTAGTATTTGGGATCGTTGCTATTTTTATGGTTTGTTCACTTTTTGAACTGGTAAATTGATAAGAAGGGAAGAAGCCGGATGCTTGAAAAGCTTTAAAAGGGGGAGAGAAACTGAAACTTATGTGAGTCATATTTGAGAATTGCTGGAGGTAGGCCGCACGCTTTTTCCTCTCGTTTTGAACTAACGGAAAATTATGGAATGGATCTGAAATAGCATTTGCGAAAACCGCTGCTGTGCAACTTCCACATTTAGTCAAGTAGCTAGGCTGATTTCAAAGGTTCAGTTCATGGTTTGAAGTAATGGAAATTTTTGTGAATTGATTAGAGATAGCATTTGCGAAAAACGCTGCTGTGCAACTTCCACAGTTAGCCAAGTAGCTAGGCTGATTTCTATAAATTCATGGTGTAAGCTGGCTCATCAAATTTTAAATGGAAAAACCCTTGGTGTGGGTGGCATCGCCTCGAAACCCCAGTTTGACTTTCTGATTTAAACTGATTGTAAGGAGTAAGAAACGTACCCTAAGTAACATTGAAATGGAACATGTGTGTAATTGATATTCTTCAGAGTCGTCTGTTACGATTGGAATTAAAATATGGAAATTGGAACCCCAACATTCTTCAGTGAAATTGTAAGCGATTAATGCGATATTCTTCAGAGCAACGTGATTTTTCTTCGAGCGACAGGCATGGTTGGAATCCGACAATGAAAGAAGAAGACAACGGCATATTATGCGAGATCTTCTGTTGAACTTAGTGGGGACATTTTGAGACTTCCAGTGGACTCACTCACTAATCGATCCGGATTTTCTTCAGATGTGTATTTGTGCTTCAGAGTGCTAAGTGATATGATTTATGGCCTGTTAAACACAAAGGTGTTTTTAGTGTAGCAAAGTGGATTAAAAGTGCTTGGCAAGTCTGCAGGTGATTGAACTTCGCAATTGTAAGTAGAAACTGAAATTTGATATATTGATCTAATAGTGTCATGACAAAAGGTACGATAGAGAAATATATTTGAGAGAACTTTCTAAGAATAGAATTTTGAGTAGAACTATCTCTTTCCTCAGAGCAAATTGATTTTTTTATTGACATTTATTGAATTTTGCATGTTATATTAGATATAAGTACTTGGGAATTTTAGTATTAACTTTCTTCTTTTGTGTTAAGATCTATCTACTTTTTCTTCATATAGATTTAAGGCTTTATTTAACTTTGTGTCTCGTTGGTTTATTTACCTTTGAATAAAGAAAGAATTTTTATTTAATTCCAAACCCTGCTCTCCTTATTGAAATAAATAAGTCACAACCTGCCATTTTTTTAGAAGAACCTAACCTATGTCCTTGATTTTGTGTATTGAATTTATTTGAACATTTTTATTGAGCTGGCTGTCTTAGAATTCATTGCATTGGATTCTGATTTTAAGAAGAAGAGGGGGTGGTCCAATCAAGGTTATAAGATTACATTGGCACCCACTTTATATTAACTGTGAAATCAACGACATTAAGGTTACAAGAGTATACCAAATGCCTTATTTCAGCCAGATAACGCATTGTCATATACAGCAAACATCAGCAGACATGTTCTCTAGATATCCCGGGATTCTTTCTCCCATTGAGAAGCTGTGAAATATGACTGGATGTCGAATTTATATTCTGCAACGACCGCGACTTGAAGATGAACTATTACGTGGACCTCAGGAACTACTCAAACACTCTTTAATTCAGTGCTACGATTAGTTAAAGAATGTATCCCCAGTATGCTGGATCTACTACTTAACGAATTCCCCTGTATATTCAGTTATGGGGCTAAAAAGAAAATTTTCATAATAGTTTGTAACTCCCCTCCCTATGAATTATTTTAACATATTTTTAAAGAAATATTTGTACTTTCGCGCCGCATAGAATCCCTAATATTCTTTGTAAAAAAAACAATACGTATTCTATAACGTAATAAATAAGCATAATTATTCCTCCAGTTCAGATTGTAAGGACCCTCTTATAATCACTTGAGGTCTGACCATCAGCACGTCTCTTCGTGAAAGTGGCTCCATGTGACATTCCATCACGTTCTCCATCTCTTCATTCTCGTGTCTGCCTCTCTTCCCTTCGGTGGTTGGGCTCGGAAGCAATAGAAGCGCAACGTTCTCTACACCTCATTAAAATCCGTCATCCTTTGCCATGTAATTAACCGTCCCTCCCCTCAACATGCCTATGTGGGCAGAGCGGAGAATGGAGCGCTCCCTCGCACCATTGACCCAAGTGATTCATCCTATAAATTGATTAGCCCCGATATCGAATTGATTACAGTGCTTCGCCCAATTGCAAAATTGACGGCATTATGGCGAGGAATTTACTCGAAATTAATTGAAGTATTATGGAAACTGATGAAAAACTTTGACCATTTTAATTTTGCAGGCATTATACTGCACTTGAAGCTAGCAAATGTCTAATAACTCCCACTATTGCATATTTTATCAGTTTTTCTTTTGAAAAATGTCCTGACGCGGCTCTTAAAACGGTTGAATGCATTTTTTCCAATATCATTCCGATTCTAAAACATCTGAGGAAAACAGCGTGGACGTAGAAGACTTAACTGAAATAGTTGTTCAAAAATTTATTCCTTGATGACAAAAAAGTAAGAATGAAAATGTTATGTTGTTTTGTATTAATAATATTATTATGTGTAACAGAATAATTATTTTCATCAAGTATAATCAGTTGTTCCGTGATTCCATTTCTTAAAAAATCTCGACAGAGACGATGAAAAATATATACTGGTCCTGCTTTCCATAGAACTTACCAGTGCTTATCACCGTACAAACTATACAAAACGCATTCCGCACATTACTTGATAGAAAAAAGGTTCAAGGACTTAAAACTTTGCTTAGAAGTTCCATATAGCGGCGCTGTCTCTTGTTTAGCCAAAAATGGCGACGCACAGCAGAAGTCCTTTTTAAAAAAGTCGTCGTTTTAAAAATTGTCATCTTCCATAGTCTGCAGATCCCGTACAATAGTTGGTCTTGTAGCATATACCTGCTGCTTTAAATCACCCCTAAGAAAATGTTCTTAGGTGTCAGGTCCGACAAACGTGGAGGCCATTCAACAGGCCCTCCACAACCAACAAGAACAAGTCTTGAAGTTAGCGCTGCACAAGAATCATTATGTTGGAACAGAGGGTCCGGAAATGCATTAGTGGAAAGATTTCCATCCAGTCAGGTAAAATTTTTTATAGTAGCTGAAGATATTTTTGTCCCGTTAATGTTTCGTCAAAAAATACTGTTCCGATTAGAATGTTATATCAAATGCCACACAAAACGTTTACGAACCATTGCGCTTGATGCCTCATTCCACATCTCCAAAAAAAGATTTCGTGGAGCCCAGAAGTGGGTGTTGTGAAATGAGCTTCGTCAGTCCAAAGGAAAATAGGAGCTAAGGTCCAGTTCTTCAATAGCGTTCGTGGCAAAATTTCACCTTATAGGCTCTGTTGCTCATCTTCTGGCTCCAGTACCTGTGTTCGAACAGCATGGTATGCATGAAAACCATTGTCCTGTAATAACTGCCATACAGGAGTAGGTGGATGACGTGAGGCGAGAATGTTCTCTGGTTGGACTGTGGCTCCCGATTTCTTGGTCTGCCAAGTGTTCTTGGTCTGATGAGATACTGCTCCTCTTTAAAATTGTTGGATTGCACGTCGAATTGTCGAGGAAGATGGATGTGGAACATTAGGATATTGCAAGGCATATTGACGCGGGGTTTCCATAAAAATTACAATTATTGTGTGTATATACTAGCACCATATCTCGATATTGTTCCAGCGAAATGCTCGTCATTCTGAAGTGGCAAACTACTGACTAGTACTCAAAATCTTCACACAGCTATTCTTATCTCAGTAGAAAGTAATACGTCACCATTTGTGATTTACAAATGACACAGTTCTGCATCGCATTTGCAGTGCTGTAGTATTTTTAGTAAGTTAGTGATCGTTTTGTTTGATTTTATTCAATCTTTCATTGTGGCAAATATTAAATAGAAGCCATTTCATGTGTTTGCGGTTATACACGTGAACATTGCAACATAAATTGTTCATACATGGATTTTTCTCGTCCCGTTTTACGATTTTTATGCTTTTGTTTTCTTTTCGCAAAGACTGGATTTCTACTAAATCGGTGACGCACTGCATCTTTGTAATTTGAATTTTTTTTCTCTATTTATCACGGCTCAAAAAGTTAGTTTTCTAAGTTCTCAGCGCTTACACGGGCAGTGAGAATACTTTCATTAAATCGTCCATGTGCACTTTATTATTGATAGATCTAAATTTTATGACTCCAGCTTCCTTTGTTCTAAGGTTATTCGACTTTTTCGGAAATTCCCTCTAGACCCTGTATAATGAAGACTATTGCAAGGAATTAATTGGCAAAAACAACTTAATAAAAATTCCAACGTCTTATCCAATTGGTAGCTAAATTAGTCTTTGCTTAAGTTTTTTACATTCGCTATTCCTTTTTGTCCGAGAAACTGTTCTGTAACTCCCAATTTTAGGAATACGGAATTGTTTGGAACCACTTTTAGGACTTTACATTTTTTGCAACCTCCAATCAGATTTAATTTACACTCCTTTTCTTTACTTCTGTAAATTTCTAATACGTCAATAAATATTACGAATCAAAGTGATCTTCCTCTGAAAGATCTTCATTCCGATACTGTTTCATTCAACTTTGCCATTCAACTTTTGGAAGAAAAAATTTGACAGTAAGGTAGAAAATAAACTGAGGAACGTGACAGGAGTTATTGCTGAACTAAAATGAACGGCGTCGAACCATTTTCTCGTTTCTTTTTTTTTTTTCTTTTTCTCTCCGTTCCGTTTTCTTGTTTGCTCTTTGCTTACTCTTTCGCTCTATTTTCCTGCCTCTCTGACGTAGGTTGATCGGCGAACGACAGTTGTTGCATCCGGTTCTAGCCGTTCGTTCGAATCGCAACAAAAGAATCCACTGTTTTCCCATTGAAGTTCATCGAGGTACTCGGGAGATAAAAAGGTGGAAGCGTTTCACGTAGATTCTATTGTAACCAATGACATGAGAGGTTTTTTTGAAAGACAACGAAAAATGAAAAGCAAGAGGAGAAGATGAGACTATTTTAAGTCTAAGGCGTGTTTGAACAGGCTGAAATTTCAAAATAGTTATTTTTGCTTCTTTATGGGTATAAAAAGAAGAGCTAAAAAATGGAATATTGTTTTATCATTTGAAACCTTTTATTTTTTTTTACCCCATTACAATGCATTTTGATAATCCGTGACGATTGCGTTCACTGCTCTTGAGCTAATTATGGGCGAGGTCAAAAATGTAAATACCGAGTTGGGTTGGTGAAGCAATGATTATTGCTCAATTGTTAACGCATTGTTGACTATCGTAGCAAAAATGATTTTCTTCACTAACTCGGTGTTAGCATTTTTGACCTCGCACTATAAAGTGGTGTTCCACAGATAAAATAGAAATATCGGATACGTATTTCAAAGAAGATGTCCTCTTCCTCAGCCCTTGTTTACTATTTTTATTACACCTCTCTACAAGAAAACAATGGTCGCTGCCTCACATCATTCTTGATAAAAATTATTATTATATCAGAGACCATTAGCGATCTAATGCTATTAAGCCACTAAGAACTTGGAGTGCACACATTTAATTACTTTCAAGTTAACATAATTGATCCCTGGACGAATCATCACAAATTATAATTGATCCTCATAAAACTCACCACCATTTTGATTTTTTCAAGGTGAGGTGACTCGATGATCTGGGCATAAGGCATCAACAATAAGCAGTCAATTGCCCTTGCTTCTCCAAAATCAACGGAGCCACAGTTGGTGATCGATCGAGCACCCTCATGGCGTCCTTGTGATGTATCTTACCAACGTTTCTAACTGACAGAATTTTCAATCGTAATTGGCTTGGTAACATCATATGACCAATCTACATTGTTTTCAACAAACGAAAAAATACTGATTGTTAAAATCCAAGATGGAAGCATTGATTATGATGGTTACATTGTTACTCTGAATAATACTACTATTTTTTTCGTCGGCTACGCCACTCCGAGCACCATTACTCCTCACTCCTCAGGAAACATCAGACATGGTGGCTACGCGAAAGCTCAGCAGCGAATGGTCTGACGAGGAAACCAAAGCTGTTTATATATGTTTGAGGAGAAAATATTTCAGTATTGAGAAAGGCTAAACCGCTACGTTTACGAGTACATGTCGAATTTGCAGCGTTAATAGAAGAAACAACCGAATTCGTGGCCATGTTCATTCCTAGGAAACCTTCCCATGAGGCATTACGAAGTTTTTGTAACCAGAAAGTACTTAAGTTTCACGATCTAGTAAACGCGATCTCATGACCGTGATTAGCTCACAGTGCTCACAAGGTATTATTTATATATAGGTTATTGAAGAAAGGTATGAGGAAAAACAAGGTATTATTCATACATAAATGTCACACATTGAACGATATTTTGGAAGGGAAGAAATAGGATCGAATCAGGAGATGAAAACCCAACTCCTGACAGTTCTGAAATAGACGAAAGACTTCTACAAAGAAAGGACGAGGACGCTTCAAAAAATAACTGATGGGCTTATGGCTATTTTGTAACAATAAAAATTGTTAAAAATTTAAGTGTCCAGGCAGTCTTGAACAGTATAAGCATTTTTCTTCTATTTGTTTTGTCAATATTAGTAAACATCAATTTATTTATTTTTTCACGATCTTATTTCCATATTTTATTCCTTTCCGTAGTGTTACGTAAAGTTTATACGAGGTGCTACCCAAAATATCCGAGAATTTGAATATTCCGCCCAAACCAAAACAGTAGAAGGTTCTGCCGCTAGATACCTCTTGGTGACCATTTCAGCTGCTACTCTGCCAAGTTTCGTAATCGTAGGCGTGTTTCTTTGTGAGTTATTGCTGTTTGTGTTGCAATGTGTTCTTGTGCTTCTGCGAATTTCCAGATTTACTCGAGCTGGTCAGACTGGAAACGGGAAATTTTACTGCGAGTTTTTGAAAAAACTGAGGGAAAATGTTCAGCAAACAGCCCGAGTTATGGAAGAACCAGAACTGGTTGCTCCACCATGGCAACGGTTCCCCACTCTCCCTACTCTCTTGACCTAGCCCCCTGACTTCGGTTCGGTTCGGTGCAGCTTTCATCGCCCTCTTTCGGGGAGATTAGCTGATTCCACAGATACTGAGATCAGCAGAGGATGGAGGCCGACAAATGGTTTTCAGGAATACATTACATATGGGCACTAATTACAACTTAGTTTTAAAGGACCGAGGATTCTCTTGCTAAGGCCCGTATCTTCTAGGAATTGAATGAGGGCGTTCACTATGCTACGTTTTGTTTGTTTTCTCTCCGGGGCACATGTTTTTCATGGTGGCGGGAGATTGAGACGCTAAGAGGTGTTGGAGCAGGTGCTCCCTCTGGTGTCGGAAAGTTGGACACTCAAACAAGATGTGTTTAACTGTTTCTGAAGGACCACAAGTCCCCTGACTTCTACTTCTTTCCTAAAATGAAAATCAACTTGAAAGGGCGACGTTTCGACTCCATTGAAGATAAATTTGGAAATTCACAGAAGCACAAAAACACGTTGCAACATAAATAGCAATAACTTGTATAGAAATGCGCCCCGATTACGAAACTTGGCGGAGCAGCAGCTGAAAGTAAAGCATTATTTAAAGAAAGTATGGACACATCATAGTTGCAGCAGCCATTTTGATTCGTATTTCATATGGTGATTGCGTCTTGATTTGCAGCAAATTCAACTTCAGAGGCACATTCCCCTATTAACTTTTGTCAAAAAGGAAGTGTTCAATCTGCAAATTTGAATTTAATACAAAACAAAAAGCAATCATCATATGAAATAGGAATCAATATGGCTGGCTGTAACAATGATTGTCCATACTTTCTTTAGCTGAAAGGTGCACCAAGAGCCATTTAGCGGCAGAACCTCGGAATATTTGAATATTTAGTTTGGGCGGAATATTCAAATTTTCGGATATTTTGGGTACCACCTCGTAGATATACGAATTTTAATAGAATCTAGATTTCTGTTAATGAGTAAGTTAAGACAGTAATTAATTTTTTTTTTATTAAAACCAAGTTCATATGCCCTTTCTTGTGTTTTCGTATTCAAAAGGGGTTGAAGAATTTAGAAAATTAAAAAAGGGAGAGAGAGATTTCTCGTGCAAAAATTCAATTTCCGTTGTTGACGAAATAAAAAATTGGATCTCTTGAATTATTAAAGATTCATTCGCATGAAGAAGAAAAATATTTTTTCATTCCGTAGAATCCTGTCATGGAACTCTATTTGAAAATCCAAGCAACCCGCAACTTGAAAATATCATTAAAATCTATCGTTAAGAGGGTGCAGTTGAAAGCGATTAGAAAGCTCAATAACAGCAAGAAGAGCATTAAACTCTGAAATATAATGATTAAATGAGTAAAAAAATCATTTCTTTATGGCGGAAAGAAATATGACCAACACAGTGGACGTTAACATGTCAGCGTTTGCGATGATAACGTTGTAATTCATCGGTAATGGGATGCATAATTTCTGTAAAATATTTTAAATAGCAAAGAGCATTTTCAAAAACGACGACTTAATTAATTGCAACGAATTAGAGGACTCATAAGAAACATTTGCGATGTAATTGAAATGCGATCTGGGGCTCTAAATATTTAATGGATTTTCCATAAGTGTAACAGGTGGCGCAATTGTTTGTTCTACAACCTATTAAAATGTCGTTTTGTCTGCTGGAATAATTCATTGAATTGTCTCCAGTTTAATTAAACATTTTAACATTCATTTCACGCGATTTCCACACGACGGAGCGACGTTTTCTATTCAAATTCCGAATTAATTTTCTATGAAGGGGAAAACAAGAAGAAAACGAAAGGAATGAAAGCCCAGGAAAATAACCGCATTTAAATGCAAAAGATTCTGATGAGTTTTAAAGATTCTTCGCAAACCAAAACTTGGCTCGGTCGGAAGAGCTATTGTTATTCTAAACTTTACGTTCGATTATAGAGACTTTGCTACAAACTTCCTTTGAAACTCTATAAGAGGTTGGTATTTTAGATATCATGGATATAGTAATAAAGGACCATAGAATATCTGTATCGACTTAGTCTTATGTAACGGAGCTTCCTCTCTAATCGATTTGACTTTCATTTCCAAGTTAATAATAAGCAAGCGTATTATCATTAAGAAAACCGGTACAATATACAAGGATCGCGGTTAAAGCATTTCCTGTTAGTGCTTTGAAAACAAGACATTAATCCTCTCGAGGAAGGTATAGGAAAGTAGCGGACGCACTGAGATCTATCTTTACCCTTTTATCTGCACTTTTTATGCGCCCCCCCCCCCCAATTTTTTAATGAGAAATTTGATTTGCTCGAACGTAGTATTTAGAAAATGAAATAATCTCTATCTTCTTTCGTTTCTCGTTATTTCCGATCAAATGATATATCACAGGCCAAATGTTGACATAGTTTTAAAGACCAAGTGACTGCAACTGCACAACTCCGATCCCGTTGGGACAATTTTGCCCAAACTTCATAATGCAGATCTTCCCTAAAGGAATCTGTATACCTAATTTCACTCCATTACATACGTAAATACACGTAGACCTTTTGGTCCCCTCTAACTCCCACCCCCGAAACTCCGGTCCCGTTGGGCCAATCAAAATCAACCAAACTAAATAGTGAAGGTATAGAGAGAATTGGAGCCAGAAACTGTGGACAAAGACTAACAAGGACTCAAGGAAACTACTAATCCACAACAAAAGTTTATTCACTTTTGTTGTGGATTAGTAGTTTCCTTGAGTCCTTGTTAGTGAAGGTATACATGTCCATAATAAGCTACATTCCGAATTTCAACCTTCTACATCAAAAATGCAGAAATTATGAAACGAAGAAACGGACATAGTGAAACTAATAAGTAGCTCCATTCTTCCGCTACTTAATAACATGGTACTATTCAAAATAGCCTCACTTTTGGACCCGCTTCTGAAATTTATTTTGAAAAACTCTTGGGCATCCGAAGGCTTGCCACTAGGCGGTTTCTTCAATACTAGCTCTGCCTTTTTCAACTTTTCCATCCTTCTTCGCACAATTCTCTCATCGAAGAGAGATAATCATGTCGTTTGCATTATATCTATGTGGAGTTCAATATTGTAACTACAGTACGGTTGCGGTAATTCGAACTTATTGAGCCAAAAGGGCGTCGGATTAGTGGGTCTGCGTACTTAACTGTATAAACGTTAAAACAAAATTTGCGTATAAATAAATTGTCTTTAATTTTGTTTAAAGTGCTGGTAAATATTGTAGTAATTTACATGAATCTTACCTGTCAAAAGGATTACCACCATCTAAATCCATAGGTACATATATTTACAGTATTATATTGACTTTGCAGCAAAATCAAAACGGATAGTTTCTGGGCTTTTGAACTTTTTATTGTTGGTTGAGCTCATTATGGAACTCGAGAGAATAAAAATATACTGTAGGTAAGTCTGTATTGAAAGGGGCATTTCGGATTATAAGAGGTTCGGTATTACCGTGATGATAGTGTAGTTTAAAAAAATGTACTTGTGAAGTGGCTTGATAACTTTATCGTGTTTATTTTGCAAAAGTTTAACGAAACGACTTAGTCCGTTTTCATAATTATCATAATCACCATCATAATTGTCCCCTCACATGAGTATTTGTGGAGTCCTTCTTTGGTCAAGAACTCGATGACTGCTCTTTGTTTCTGCTTCCTAATTTAACCCAACTTAGAATTACAGTAATCACAGGGTGATCATAAAGCCCCTTTACGCAAACAAATACGAATAACGCCTGACAAAATAGACGAGTTGTTCATATTTGTTTAGGCATGAAACCCATAAAACAGACACACGAACAAGATACGTCAGCATTAATGCCGTTACTCTTAAACATCTAAGATTCAGAATGTCCACGTTCTTTGTAATGTCATCTGCAACAGCTTCAGATACTTTAGACGTACCAGTATCGGGTTTTGTCCTTTACGCTGCCCGTTTTTTGAAATTTCCTACTTCTTTCTTGTTTTATACCGATAATCGGGGCACTTTGCCCGCACAAAAGACCATGGAAAATCGTTTCATTTTACACTATATCGTTCGCCGAAACACTTGCCTCATCTGCTGAATGTAGTAAATAATACGATTTTCATTGTTTTTGTGCAACAAAGTGACCCCAATTTATGGTACGTATTTAAGGAAAGTGTAATTACGTACGGATTGCGTTGAAAATTTCATTTTACGGATTGCGTTGAAAATAATGTTCAATTGAGCTTGTTGTTACTTATACAGGCAAACCTCTTTAATTCGAATCTCAAGGGAATTCGAATGAAAGAGGTTTTGAATTAAAGAGGTTCGCATTAAAGAGGTTCTACTGTATTTGTTCGAGTAAAGAAACCTAATAACAATAATATATCAGTGTTGAAGTAAGTATTACTCTATGTTTAACATTAAATTTGGTTATTACTGTCGGAGAAAATGGCAAACAGACGTTACTTCTAATACCACTCTCGTATGTAAAATAATCTTATTAGGGTTACAACTTTCTCCTATCTCTTTAAATTTTAACATTTAACTTAATGTCATAAAATAGAGTATGGGAAAGAAAGTAGAATGATGGAATGCAAAGAGAAATTTTAAATTATTTGATTATCATTAAATATTGATGTCTCTAGAAAAGGATGATCCACTTAATAGCATGTTGCTCGTGAAGGGTCCCTTTGTTGGAATACCGACTGGATGCTATCTCTTTCCTCTATTATTCTGCTCCTGTCCACTTCTTTCCTTCTTTCCTTCTATCGATTTATTCTACAAGCCTATTAAGCGAGAAGAAGAGTAAAAATTTTACGAACACTGAATTGAATTCGTGATTTATTTCCTGGCTCAGAAAGTTATTTTTATTTTAGTCAAATAACGATTATTTATATTCAGCACGATTTTGATAAAAAAAAAAAAAGCCCTTTCACATTATCTGTCATAAATACAATTTTGAATAACTGGTTTTTTAGAAAATTTTCAACTTTGATATTCAAACTTTAAAAAAAAAAATAAACCGTTTGACGCGTTGTTTTCGAAACTCATATATTGTTGTTGCTTTGAATATACATGTACTTATTTTGATATATAACATAATAAGTAGATTTATAATTAACTTACTGTAACGAAAACGAGTTAGAAAAAAAGATATTTGTATTTGGAATGAAGCTAAAACTTGGATTAATTGCAGCTTCGAAATACGTATAAAATTGTTTTGCCAAATCTGTGACAGTCGATCCTCAAAAATGCGCAAAAAATTATAAAAATTTGGGCGAACGAAGCTCAAAGGAAGGTCGGGTGAATGGCTAAGGGTGTGTGTGGGATCACGAATGTATATGATTGGTGAATCTCATTTGGTGTGAGATTAAATAGTAAATGGCTTTTTGGGAAATCCTTTAATTAAACCTTCACTGTTTTTATGGACAGCATTCGGGCTTATTAAGGCGGATGGTCGGTTGAATTTTTGCAATGCTCATGGTGGGCGCAGTCAGCCGAAATAAATAAGCGGCGAGCTAATTAGAAAATTCGGAGCACAGTCAAAAAGACTTCTTTACCATAACAATAGGATTTTATGTAAAAAGGGTGAGGGTTAGCAGCAAACGTATTCATATAGAATGAACCCGTTTTCATAAATTATATAAAAAGAACTTTTTAAAAGTTCGAAATAAAAACAATTTTTAAACTTGCATAAAACCGTAAAGAATTATTTCAAGGAAAACGATCAAACTAATACATCAATTGTTTCTAAAGAAAATAATAAGCGCTTTATCTGAAATAAGACATTGCATGCATATTCTTTGGTGAATTTTAAGATATATTGTAACTGATTCGCTATTAGACACGCCAATTAGAAAAGTTCATATAACTTATGATTATTATAGGATAATTCAGATGTATAGCCAATGTAAGAAATCCTCAATCAACAACAATATTGCATAAAATGTGAATAATAAACATCACAGTAATAAACATCATATAATAATTTTCTGTTGTGTACGCTATGCATTGCATAGAATGGAAAGTAGAGAATGTGCGTATTGATTACTTTCTCCACCGATGACATCTGTTAGTGGAACGGGCAATCATCTGCGATTTGCTTCGGGACTTGACCGGCGTAAATGTCGAGATTCAAGAGGAATCTTTCCCCTTCCCACACCCTCTTCTTGTGTATTCCCCTTGCTCGTTCCCATTATGACCACACGTGGCGCTCAATGATACTCCTTTCACGAGTGGAGGAGATTTCAACGTGCTGCTGATGTGCTTTTCCTTGATGGAACTGCTTGCTGGCTTTCTTTTCCCTCCCCGGACGAATATTCTGGTCACTCTCGTGAAAACAATGAATAGCAATGAGAAGAAGCCAAGATTTGAGAGGAAAGAGATACTCGAAGTTGAAAACACAATTGCAGACAAAAGATCGACAGAAGAGAGAGAGAGAGATTTGGATCGTTTACATGGGTTTAATTCAAAGTCTTAATTATCAGTTACATTATCCTAGGTGAAACTGTATAAATTTTAAATTAACCGAAGATATATATGTAAATTGCAAATTTTTTAATTTTGATTAAAGCAACAATGTTATTTTAAGTTATATTAATATTTGAAACTTACATAATTCTTTTCTCATTTAACAGAGAAATATCTAATTTTGATATGATACTGATTAAATTATAATTTATAAATCATTTCTTTTATTTTTTTTAAAATGCAGGCGCTAGATAATTAATACGAAATCCAGTTCATTATTCAACTTTACAGTAAAATACAAAGTGTCCACTATGTTCCGACTTTAATTTGGTATATTTCTCTAATATAAAAAATGATGAACCAAACAAAGATTTTATAAATTTATATAGACATTCTATGCCCCCCCCCCACTTACTCGAACAACGTTTATACTACAAGAGTTTCCGAAACTAGATTCCCAGAACACTAGTGATCCGCAGAACGTAATTAAGTGTTTAACTTTTCTATTCCTCTTTACCTTTCGGTATCGAGAATGTTAATAACTATAGAATCTATTTGAAATTTAATCGATTAGTCTATTGAGGCTTAGCTTAGTCTCCAAGCTTGTTAGTAAAAGGACAAAAAAATCATACTCGGCGGGATTCGAAACCGCGATTCGCGTCTCGATCATTTCCGTGGAAAAATATTTACTAATTTATCTTACTATTTTCATTATTATCTTTTTTATCCTGTCCTATCTTGTTATCTTCATATCTATATACGAGGGTTGGGGCATAAGTCATGGCAACTATTTTTTTTTTGTGAGAATTCAACCGTGACTGGAAAATGTGAAATATATAGATGAAAGGACAAGGAATGGAGGAAGGGTATGGACATTTAACAACACGGAAATATTTTGCTCTTCATGTTGATTAAGGTAGTTGATATAACGTTACAACTTTCATGTTCCAGAATCATTACAGCACACATATCCATTCTAAAGGGCCTCAAAGTAGTCCCCTGAACGTTCACAGTACGCTGCCAACGATGTGACAGGCGCCCATATCATCTGCTTCACCATTTCTCTCACCATGTGGAAATCTGGTCATCTCCTGTTGCACAATACGGGTATTTGCAATGTCCATTCGTGTCCGAAGCTGTCTACCACGTAATGGTTCCTTACCGTCCGTATAAGGTCAAAATCACATGGAGAAAAGTCCGGAGAGTATAGTGGGTGCTCCAATTCATACCAAAGCCAGCGGAGACTGGCTATATTGATATACGAGCGTTGTTCAACTTGGATTACATCCATCCTGCACGGCGGTTGACTAAGAACTGATTTAACATTGTTCTCTATGCAACAAAAGGAAATCACAGGGCCATCTGGTGTTGTGGAAATATACTATGAATGAACGGTTTCTTCGAGACCGTGACAGAATGCATTAGATAGAACTTGTACGGCGGCCCAACATCCTATTAAGAGTTGTAATATTTTGGCATTTTGACCAATAAATTTTCTCATATCCACGCTCATTGTTTAATGATTTGTTGTTGTGGGAGAGTACTAACTAACTTCCTTTCAAATATCATTTCAATTCGACGATTCCTTCTGGATGCAACTTTTTTTTTTTTTTTTTTTTTTACGATGAGCGTATAACCAAGATGTTGTTAATATTTCAGGATTTGTAAAGTATTCCGTCATAAGTTGTTTCATCTCAGCACAAGTTCGTTGCACTAAATTGTTATCGTTCACTATAATAAAATTTGTAGTGGTTCATCGTATTGCACTCCGTCGCTTAAACGCTTGAA
>JAHWFO010060970.1:9184958-9200207 GCA_023313115.1 Rhysida immarginata | reverse complement strand
CCCCCCCCCCCTTCCTCTCGTATAATCTACCGTGGCTCTTGCCTTAAACCCCGCCCCCTCGGGTGGAACGTAGTTTTTTTCCTATTGATTCCAAAAGACATTTGTGCTTTTTTCTGTTCCCAAAATTATCGTTAAAATTATGGGTATATAAAGAACACAACCGATTTTGCTTTGTATACTTTTTAAGTATTTTGAAAACATGTATTCTGAATCGGCAAATGGTGGCACTAGCCACTTCTGTAAATTACTAATCACCAGTAATTCCCGTTTTTTTTGGGTCACCCTGTATATCGAACAATTTACAGGGTGAATACAAAAGTCTGAACCCCCCTTTTATTTTTTAAACCGAAGCAGATATGTCAATTTTGATGAATCCAATGAATAGGAAGTTGTGGGTGGCCTATCCCATGATGCACTTTTCATCATCCGAAATATGCAAATTAGGATACATTCAGAAATTATCTCAAAAACCGTAAGGGATAGCGAAAAAACCCAATTGCAAACTTGTTCAGCATAAAAAAACAAACAAAACAAATAAAAATCATCCAAATCGGACCAACCAATCACCCACAATTACGTGGTGAACTGTTTGTAACTTACAGTCACACTGCACAAGGAAAACTGAATGTTGATATTTCCACCATGTAAAGCATGCAAATCAAAAAATGTACATAAATTACCATACTCGCATTCACTTTCATGCGGAAAAGCAAATAAAAGGCATGTTTCAGCACACAGAAGACAGAACAATTCCAGGATGGCAAGCTACACTGTTCCGGAAATGGTCAACATGATCTGCATCGGAGAGGCAAGGAGAAACCTACATGCTGCAGTTAGGTTGTATCGAGACAGATACCCTAACGAACGCCATCCATCTCGTCAAACAATGCGTCACATTATTCAAAGATTCGAGGCTACAGGGAATGTTAATGCAGAACGAGGACGACCAAGGGCATAAGCCGACGAAGATACAACAACACTAGTTCTGGCTGCAGTTGCTGCAAATGTTGGGTGCCATCAGAGAACTGTTCTCAACATTCTACACGCACATATTCTCACCCATACCATATTCATTGTCACCAGGAGTTACTGCCATTGGATTATGTTGCTAGGGCCGCCTTCTGCAACTGGTTACTTACCTGCCTGGATGACAATCCAAACTTCATTCATGAGGTGTTGTGGACAGATGAAGCCCAGTTCACCACGGATAGAGTTATCAACAGGCACAACCACCATCATTGGGCAGACGAAAACTCACGATGTCTGCGAGAAGCAACTCATCAAGTGAACTGGAGAATCAGTGTGTGGTGTGGATTGTACAATGACACTGTGGTTGGACCGTATTTTTACGATGGAACACTGACTGCAGAACGCTTCCGGGCTACACGGGCTGAAATTCTCAACGTGGTAGTCACAGACTTCATTGACAATTTGCCATTGGCCTCGTATCAGCGCACGTGGTTTCAGCATGATGGAGCTCCTCCACATTACGGGTTGGTCGTTCGCGAGCGTCTAAGTGAGATGTTTGGACAACAATGGATTGGCCGAGGAGGACCAGTTCGTTGGCCACTCCGCTCCCCTGATTTTACACCACTGGACTTTTTCTTGTGGGGATACCTGAAGGACAAGGTTTATGCTACGCAGCCCGCCTCACTGGAGGATCTGGTTCAAGGAATCCAGGAAGCGTGCCGAGGAGTGACACCAGCCATGCTTGCCGATGTTTTGGCGTCAGTTAGGTTCCGTGCCCAATTGTGTTATGGTGCCCACGGTCGTCACATCGAGCATTTTGTTGATTAACGTTTTTTTAAAACTGTTTGAAGTGATTGTGGGTGATTGGTCGGTCCGATTTGGATGATTTTTTTTTGTTTTGTTTGTTTTTTTTATGCTGAACAAGTTTGCAATTGGGTTTTTTTCTCTATCCCTTACGGTTTTTGAGATAAATTTTGAATGTGTCCTAATTTGCATATTTGGGATGATGAAAAGTGCACCATGGGATAGGCCACCCACAACTTCCTATTCATTGGATTCATTCATCTGCTTCGGTTCAAAAAATAAAAGGGGGGTTCAGACTTTTGTATTCACCCTGTATATATAAGGGTGATAGCAGATATTGGGCTAATGGCACGTGTACGTGTAAGGATGTCTCATGAATGAATATCACGCGTAAATAATGATAGTGTGAATGGTTTAGTAGCAGGTGTACCTTGGAACTTTCAATGCTAAGATATAGCATGAAATAAATCAAACAATCGTAACAACGTGTCATGACTGACTATAACGAGTAATTAATGATAGTGGGAATTGGTTTAGTAGCACGTGTCGTAATGGTACCATATGGTACCTTTGGAACTTTCAATGCTGAGATATGGCGTGTGTTATAATAACCAACTCCTTACGAGTTGTTAGACCTATTGATATCCATAGCTTATTGGTATCAAGAGCATAATATTGCTTTCAGGTTTAATAGTATCTAAAACTAATTACTGTGAGGTATATTGCTAATTGGTAGTAGTTAATCGCTTGCTTCAATGGTAAATGATAACGTAAAAACATTTAGTAATTGAATACGAAAAAATAATAGATGCCTACCCATAACGCTTTATCAATTGAGGCTCACTTCGTTTAACATTGTGGGAATGCCTACAAATAAAATAACTTTTATTTGTTCAAATATGTAAAGAATAACTTCACTCTCTATTTCACTTCAGTTCTTCAAGTTTATTCGTTTAAATTCTCTCTATACATTTGTTTACTTAAATAGTAATTTACAATTTAGTTTTTCTGAATTTATATATTTTCTCTAAAGTGTTTTAAAATGTAGGTTAATTCTATGTATCCATGTACATATGCTATAACACGAAAATGTACTCCCTTTATTCGCTTTGGCGGTAAAATCATTCTTGTTTTCCCGCGTTGTCCCAGCGTCTGGCAATCTGAAACAACATATCTCCGATGGTATAAAATTTCTATCCGAGGATATGCTGGGACGCGCTTGGGTAAAACTGGACTACGGTCGTGACATCTGTCTTTTCATTATGGTTTTGATATGTAAGTTTAGATACGAATAAATCAGTTTTATTATTCGTGCCATGCTTTATAATTCACGTTTTATAATCTAAAATAATATGATTTTTTTTTATTTTACAGGTAAGAAACAGTCTGTGTAAGATAATTCATTGAAAAACAAGAAACTTTACATGGAGCACGTAAGTGTTACTGTAATTTTGAGTTTTTGTGGTCTTTAAATCGCCTTTTTAGTTTGTTTTTTTACATATTTATGGGGTTAAAAATATAGGTAGGTTACATACGATCTCGGTATGTGCGAAAATACAGCAGCAAGACTTTATCTGTTGAGATAAAAATTCTTAACAAACAGGCACATTCAGAGAGACCAAAACAACCTGTTGTCGAATAATGTTTATTATTCTTGTGTCGTGCATTATAAATATTATATCAAGTTCGTTGCCGAATGACGACTGCTTTATGGAAATTTTTAGAATAATATTTTTTATTTCGAATATATCATCCGTACTGTCCGAACGTGTACATTGTGAGTAAAATCAAAGTATCGTACAGAATGACAAATTAAAATATAAAATATCTAGCATATTCTGACATATCTAGCAATAAGTAAGCTACTTTCATTCGAAGTGAATATATTTTATTTATCTACAGCATCAGTTGAAACTGAATGACATTTTGAACTGCAGAGTATAAATTTCTTAACACAAACATTTTTTAGTTCAAACCACACGAACCTACTTCTTTCCCAGTTCCTGTGGACTAATGTGTTGCGTCTAGCCTGAAATTTGTTTATGTCGTCTTGCTTCCAAGCTAAAAAAGGCTTTTTACCTGCAGATAAATGCGTTCTGGGAATAAATCGGACAACAAACAATGAACGGTTGGCCAATAAAGACGAAACATCTTATTTTGCTGAAATTTGGTACTTTCACATTTTGCCTAAAAAAATTCGGTAATCAACATAGTAGCTAGGAAATCCATACAAATAATTTTAGGCATGCGATATTTTGTCGTTTCAGGCATTCTATATTTGGGGTACGGTATGAGGTCCTATCCAAAATTTTCCGAAATGTAACTCTATAAAATACGGAACTTATGCAATCTTTTAATTTCCACCATCACTTTCAAAGTAGTCTCCTTGGGAAGCACTTCTGGAAGTTCCCAGGTTGGAGCATCTTTAACACCTGCTGCGATTCCGCTTGGATCACTTCAGTGGAGTCAAATCGCCGCCCTTTTAACCGCAATTTCAACTTTCGGAAGCGGTAGAAATCGCAGGGTGCCAGGGGACAGCGGTTATGTTGTTTTTGTTGAGGAAGTCCCTCACAGCGAGCGATTTGTGCGCCGGATCATTGTCGTGATGGAGCAGCCGGTCTTTCTTCTTTCACATCTCTGGCCTTTTGCGCCTCACGTTTTCCATCAATCGTCTCAAAACGTCCCGTATGACGGTCCGAGGCGATCACAAACATCGTGGATAGTCTGACTTCGGTCCTCTCGGATCACGTCACGCAGTTTCGTGATCATTTCCAGAGTTGTGCTTGTTGACGGTCGACCAGAATGCTTGTCGTGTACCACAGACTCCCGACCATCTTTGAAATGCTTAACCCACTCAAATGTTTAGGTTTGGCCTAAAGCTTGTTTACCAAACGCCTCCTTCAACAATCTGTGGGTTCCAACCGCAGGTTTCTTCAGCTTTAATATCAAGAATCGCAACACGACCAACACAAAGAGTGACAAAAACAGCTCAAACTCAAAATCACGTGGACATAGGATGACACTGCTTGACAAAATTACAGCTAAGACTTACCGATAACACCATTTATCGGCAAAACTTCCTAACTCTTACGGTTCGGCCAGAATAAAACAATTTCGGGAAATTTTGGGTAGCACCTCGTATGTGATTGTCTCTAATGAAGGCTCGGAGTAGAATATTTTAAGTAGCAGAAGTATGGTGCCATGTCTGTCTGTCTGTACTCTTTATATTTTCGACACCGTTTGACATAGTAGCTGAAATTTAGTTTGAAGGTTGCTCCAAGTAACTCCTCCTTCGCTGTTCGGTTTGTGTCGGATTGCTCTCCAGGTAAAATCCACTGGGGAGCTATGGGAACCGGGCAGATTCCATCCTATTATCATGCTTCTGCTCCTTTCCTATACCTCCCTTGCAAAGGTTATTTTAATAAATAAAACCGAAGGGGAAATAGTGCCTTTTCCATTTGTAAGACTAAATTAGGATTTCATTCAGTGGTAGAGATCCTGACGAATTTTCTTCTGAACTTAGGTTAGAGTAAAGCCATAAAGCCAATAAAATGCCATCAAATCAGATTAAATCAAATTACACAGAATTCCTTTTTTTTTCTTAGGCCATTTTTAATTTTTTTTTTTCAGAGACAACTTGAAAAAGCTTCGATGTACAGGATTTTCGAAATTAAAGTTCCCCAACTCAGAGCGCTGTTGAGGGCGTTCTATTGGCGCAAATGATACGAAATCCGATCCTTAAGAAACGCCATAACCAGAGGTTACATTGTGGGATAAGGTGAGCGAGGAGGCCAAGTGTCGGAAAACAGCAGCTGAAAAGGGAACTATTTGACCTTGTCACTAGCAGATGGCGTTCAAATTTTGTGGGTAAATGCAGGAATGAGAGGAGGCTGCACATGCACAGTTTGAACGCCAGTCACTGTTGTAAACACAAGTTACAGCCATCTTTAATTCGACCGTTGAAGGTGAGGTAAGCGCTATTTTAGTGTAAATAATATATTATCATATCCTTTGACCTGGAACCGGTGAACACAGCTCTCTAGAGCTGGGTAGAGCTTCTTCGAGGCCTCACCAGTTTGAGGAGTATAAGAGCGGCCAAAATTTAGGTATCCTGATTATTCAAAATGAATTTCGCGCTATAACTTGTGAACTACATGCCAGCTGCCTCTCACATTTTTGTGGTACTCCCTTGGTGTGCTTTACTTATGTGCCAAATTTCATTGTCATCCCTCATTCGCGAGACAGTTCCCTTGTGAGCACCAGAACGTCGGTGAAGGTTTGTCTTAACACCTGTCGAACAGTACGAGCTATGTGAGGGCGTGTATCGAATATCGTGTTATGGATGCATTGACATAGTTGAAGTTTTTGGATCACAATGACCGTCTCGCTCCTTTTTATCTGAGTAGTCATTTGCATATCTTGTCGCTACTCTCAAGTAATTCACATGAGATTTCAGTCTTGGTACTGTGCCAACTAACGGCGACTTTTTGTGCCAATTTCTGTTTATTTAATAAATGGCGGTTGCATTATGTTTTCTTCGAGTTTCGTGTCATTTGCGCCGGTGGAACGCCTTTTCTGGGGAAGTTTAATTTCGATAACCCTATATATTTCAGATTATTGACAAGTCTGTTTTCATAAAACATGTTATCCCATTTTGTAGGTTTTGTTTTAAAATGAACTTGTTAATTTATATGCTTTATTAATTAATACAGTTTATTTGCAATATTGCGTCATATTTGTAATTTAAACTATTTGTAAAATTAGCATATATTAACTTTTCCTAGAGTTTTTTCAATGTTTTTTTTAAAAAAGCACTTCGATACACATATAAATCATAAAAAAATTGTGGTAAATTTTTTCCTTTTAGAATCCATAAAATATGATTTCTTTCTTACCCTTAGTTTTTTATTTAAAAAAAAGAACGATGTTGATAAATCACGATAATGTTCGTGTTTACGCAATTTTCAATTCATTAACATCATTGAGCTCCGCGGGAGGGCAGCCATCTATTTCGTGACCAAAATGTTTATTTCCCACTCCAGTGAAAAAAATTGGCGAAAATATGGGAAAAAAAGAAGGCAAAAAAAAACTTTAGAGGAACGGTTGCCTACTGTCAGATTTTGTTCCGTTTGCTGATTTGCTTTTTCTCATTATCGCGTGCTTAAAGAATAACTATTGACCACCCTCCTTACACTCACTTCTTTTTCCACCCGTGTTTATTTTTGCCTCCTAAATAATTAACCGTGTATTGATTTCACATGAGAAAATAACAAAAATAACAGTTAATTACGTCTTATTTCATCTATATGGGCATATTAAGTATATTGTAATATTTGGAATCATGAACTTGTGAGAATAGAAGTAGAACTGCAAAACGATGAAATGAATTAGTCTTTAAATGATAAGTTCGTGACTGCGCTTTCGTTAAAAAGACATATTCATTTCCTCCAAAATTAGTTTTTTTTTGCAACATCTAATCTTTAAATTATTTGGGCGAATATTGATTTTTCCATTTGGTATTTTTTTTTTATCCATTTGGAATAACAATAGTTTCCGAATCACTGGCTTCCTGTCTTAAATTAAAATTTCTTTCATCCCGTATGATCGATTATGAGGCTTGCATTTGAATTCTGCTTTGTCAGTAAATGGTGCTCTTTATGATATGAAATACAAATAAAGCTATCTCTACTAAATTAAATTACATTCCATGATTTCACCGAATCCGGGAAGGATGTGGAAAGTTGTTTAGAGTTCACCAGGTTTTTTTTTTAAGCTCCCTATACAAAGGTTTTAACTTATTCCGTTCCTTAGATCGTCGTAAACAAATGATTAATTATTCAGATGCTGATGTCCCCACTATCTTAGCCTAAGGCATTGAAATGAAAATGAGAGCTTCAAAACATCTTAAGAAGGGAAACCGCACTTAAATTCAATGAAATTTGTTTAAGCAAGACATACCAACGAGCCATTGAAAATCAAAGATGACCTTTCCTCGTGAAAATGTATTGGAAAAATGAAAACATCCAGGTTTAATCCATTACAGTTATTGATTCGGGGCGATTTCATTTTTATGGGCTTGGCTTTCACTTGCATCTTGACCTTCTTGTTAATTGCATTCTGGAAATCAAAAATATTGGAAAGCACTTACTTGAAACCTTGATATTATGTCCAAAAAAAAAAAAACCAACAAGATTTGTGATTAGGTTTCATTTCTACACATTTTATATATATTGGTATTTAAAATTAAATCCATATCCAAAAGTAAATAACGAACTTCAATAAAAACTTAAATAACAGATTTTTTTTATCTAGTCCAGTGGTTCCCAAACTCTTTAAGCCGGGGCCCCCATGATGCTCCAGAAAATTTTCCACGGCCCCTTATTAAAAATACAACTATGGTTTTAAAACAATAACAGATCGGAAAACTCAACTATGGTTGGCTGCCGCGGCCCCTGGTGAACCAGTTGCGGCCCCCTTGGGGGTCGCGACCCCTACTTTGGGAATCACTGATCTAGTCCATCGCCTATTGGTAATTGCTTTAGCATCTTAAAAGCCTCAACAGGCAGCAGTAGTAGTCATCAATCTCATTTCTTTTTTCTCTTTTTGAATTTGGAGAACCTTAATTCTTAAAAAAATAATATTTAAAAGTTGTGACGTTATATAAAATTGAAAAGTGAGTCGATGAGTTTTCAGCATTAAATGCATGAAACTTACAAGGATCGGGCAAAATAATGGAAACACTGTCATCTCCGTCTGACTTCTGCTCATACAAATGATTCTCTCCAACTACTTTGCTTAATCATCATGCTTTGTTTTTCATGATTAATGTGGACAGTTTATACTACAAAATGCATTCGTATATTTGTATCTCAGTATCCCTGTCTGCATGAAGATGACTAAGCATCCCATTATAAACGCTGCGGCGGTTGTATGCATCCATTTCAACACTGATTCAGGCTGTTTTGCAAGTCAAAGGTGGAACTACGCCTTGCTATTTGTTATTCTAGATGTTTCCATTATTTTATAGATTGTCCTAGTAAGGAAAAATAGCAAAATAAGAAAAATTTAATTTAAAAAATTATTTTTTTTTGTCTATATCGATCTCGAAAGATTCCAACTTTTTCTCATTTTATAAAGTGAAATTAAAAAAAAAGTAAATTCCAGTCCTGTAGTGCAAGATTTAATTTAAACTCCAGTACAATCGGAAACAGGAAACTTAACAGGAAAAAAAAGGCGAATACAACCGTAGAAGCCAAGGGTTCTCGTTGCACGTTTTAATTAATTCATTAGAAAGTATGCCCTTTGAAAAGTTTGTCTCTTATGATAACAAATGAAACCAGATTGAAAAAAACAGGTACTTTTTATTGAAAACCAGTGTGTAAGGCTGGTGCAAATTGATACCTCTCTTTCAGCGGCTCTCGGCCTTTTAGCTCTTAAGCTACTTACGGGATTTTATTTTTTCTGATGATCAACTTAAGACATTATTAAATTTTTGGAATCTTTAAGCCAACATTCTATATCATATTTCCTAAAATTCTTATAAATAATATGGAAATTTTGTTACGTCTTGTCTATAATTCATATTCGAGAAGATTCGTATGTTACTCTTTTTATAAAATTTTTTAATGAAATAAATGATATTTAAGAGTTTATTTTATTATTAATAATTCTTTCAGTTTTTTAACGCGACATCTCATTTTGTAGACGATTAAAAATTTCAGATAAGTAAGACGGACCAAGATTAAAAATGAAACATGAAATTCAATTGTAAACTTCGAATTTATAGAATTCATACTTTAACATTTCGCACTGTTATCAGGACTCAACCAAAGAAAATCTCAAAAACCAAAACATACTTATTCAAACCTAATATCATCAACAATATTCGGACGCAATATTTTGGGGGGGAAGGGCTTTTTTTGGCATTCGGTCAAATTGGATTACAGAAAAACATACTTTCAGCCAATTCCTATAGGTCTTGACAAAATTGACTCGCCATACATCCTGCATGAGAAGAGAATATAGTTTATTCTTGTGCTCAATTTCGTATCCAGTTTTTTCAAGAGTACTCTATGGGATAAAAATCAGGACTCTGAACAGCCCATTCTAATAATATCATTTGTTTTTAAGAAATCAATCTATGCAGTATGACAAGATAATCGATTGTGTTGGTAGGGCCGCTTTGTCTACAATTCCAAGATATGCTTACTAGTTCATGTTTTAGTAAATAAAAACAAAAAAACAACAGCCCGAGTCCCAGTCTTGAAAAGAAACCCAAACCAGTACGGAATAATTAAGTAATATGCACGATAGTTCACTTGGCTAGAGCAACGACATGTTAAATCGACGGTCCTGGTCCAATAATATTCTCATTTACAGTTGTTTTGTAATTGTTATATGTCATAAAATATACGAGGTCTGTTCAAAAAATAACCGAACTTTTTTTTAATTTTTTTAATTTAATATACAGCTTATTGGTCTTGTTCTCCTTCAAAGTACTCCCCTCTTCTATTCACATACTTGTTCCAGCGATGTTCCCACTTTACCATGCAGTCTTGGAAAGCTACTTTTGGAATATCCTTCAATGCTGGTTACGAATTTTTCTTAATGTCATCAATGGAGTTGAAACGGCGTCCTTTCATCACGAAAACAAGAAAAAGTCGCAGGGAGCTAGGTCTGGGGAATAGGAAGACTGGGGGAGGAAAATTATCGGAGTTTTGGCATAAAACTGGCGAATTAACAAGGCTGAGTGGGCAGGCGCATTTCATAATGAAGGAACCACGAGTTGTCTGGCCGCAACAGTGGTCACTTTTTGCGATTCCGTGAATGTTTTTCACAGTTTGACGCAAAATTTCACGTTGCATCATTGCTCTCGTAAATCGGAGATTGCAAAAAAATCGCCACGAATACTGAAACACGTTGCACTCAGATGGCAATAACTCGGAAACTAAACACCATGTATAAACTTGTAAATAGTCCATTAGGCGGAAGGATATGACAATTTCAATGCTGCCAAACGCTCTTCGCTAGGACGATCCGTTGCTGCATAATTAAAAAATTTTTGTTATTTTTTGAGCAGACCTGATATGTCTATTAAATCCGCTGTTTTATTATAATTGATTTGTCTAGTTTAACTGTAGTGCTGCAGTATGCAGTACTATTCTCGTTTGGTCTCATTGCTTCTTTCCGCCCATTATTAGAACTGTCTGCAAATGGTCTATAAGAGCATCGTTATAGGCAGATTTCACTGAACATATGCGAAAACTTGCTAATGTTTCGAATGATATCGATGGTATTATTTTTTCCAACCCAAATTCCTATGTATATAGAAGGAAGACCAATTTTATTCAAATATGAATAATTCAGGATGTTATAAATCGTTAGCCGTCAGGATGTTAATAGTTATTTGTCTTAATTATCTGTTATAGATGACATTTTGAAATTTTAAAAGTGCCCACATGTGGTCATGTGAAAATATTTTTCAATATTAAAAAAAAATATGAAAGTGTGATTCTTTGTGAATTGCATTGAAGGTGAAGTTTTTAAAGGATTAAATAAATAAATTAAACAAAGTGATTTTCATTTAAACAGAGATTTCAGAAAATCCTTGACCTCTTAGCCTCCTTTTGGTGTTTCGTTTATTACAAAGATTACTTTAATTATTCTCATTTGCTTCATTTCAATTTCAGAGCAAAAATTTAAGAGAAAAAATTCCATTTGAAGTCAAGTTTTCGCGAACTTTTTCTCCCAGTTGATTCATAATAAATTCGTTGGCAACAACTTCCGAATCGTAGAAGGGAGGAGAAAAAATAAGGGCGAGGAGAGTGGAAAAAAAATTAAAATTCCCTTAATGCGTTTTAAAAGACTGTATTTTCTTTCACAACAAGATTTTTAAATGTAAACACGAAATTTAATTGAAAGGAGTTTGGCCAAAAGTTGGAAGGAAACGCTGACTTCAAAGCAAAAAACGAAATTCTTCATTAATTGAATGGTTATTATTTCCTTAGGGGGGAATTGTGATGTTATGTTGGGTTGTTCTTTTTTTTTCTAATATTATTTTTTAAGATAATTTTCTTTCAAGAATTTTTAATTTCAGCCATTGCAAATGCATTAAGAAATATTTTTCAAACGGGAGTAAGAAAGGGGAAAAAAGCGTCGTCAGCTGTTTCACTCGTCTTCCCTTGCTTTAGCAATTCTTAATTAACTCTTTCTACGATTTCTTTCTTTTTTCGTTATATCCAAATCTCCAATTAATCAGCCAGGATAAAGCATTTTAGAAAATTGTTTAATTTACTTTAAATTAAAAATGAAATTAATTTGCATTCTAATAAAAGAAATTATTTTTCAAAACCATCAATATTAAAATCTTGTAAAGGATCTTAAAAACCTTTTTAGTTGTCTTGATTTCCATAAATGCAATACAATACAATTAATACAACATGCAGCAATACTCATTATTTGATTTCCATACTCATTATCACAGTTTTTAATAATTGTTTTTAATAGAACTTGTTCAATCCGAATAAAAAGTAAATAAAATTAGGATACTTATTTATTTGTACATTTTATTTATCTGTGACTCGCCGGTTATGACTACCAATAGCTTTGTGTATTCGAATATTGAAAACAGCTGAAAATGGAATACTATAGTTCTTGTGAAATCATGATTCTTTTATTTAATTTAGCAAAATATATTACTTGTATTTGATTTTACCAACAGTCAATTGCCTACTAAAATTAGCGCATCAATACATTATTGCATTTATGCTTTGATGTTTTAGCGCGTATCTAATTAGTAAGTATCGGGACTTTCGTCGACGCCATGCTATTTAAGTATTGGCTGGTGCATTCTGTCCAATTTTTCCGAGGGCAAATTGTTGATGTCCATATACCCGGTGCATTCGTAACATAACTCTTCAATTCGTTAAGTGTGTGTGTCTCACCTAAAGTGAACCAATAGCCAACTTCTAAAATACAAATCTGACAGAGTACTTCCAATAGAAGAATTATTTGTGTTTTTATGTGAGGGGTTTTAATGGTGGTGTTTTGTTTTTTTTGGAAATGGAATACACATAAAAAGTACTCTGTCTTATTTGTATTTTAGAAGTTGGTTATTGGTTCACTTTAGGTGAGACATGATGCAAGGTGATCTAGAACAAGCTGGGGATCAGTTTGCCGGAAGTGGTAAAAATTTCGGCTCTCTGATATAGAAATTTGAACATCATTATTTACAGCAATAACGATCCACCTAGTTGAAATTGTCCTATGCAAATTAGATCATCGTTGGTTAGACTTAGCAGTATTTAATAATTTGATGTCTTAAGTCATTTTAATAATTTTTCCTATTTAGATTTTTGCTTTTTTTTTGAAATTTTTATACAACCATTTTTTTTTGAAATTTTTGCTCTTGGATTTTCGAATGTAATGATTTATTTCCTTAAATAAGCCTGATTCACACTATAATGTATTTCGCATGGCAAAAACTAACTATATTTTTCTCCTGGCAAGTAAACGCCATCCATATGTCCACATTTGTGAATTCATTGTTCAAGCGCAACGTGAATTTCGAATTAGATTTAACAAATAACCGCCTCGTCGGAGCAATTTCACGGGTTGCATAAAAAATTTTGTAGATGGTTCACACTTTGCATATTGAAGCACACAAAACACTTCTCCCGAGTGGCGGCGCTATTTTACTAAAAATCAGAAACAGAAACTGATGTGGGGAATGCGTTTCGGTCATACATAGTTCGTTTGAAATAACTACTTGAAAAATGTATCTCTTTCTACTCTTAATATAAAAGAAAACACACATTATCCGTAATGGAGTCCGCTCGCCATATTTGTAAATAATAGTAATGATTAAAAATTTATTTTTAAAAAAATAAAAAGTGTTTTAAGAATTTTGGTAATTGAATTAAACAAGACACAATTTTAAAAATTGTGTCGATTTAAATGTACCTAAACAATCTCATTATAAGTTGTTGTTGGTTTTTTTTTTAACAAAGTAGATTATCCACTCAAAAATCATTAAAAGAAATTATTTAAAAAAAATAAAAATTGCGGCTTCTGTTTTTTTCCTTCCTCTTCTTTTACTCTGCAAAACGAATACAAATTTTTATTTCTGAAAATTTCAAAAAAAAAAAAAAAAAGAGAATAACTTTTGCTCGCACGATTCTAATTAAATGAACAATTGTTTACACAGGCGGAGGGAAAAGTTTTTGTTAAAGTAAAGAAAGTAAAAGACAATGAGTTGGGTGGGAGAGGGAATGGTAGAAAGGGGGTCCCATTTTTAGAGGAAAAACATTAATTAGAGAGAGAGAAAGAGAAAAGAGGGGATGAGTGAGGGGAAATGTAACTGAATGTTTGGATAAAAATTATATTTCGATCGATCGTCATAATGAATCGAAAGTTCGTGACTCCAACTTCGATCCGTTTCTCGCTTTTCATGAGGACGACAACTATGTGCTTCGTTCGCGCCAATTTTCGACCATGTTTGCCTTACTTCTTCGATTTGCACGCTTTTGTACTTCTTTTCATTTTACATCATCTCATTTTTAAATTTTCGGATAAAAAAAACCATTCGATTAAAAAAATTACGTACTTCATTAGGGTCTCATCGTGATTTAAGAATTACAATCTTTCTGCGACTTGGCCATTAAGAGTATTTTATTTGATCATAAAATTTATATGAGTATTTTATTTAATCGAACAAGCCAAATTGGACAATTCGTATCGAGGATTAACAGATCCTAAACATCCAATCAACTTTATAGGTAAACGGGTTATCTTTTTTGGCTTGATTATCTCCAAAAAAATGAGTTTTTAACCGATCATATTTTCTACTTAACTTTCTACTCTGTACCATTATATCATAAATATATGGAATGACTTATCTAGGGAAATTATGAATAATGAATTATAACAAAAATAATTGTAATGATCATTTAAGCCATATAAACACGAATTACTTTAACCAATTGAGAGATGGCGCTTGAAAACAACACAAATTATCATGGGTGTTATTATCCAAACAGGGATATTATACATAATAATCTAATAATCACAAGCTTAATCACCTTTTATCACAAACAGACTCAGTTGCTCTGAGAATCTTTTATTCTGAATAGTACTTGTCACCATTGTCCTAAACAATCTGCATGGCTTATACGAAATAAACATGCCTTAAATCCAAACAGCTTGCAGAACACATATACCATTTCTATATCGTGCTCGAAACTTCAGTCGTAGCTTTAAAGGAAGTTCATAGTAGGCATCCTTCTGACCTCAAACGGCCACGTGTCGACAGCGTCATAAAATCTCCTTGATGAAACTGAAGGGGCCGTGATTGCCCTACCTGATCAGATTATTAACACCAAAAGTTTAAAAAAACGCACCATTAAAAATTTGACCAATGGGACTTGCATAATATGTCAGGTTTAGCACATATCAGGTTTGCAAAATTTTATTACAGAG
>JAHWFO010060970.1:9136907-9179958 GCA_023313115.1 Rhysida immarginata | reverse complement strand
GGGCTACTTTCATTTTCAGAAGCAGCATGCTATAAGAGTAGACAGCGTTTTTCAACCTTCTTTTCGGCTTCGACCCCTAAGAATGCTTCAGATGAAATATCGCCCTATTTACAAGATTTGGTCAACCGAATTAAAATAGAAATTATATCACACAGAATCTTCGTCCAATTTTCGACCCCTGAGGGGGACCCTGCAGTCCCTTAGGCCCCCCCCCCCCCCCCCCCCCCTATGCCCCTGCACAAAGCGCATTTATCTGTACACATTTCCGTGGACGTTCTTTGGCCCAAGAAAATACACAAGGAAGTGCTTTTCTTCTCGCATACTTTCATGCAACGTGCACGCGCATACACACACGAGCTACAGGGATGCGTCCCGTGGCCTCTACTTTCAAGCCTATATGTGCTGCTATCTACCGGCAAAAGATGCGCGCTGAAATGGTGTTCGATATTGACTTACTTATTGACTTATACTTTCGATAATATAGTGCACATGTTTCTATCGATCCTATTAGAATAATTGAATTAGCCGGAAAAGAAACTTATGAATAAAATCTGAAATATTCTTGTATGTACCAATTAATATGCTAGTATTTTAAAATACCTGTTGTAAATATGTATTGAGATATGCAGATTTGACACTTTATACTTTTTAGGTGATGATACAGGTACTAGCGAAACTGAGAATTTTAAGTTATTTTTCTATTAACTTTTCGCCGGTATGTGGTATTTAATTTCGAAGAAAAACATCATTAAGGAAATGAGTAATTGCTGAAGTTGTAAGAGAAGAAGGAAGTAAATGACTTGTTGTTATCGAAGGAAACATGATAGAAACAGAGTTGGCGGGGAGAAGGTGGGAGTTGAGTAGTGAAGGGGAATGGAGGAGCCAATGAAGGAATAAGCTTGTTTGTTTCTATTAATCAGCGACTAATGAGGTCTTTGTTTAGTCTTTTTTTTTCCCTTCACTCTTTCTTCCTTTGCCTCTGGGTTCAAGATAAAACTCCTCATTCATTACATTTAATGAAATGTTTTCTTCAAAGGTACATTTGTTTACGCTAATGACATTTTTACATTAATGTAGTGTATAGTAAAACTCAGAGCAAATTCACGGATAAAACTAAAGACGCTGCTGTATTTAAAGAGATAGCGCTTCTATATTTATGAGAAAAAAGATTATTAGTCCTGTTTAATAAAAATTTTGCCACTTGCTACTGATATACGGTTTAACACATGATTGCTACATGAAATGAATGTGTCTTTAATATTATCAGTTCATAGTTGTTTAAATTTTAAATATTGAACGCCGAATACATGCATCGATCGAGTTTCCAGTCAAGTAGAACGAAGAGAAGCGAGAGATGGAGAGAAAGTGGTCAGCACCGTTTGACAATCCTGGAGTTGAGACGCTTTTTTTCTACGAATCGCATTCTGTCTGAGTAAACATTAATTGAAGCAATCACTGGAAATAGAAAATTAAAGACCAGAAACTCACACAGTGGAGATAAACGGCAACTCTGTAGGCTGCCCCAGAAAGCTCGAAGCATAGTGGATAGATCACATCCGCGCAGCTCAGATTTATCACTTAAGAAATGCAACAAAAAATATGATTTTATTTCGGATGCGTTGTAATTCATGTAACTGACGATGGTTTGATACCGAAACACATGTGAAATAACATCTTATTTTTTGTTGGAATCGGATCCTGACTACCATTTCTTAAGCGTTTAGTGGAACATGAAACCCATATGATTTTATCAATACTTGACTTTCATCTGTATTGAGAAAACCTGAAAGCCATGAAAAGATTGTTGTTGTGCATATCAGGCATCCAGAACCAGGAACGCTTTTCAGAAGATTCATATTACACCTTTATTCAAATCTTCTTGGATTGGCATAATCAACTGGATCAACTGGATCTGTGTCTTGCGTAGAACGGTGGTCATTTCCAACATGCTCTATAATAGTCCATAATGATTCCTGACTTTTGGGATATCATATACAGCATTAAGGCTATTTCATAATGTAGACTGTGCTTTGGTAGAACAAACTTTGACAAGAGTGGTTCGATGAAGTCATTCTATAAGATGAAGTTGCGTAGAAAATTGTGCGGCTATTTGACGTTCCTGCAGCTTGTCATTCAGATACCTAAGGGCCAGCATTCTGGAATAATGTTGGTTGAAAAATTTAATCGTCGCGATTTGCATCAGCAGTGACTAATGCCTCAAGATATGTTGGTCCAGTTACGCCACTCTCATTGAAGAAAAGGATCCATGGACGTTCTGTTTTGAAATACCACAGAACCCTTTTATTTTTGGTGGTCTAAAGCAGAGACTCTTAAAATGCGGGTCGCAGAAAATTTGGCGGATGATTAATTTTTCAATTATTTTATAAATTTACTAACAAGGGAATCCCTCGAACATGTATGTCACAGATTTCCACCGTTTTGAAATATGTTACTCACCTGAAGCTACTAACATGAAAAAAACAGCATATTCTTCCACTCCGGTTTAAATACTGGTTCAGTGATTTGGTGCTTTTTCGGAATGTGCGTCATGTTATGCGAGACGAAAAACAAGCAAGTATCAGTAACAAAAGAAATAATGCCTCATTTAATGCAATCGCCCCCTAAAATCTGGCAACACTGCATAGGAAAAACTATACCCACTACCCTCCTGAATTTTGGACTATCTTCTCGGCTTTGCTCGTGAGCTTTGCTCGCGAGCATTTTATGTTGCACGCGGGCGACGTGCACGATTTGGACGGCCCTGTTGCCAATTTTTTTTTTCGAAATTTTTGATTCGAATAGAGCATTAAAAGGTAAGTAAAGGTTATCATAAGTACACATGTCCTATCTATTCCGGAGTATGGCCAAAATGATAAAGTTAATTTTTTGGTCTTTCGATTCAGGTCACAGAACTAAATTTAAAAAATCTGATGCTGTGACTATGTTCGAAGGACCAAAATTTTAACTTTAACCGCCATATTGGCCATGTTCTCAAGTAGATAGAACATGTCTGCTTATTATAACTTTTACTTGCATTTTTGTGCTGTATCCGAATCTGAAGTCAAAATAAAAAAAAAAATCGCAAAATAATTGGCAACAGAGCAACCGACTTCGCAAATCATATAACAATGTTGAAAAATGTCTTATTATAACTATGCCCTTAAGTTAGCCGATGTAACTAAAATGCAGCGGTCTGTTTTGGTTAGTTTAACTAAAATAAAGGGAACAAAAACTGTGGATACTTACATAAGGGGAATGAAGACAATTGGATTTTCACTTCCTACAATAATATTTATTTTCGCATTTTTCTATGCCTCTTCTTGTTGATTTTATAAATTTTTTGCATTATGTAGAGATTACAAGCCAGTTCATTATCTACTTTCTCAGCTGAAACTTCTCAACTGAGTATTCAGCAACAATACAGTGGCTTTGTTGTAACCATGTGTTCCTCATCTCAACAGTGTAAATCCATTGTTGCTAAAGACTCGATTGAGAAGTCTCATTTGAGAAAGTAGATAATCAATGAACTGCCCCTTGGTCAATCAGATATCAAGAATTTGAGGTAATCTTTTCAAATGAGGGTTATTTTCGTTGTCAGCTTATTAGTATTATTAGATATCGTTTAATAGTTAGTTTAATAGTTAGTTTTATATTTGTTTGAATAAGTTTAAGGGTTTTTTTGTTTTAGTTTATTTTTGCTTATTGCTATGCAGTGAATATAACTTCTGAGATTTCAATTAGATATTTCGCAAGACCTATAACAACTTCTGTAAATTCGCTCAATCATATATGATTGTTAATTTTGCATAATGGCATATCATGACAGAAGATAATTGATAGTGATTTATGTAAAATAGCCAATTTTATAGGTCGTCAATACTCTCAAAATCAATATCCGGAGATTCTGTCTATCTCAATTGCTATGTAACAAAATCGAACGTTAATTCCATTTAAATGTTTGGATATTTTTAACCAGAGAAAAGCTATCTAAACTTTACAATCTGAATCGATTAACCTTAACGAATATTGCGACTACATTAAATACGTCTGCTATTAATAGATTTCCGTGTTATTTCTAGTAAGCCAGACATGTAAAGGGAAGTGAATAGATTATATTCATTCAATCGCGTCCCATTACCAGCTATTATTAATCGTAAGGGCAGATAAAACGAATTTTGTGTTATATCCTAGCGTATCATTTTCCCTTTATGTTGCCTGGGAAATTATTCTTTTACTGATTGGACCACCTATTGATAAATAATTGTGGTTCAACGGAGACGATTAAACTAAACGATAGGACGTGTTAACCGTTGATCATAGTGTCACAGCTTTAAAGACGTGAAATTTTCATCGCAGCCAAACAAATACATTTCCGAGAAAATGTATTTCTGGGAATCGACACTGCAATTGTCCATTGCAAATTGATCACTTCACGTAAACGAAACGTTCTAATTGTTATTCTATCGACATTTCAACGTTACGAACTTCAAACGTGCAAATGTTTTATATCGGAAATCGATAGTTTGCATTGTTTAATCTAAAAGTCAATAGGATTTCTATCAATAAACGATTTCGCGAGATCTTGTTGTGATGTAGAAGGAAAGATTGATGGTGCGGTTTATTTAAGAAATGCAATGCACGTAATATCTACGATATCATGTTTAATGCTAAGATCAATTTTGAACTGCAGCCTTTGTCACAAAATAGTTTAGACTGGAATTAATTTTGTGCATTCATTAAATAATCTTTTTTCAGTCGTCATAGTCCAATTAACATCAAACTATTATAGGGGGATTAATGTGCGGATATATGAGATATTAACAAATTACCGCGAGTTCCAGGCCCCTAAAATTACATATTATTGATTGTATAGCTTTAATGTCAATTTAAACGGCGATTCAAAAGTATAATAGAAATTAGTGAATTAAAAATATTAGAGGTTCCTAATTTTATGAAATTCTGATGATCCCATTGGCTCTACGAGTTTTGTTCTTTGGGAACCGAATGATAAATGCCACCTTGTAACCTTACACATCAACACTAACTTAGGATCAGTTATTGAATTAATGAAGTATGATAAATTACAGGGTCGGTGAAAAAAATGTAAACAAAGCTGATCGGAACATGTTTAATCTCAACATTCTTGGGCCCTGTTTCCAGCATTTGACACACAGTATTGGTATCAATGTCCATAAATGCTAGCGAAATAAATTCCTTCGATCCAGTCGATTAAAATTCTGATGGGTACTATTCGTATGTATTGCCATTTTGTGTAAAGTTCGGTACTTTCTATTGCTCCGCTCCATATACAGGAAACGGAGATCGATTGAAGAATGAAACAAGTGGTATGTTTATTTCGAAAGCCGTAAAAATCTGTTATGGAATTAATTGTTCCATCGAAAAATGGAAGGAAAAATTCTACGACCTGGGTTCGAACCAGGAACCTCGACTAGGTCATCATGTTTGGAGGTCATCTCCAGTCTGTATTTATTTATTTATCTGTTATGGAAGTTTTAAAATTAGTTGAACATGTTGCGACGGTGGCGCTGCACGCTATAGTCGCATTACGGAGACCGAGAAATAGACTATAAACTGTCCTTCGCAAGCAGCCATTGCTATCACATCATAATCGATTCAAAATGTGCACTTTTCGTAGCACAGAGATGGCGCAAACGAAGAATGAAATTCAGATAACATATATACATGTAACTAATTTTGAAACTTCCTTAGCAGATGTTTACGGCTTTCGAAATAAACATACCACTTGTTTCATTCTTCAATCCATCTCCGTTTCTGAGATATTCACTCTTAAAATCAGGGAGTCATTTGTAGTAAGTTCATCGATTGTACGAGACTTTTTACTTAAGTTTGTAGAATCGATATTATAAGGTCGCTGAATAAGGTAACATTCTATTTGAATATTAACTTAGTAAGGTGAGTAAGAGGAAAGTCTGAATATCCCATGAACTCACAATTCAGCAAAAACAAAATGAATCAACTCAAAAACAAAACGAATCAACTCATATGCAAGAGTAATTTATTACAAGATCAAGGGACTTAAATAACATTTTCTGGACAGTCAGCGGTTCATGACGATGTGGAACAAGCACTTGCCCACTTCGTTACGTCCAACTGTCATATTTCTACAGCGATGGTATACATCAGCTATCCAGACCATGGGAGAAGCTGAGAAAAACGATGGAGATATACTTCGGAGTAATTTGTGCTTATAATATTGTGAATAGTACAGAGTGATTCAAAAGTCGCGCACATCGAAATAATACATTAATAATAAAAACCAGACGACATTAAAGTCTTTACACAACACATGTATATTTTTACAACATATGCTCAAAATATAAAAGTTTCAGAGTAGCCGATGAAACTTTTCAACTCGTATTACACTATTTATAGACAATCGAATTTGGATGTGCGCGACTTTTGGATCACCCTGTACTTTTCTGTTGCTTTCACACTGAATAAAATTTTTCATCAGATTGGAATCAAATCAAAGGCTATGCGAATTAGAGTCAAAATCTGGCTCCGAATCAAAGCACCGTAGTCAGTTTTTCTTTCTCAATGTGGTAAAATAAGGAATTTTGTGTTCTAAATTCGTATATTTTCATTAATTAATTAATTTTCTTTATTATATCCGTAATGCTTTATAAATTTTTTAGCAAAAAAGGGATTATAATTGAATTTATTTTGTGTGCATAATTATTTCCAAAGCTTTTATTCAAAATTTTCACCAGAAAAGCTGTTTCTCGAAACTCGGAAAATTAACCCTACATTATAATTTGATTTACCTACTCTAGTATACTGTCCGCTTCCCACGAAAATGTCCCTGCGTTGTTGAAAGTGCTCACTGCGCGCGCTGCAGTCGTGGATGCGTCCACAGCACTGATAGGGAAAACAAATACTAAAATGCATGGAGGGTAGGCAGGGAAAGCAGCATCTGCAGCTTGCTGTTAACTTGCACGTGGTTAAGGTCCCCCCCCCCCCGGGGGGGGGGGGGGGGGGCGGCGAGGGCGGGGGGGCGCGGGGGGGGCGCTGGCAACAAGGCAGGGGCATAGGGGTGGGAAGCGGACAGTACTCATGTAATGAAGACAGTCAGAATTCACGTTTAGCTTTTTCAAGTTTGAAACTATTTCTTTTAAATTTCTCTTAATAAAAATTATGAACCGAAAAACACTTCAACGCTTTATTCTGAATGAAAACTTGTAATAATGGTAAATGAATGCATATCCTCACTTTGCAGAAAGTCCTCCACCATAAGAACTCTGTGGGGACGTGCATTATTATTATTACTGTTTTCCCCAACTGATAAATGATTCCGAAAATGAGCCATTTTGAATACGAGGCAAAAGTGTTTAAATACGAGGGTCTCTCCAAAAATAATGCACCATATTTTTTATCTTAATCAATTTTTAATTGTTTTACACATTGTGAAAACTTCTTTCCGCATACTTTCTATAGATAGGCACAATTTATCTTTTGAAGAAGAGCAGCTATGTCTGCTCGGTAAGAGTCAGCATTAGCATTGGTATTCTTTGTAACTTACAGCATCTTTCTCCGGTAACCAACTGTGTACATTTCCTGTCATTCCATTCTCGCACATAAAATAAGTTTTGTTTATAATAGAGTCAAATGTAGCCAAATTTTGCTCAAATTAAGTTCTTTAAGTTATCGCCAGAGACCTCTATTTCAATTTGTGCTTATTATTCGCAATGAATAGTTTCTCATTAATTATCATTAATAATAAACCATTAAGGAATGACATAACCAAGTACCGAAAGGTTAAACTAAACCATTCGCGGAACTATATTTTTAAACCGCCCTATGTTAACATTGGAAGTTTCTAATGGACCATAATGATACCATTAAACCACGTACCTTTGAAATAATTTCAACTATCATTAATATTACGTTATATTCATTCATGACACAACATTCCAAGTTGTTTGATATATTACATGCCATATTTTAGCACTGAAAATTTTTGAGGGTGTCACAAGGGTACTATTAGAGCACGTGTCATTGTTTCGATTTCAACCATTTTCAAAATGGTTCATTCCCGGAACCTTATTTATTAATTGGCGAAAATAGTAATTTATATCCGCTTCTATCTCGTCATTACGATTTGTTTGATATATTACTTAATGTATCTCTCCCATGAAAATTGTTAGGTGGGGTCGTAAAGGTACCATTTGTGCACGTGCTATTGAACAGATTTAGATAATATTTGTGATTGATTCGTGCCATGTACCATGTTCATCGACTGACGAAAATAATAATGAACAACCGCATCTATCTCGTCATTACGATTTGTTTGATATATTACTCAATATATCTTTCCATTGAAAATTGCTAGGCGGGAAAATAGAGGTACCATTTGTGCACGTGCCAATGAACCGATTCAGATAATATTTGTAACTGGTTCGTGCCATGAACCATATTCATCGACTGACGAAAACAGATTTTGAAAATCTTTCATAGCCTCGGAGGAGTTTGAGTTACAGACAGGCAGACAGACACGTTTCCCCACACTGATAGCATAAAGCACCTTTCGGTACTTAATAAGTCAGACTAAAGATGAAGAAACTTTTTGAATGAATTTGACTTATTATTGTGGTTTTTTGGTTTATTCTGGCTCTGCTTTTAGATTTTTTCTATCATGTCACGTTTCCAAGTTAAGCACTGCAATGTTAAAGTAATGGGTGTGAAGAGAAGTGGCTGCAGTGTTAAAGGATCCACATTTTTGGGCCACAAGAAAATTTATCAGACCACAAACTCTGAAGATGATAGAAAAAAAACCGATACGGATACAGCACAAAAAGCATAACAATCAGTTCTTAACATTAAAAATTTTTTTAAAAAGTTATAATTCTTTGGCCTGTGTAATCAAGCTTCATTGAAGAAATGGTTGAAATTAATTTTGAATTAAAATTCTTATTCGTTTCAGATTACGCTTACAATGCTTCTAAAAACACATCAATTCTGATGATATGAATAGGGCGCATTTATTGTTTGCTTAATAATTGCCTATTGCGCATGTGCAGTAGCGATAAATCTACGGAAACAATTCAGATGTAAACCGATTTTGAACTTGTCAAATGATGATTTTTACTCATTAAAAGGCAATTAAATTTTTCATTAGCATTTCCTTAATGGGTGGTTGCCTATGCGTTTGGCGTTGAATTTTCCCCGAAGAGATATAAATGCTTCCGACGAGAGAGGCGAGTAGTTAGTTGTAGACTGCTATTTTAGCATCTATAAAAACATTCAAACACCACTTATAGATTCGAATTTTAAATATAGGGCTATGTAAAGAACACTATTGGAAAGATGAAACGCGGTGCTGCTGATATCTATGAAAATGTTCTTGGAAGAGCCTTTTAAAATCACGTTCAAATGCTAAAAAATAAGATAGTGATCCTTGTCAACTGTAGAGACTTAATAAGTTTCTGGATATATTGCAGGAAAAGGAAGAATAAATTGGAAAATAAGTCGGAAAAATTTATACACCTTATAATCGTAAAGCTGCAATTAAAAACTGATAAAGGTTAAAAAAAAAAATGAGGTGCATTATTTTACGAGCTGCTTTGCTGGAAATAAATTAAATATTCCAAGAAGTTCAAACAAATTTCTATCGGTAATTCTAAAATTTCTAATTTTCACTAATAATAATTAAGCTTTTATTTCCTCCTTTCTAAAAGGTCTTTAAGCATATGATCATAACGTATCGCGACGTACAAAATTTAGTTGCTCTAATGTGAATTTTTCTCTTCGAGTTGGTCTTTCATTTGTCATACCTTGGTTGCAATCTATCATGGAGTCTGGTGCATCTCGATCCTTAGCTCGTTGACAGATTCGAAAACTGAAACTCCTCCGGCAATGCATCATCCATGATTAGCGTGAATAATTAACGCCCGAGCCTTTTCATTATCTCGTCGGCGCCACGAGTGACTCTCAATGCATCACTTCACCTTGGCTAATTGCAGATGGAAGGTAGTCTAAATTGTTTCTCCTTTTTAAATAATTCATTTAAATACGTCTACTCAGTGAGAGCCCTTAACTTTGGGCGTATGCTAGAAAAGTCTTGTCGATTGCTCTTATCTGCGAGGAAAAACGGGCGCAAAGCCCTCCGCAAATGACACTGTTACTTACGGTCAACAACGGTGATGCTTCCAATCCAACCTTGTCATTTCAAGTGTACTTGTGTGTGTCACTTAAGGTGATCATATCAAAAAGACAATCAAAGTAAATTTAAGAGAAGAGTGGGCTTATTAATTTGGGTTTGGTTCTTCGTGTGATCAAAATCCTTTTGGAACTGGAGAAGGTGTCAAAACTTTTAATAAAGTTTCTGTTAGGAAAGGATGAGTTAAAGTAATTATATATTCGATTACCTCTTCAGATGAAATATTCTCAATCCGAGTAGTTATGCATCCTAGATAGCTGAACAGGCTATTCAATATACCTTTGAGCGATGTGCAAAAATATAAAACACGCAGAAAAGGGTGAAATTATAAATTTTCCCTTATAGAAATTAGGTAAATAAGACATTAAAAAATATAATGTTAATTTTTTCATGAAGTTTAAGATAAAAGTTTAAGTAGTTAAATAACAAAATAATATTTGAAATCATCGTTTGCCACATTTTTTAAATTATTTGCAATTTTAAATGAGATCCAATTTTGTGGAGTGCAATTTTTTTTTTTTTTTTAATTATTTGCACTTCAAAGTATTTGCGGAATGTGACCTCATTAAAAATTAGTTTGGAATCTTCCTTACCAAAGCAGAATTCTGTATTTAAATATTCATTACTGCTATATCATCTAATATTTTTAATTAATTAAAAGTAATTAATCACAAGAAAGCGCGCGCAGATATCAGTTACCCAGATGACTGATTATGGTTGTTGACCCTTTACATTTGATTCGCAGCAGCATAATGAGGGAAAAAATTCAAACTTTGTGATAGAACAGTTATTAAGTGACTTTCTTAATTTTGGTTGTTTTTACATAACACTGATCTACATCATTTTTGCTGACGGCAGGATAAGACTTGAGCGTGACCAAAGTACACTTATATCTTGGCAACTTATTTTTCAAAAAATACTTCTTCGGTGTTGATGTTGCAAAAGGTAACTTCATTGAGAAAGTCTGAATACTACGCAAGTCTAGGCAAACAATTTCATCATCATTTTCCTGATTCATTTTAAATCATTTAATACGTAAAACTGCGACAAATGAACTTGATATGATTTTGGTTTATTTTCCTTTGCTGACAAAATCTTGTAGGGAGCACGAAATTTTATCTTATCCTTTGCTAGGGGGGTGGAAACCGATATAAGGTTAAAAACGTGCCTAATCTTACAGCATGATTCTTCCGAAAATGAAAGTACCCTCCCCTCCAGAGGAATTTCTAACTACGCCATTGATATGTTCAATTTGGTTACCATCTGAAGCAATACATAATTTTAACCGTAACACCTGGTTTTCATACATATAAGGAAATGTAATTCGAGAAATGTTTGTACAGGGTGTTGCAGATAACTACAGGGCAGTATAATGGGAAGCCTACCTGCTCGATTGCAGGGGCCGGCTCGACATCAAATGATAATTGGGTAATTTTATCAAAAACATGACAGTTTTGACGTTCACCCCCCCTCCCCGACTGTGGAAACTGCTGGCTGCTGCAGGCCACCTTCATCTCCCTCCATTCTGCCAATCGACCGAGCCCTGCAATCAAGCGAGTAGGATTCCCGTTATACTGCCCTGTAGTTATCTGCAACACTCTGTACATGCATATTGGATTTCAGATTTTCCCTGGAGGAGTTTGATACACAGCATCCTTCACATAATCCCAAAATATGAAAATCAAATCAGGCATTGCTTCAGATGGTAACCAAATTGAACTGTAATTTCTGGTGAAATAAAGAAATTCATTATGTAAAAATGGTGATTTAGAGGTACGCATGGTGCGTTCTACAAGTTGTCCATTGCCACTTTTATTATATCCTACACGGTTAAAAAGTTGTGTTACGATTTGACCCCTTAAAGAGGCCAAAGGTCAAATTTGACGTGAGCATCAGATTACGCATCCTCACTTTCCTATAGCATTGTATTAATAGACTGTTGACAATTTTAATAAATTTGTAGATATTTGCGTGGATCACTTCAAAGTAATTTTGATCCCTTCAAAGTAATATTTGCGTGGATCCCTGTATAATTTTAAAAAACTTTATAAATTGTTTCGTAAACTCGGTACCTGGTACTTTATGTATTGCTTGAGGTGTAAGATACATTTTATGAAATTTCTCTAAAAAATTTTCTCTTTAAATTTTGGAGGTCAAGATGAAGATAAGCGCTTCCACCATTATATTAAGACCAAGGAACACATTTAACAAGAGGAACAGCATTATAGCTAACTTTTGCTGGTGATTGCCCTTAAATCAAAACACGAAAATTTCTGCTTAATAATTAGAGAGATAAACAGTTACTGGACTGAGCTTAACTGCAAATTATTAATGCAAATTAACAGTTTTGTATGAATTCAGTCTTATATTATTTTTGTTTTTTGCTCCAGCAGATTTGGTAACTATTGTGAACTTGTATGAATAAGCATGTATTCTCTGTAATAAAAAAAATGGAATATAATTGCATATTTGTAATCATCACTCTAAATTTGTGCAAAAATCTGTGAAAATAATAAATTTTCAGATGTATACCAGTATAATTTAAGATTGAGTATTGTATAATATACAATAAACTTTTGGTTTATTTTATGTTTATGACTCAAGTGGAAATAAAGGCTTAATAATTCTTTACATTTAAACAACTGTTAAATTGAAAAAAAAGCCTTCAGTTCCCAAAACTAATTTATTCCATAACAGCTCAACCAAGCACACAATCAAAGACCGCTTACTGTATTAATAATAATTGATTAGAAAGCTTGCACGTAAAAATTAATTTCATACAGAGTAATTCGACTTACGAGCAATTTATGGAAACCGATCAGTTCAGAAATCCTGAAAGAAAACTATATTTATTGTATTAATTGATATATTTTCAAGCATTCTGGTTTCTATTTTTTTTTATACAGCCTGGTTTCAATTTTACGATCGTTTCCGCTACTGAGGTTCGAATAACTCCGAGGGCTAATAATTAAGGATCGTTAAATGCTAGAAAGGCAAATTTATTGTGCGGTATCTGCTGCTTCTTCCCCTTTTGAAGTAAGGCGCCACCACAGAAAAATTTATTTTCTCAACCCCTAAGAAGCGGTTCGAACTCCTTTGTAATCACCTTCCTTCGGTTACAGATTTACTTCCTAATTCATGTTTGGAATTAACATTGTGACATTATAGCCTTCCGTCGACATGGAAAATTAGTTGTCGTTGTTGCTGCTATCAAATTTATTAAAATTTGTTACTAAAATCTATTTCACGTAAGTTTTCCACAAATGGGTTGTTAAACGAGTCTTAAAGTAAAAGAGAAATGAATCTTTTTTTGGGTCCTCCCCCCCCCCCCCCTCGAAAGTATATTTAAGTGCAAACGTATTATGAAGAAGCAGTTTGGAAAAAAGACTTGAGTGTTACCATTATGACTAAAGGCCGGTGGCCAAGAGCGTTGGGGCATAGTTTTAAGTCGAGTTGCGGGTTCGAATCCCGCCGTAGGCAGAGATGCTTGTGGCTGTCCCCTTAAATCCAATATGCGACTATAGAGTTCGTTTTCTAGTCATTGCAGCATGGTGATGACATTTATTATCCATGCATTTGTCACAACACTTTTCATTTAACCTCATTGCCATTTAGCAAGGTTTAGTCGAAATTTTGAGAAATAAAGGACAAAAAGGAGTTTCAAACTAAATAAATAAAAAAATAAATCTAAAGACTGTGCTTTATAATAAAAGTGACTTTATTATAAAACATTTAGCTACTAAACTATCCCGTTCTTTAGGCATTATTTATAGGGTCAATCATCTTCCACTTAATATCTTACTAAATTTATATTTTACCCTAATTCATACAAATTTATGCTTTGGAATATGTTTATGGGGATCGACCACACAGAAAAATAAAAATCTTATAATTAAACTTCAAAAACGTTTTTTACGAATATTGTTAAATAGACCCGCTTTCTCTTCCGTTAGTTCAGAATTTAAAAACTTCAACTTATTAAAATTTGATGATCTTTATTTTATTCAATTAGCTCAATTTATATATAAAATCACGCATAACATATCCCATTTTATAGAGTTAATTACTTAAGAAGATCAATTTCGATTTCCGGCGCTATCTGTTGGTCAAAATTAACTGTGGAACTTCGGGAGGCACCTTCTCTTCAATTTTTTAAACGTCGTCTCCTTAGAAACATTCGCTCGGGCCTAATTACTTCTGATTTAACTTCTGTTTACTCTTAATTAAAACCGATTTACACACTCCTCTGTTTATTTTACTGTTTTTATTATTATTATCATAATTACTACTAATATTATTATTGGTTATATTGTAATGTTTTTAGTTATAAAAATTATCATTACTATTATTATTGTTGTTGATATTGTCGTTGCCATTTAATGCCATACAAATTTTTACAAATTTATATAATTTTAGATTATTTTATAATTGTTTTATGGATGCCCCTGGACAGGCCCACTGGCCTTTTGGGCGCCTTTTTATTCTTTAGATACAATATTACTTAATTTCTTATTTGATTTTTCTTTTATATTGTTGTTGTAAAATTTGTATAATAAATAAATAAATAAATAAATAAATAAATAAATAAATAAATAAATAATATGGGTATATACGATTAATTTTATGTCTTCTAAATAAATAACGCAGAATGTAATTTTAGCTTTAGACTTCAACACGAAAAGCGATCTTTATTAACCGCTCCCTTTGGGTGCGTAATACCCGTAGGAGTTCACGGTACTCGTTATCAGAAGAAACAAGACTTCGGCAATACACCCAGAGAAAAGAAAATGAAACAATTCTTAATACCTAGAAAGAGTATAATTCATAACAATTTTGATAAGCTTTTAAAAGTAATAATCGATTAAATTAGTAGTCATGTATAGAGAGCTTGCAATGTACATATGCTTAAGCGTTCACACAATAATTAAAACAACATGGCCCTGTTTAAGTAAGGTGATGTTTTTGATAAAATTTGCATTAGCAATGACCTCTGGTCTCTAAAAGTTGGCAAGTTTTTTTTCTTATTTTAAACTTGTTCGTTATCCCTCTTGACAAGATAGCAAATGGCACTTGCAAAAAACGTTTACATTTCAAGCATCCTTCTCCTGTCGCTTCTTTGTTGTTCACCCTGTTGGGTCTTCTCACTCGAGTCTCCCTTTTTGAAACTTTTTCCTACTTGGCGAATGCGTTGATTCAGTTATCGTAATGAAAGCAGGGACAACAACTCGAATTAAAAAGCCCGGGGATTGGGAAGCCCCGGCTCGGCGTAATTGCGTTAGGGCCCGTGGTCGCCCGTTGCGCTGACACTTGGTGGCGGATTGAATCCGATGCAAATGCCACTTCTCCCCTCCCTAATGATTTATTCTTTTCATCACCCACACAAAGAGTGACCCGTTTGATTTTTTTTTCTTTTTTTTTTTTTTGCATCTCTTAAATTTCCATGTCCGTTACCCCATTATAGATCAGTAAACGCTTAATAATTTGTTATTATATTTTGGTTAAGGAAATTTTAAATGTATCAAGTGCCTGCATGGAGGAAGAAACTAATTTTCTTCATGTCCTGTATGTATTTTTCATCCATAAGTTTTTAATTCATTTTTTGCCGTCAATAAATGAAATGTTGGTTTGTTTTATTTTCACTTGACGAATCATCTTATCCTGTGGCCGAGAGCTATTTTTTAAAATTTTATATGTCAAGTGACAAACCTCGATATATTCGAATCGTGAATCCACATGCTCGAGAACTAAAAATGTTTACTCCGAATCGTGTATTATATGAAGTTTGCATCTATTAATACAATTCGAAAATTGCTCTAAGAATTCAGTGAATGCAACTAATCTTACCACTCTCCATCGTGGAACAGGGTCTATTGTATTTTATTTTTGAATAAAAATTTATTGATGTCTTGCAATACAAATAGCCAAAGCGGGATCCCTGGTTCTGTCGTCTTACAGTGAAGGGAGTTAACATTTATAAATATTAATATAAAATACACAAAAGAAACAAATTAGCATAAAGCATAGAATAAATAAATAATTACAAATTATGTGAAATTATATAAACATAAAACAACAGTCTTACATAGTTACATTTTTTTTGAGGGAGATTTACACGATTATTATAGTATTCGATAAAATTTGATACAGAGTGAAGACATCTGGCGTTTCGGATAGACACTATTCTTTGTCAAGCACAAAATAAAAATACTTAACACTCTGTGTCCAATGACCGTTTTCTGGATTTTTTGCATTGACATGTCAGTTGTTTTTAGGGTATTGACACTCTGTCAATTTTGGTTTATTTCAGGGATTTTGTGTCTCGTCATTCTTTTTTTCTACATCCATAATATGTCGGTAAGGGAGGTCAGCAATGTACAGGTCGAAGCCGGTTATAACGAACTCGCACGTAAAGAAATTGCCTCGTTATAAAGAATAGTTTCAAAACTCCCAATTTTTACAATTCTAGAACTCCATGTTAAAGTGTTGGGGTTAACGAACTCCGATATAACGAAAAATCGCTTATAGCGAAGCTTGAAATTTTATATTGAAGAAATAAATATTTGCTAATGGGGGTTTTGATTGAAGGATATACTGCTGAAAGTGATTAGTGACGTTTTATGAAAGACAACCAAGCATGGCTGTCCGGGGTCTGCGATAGCCCAACTGGTAGAGGCGTCGAGCATCACAGTCGAGGTTCCTGGTTCGAATCCAGGTCGCAGAATTTTTCCTTCCATTTTTCGATAGAAAAATTATTGCATCATGTTTGGAGGTCATCTCCAGTTTATATTTAATTAGTTATTTTTAGCAATGTGTCAGCCACATTCAGCTGTGGCCATGAAAACGACAAACATTATCATTGGACACAAAAATAACAATTTTAATGAATGTTAGAGGGACGAAGAAACAATATACACTGAATGGCCAAAAGTCATGGGAAGATACTGAGTGACACTGAGTGTGATTTTAATAGCGAGTCGCTCCTCCGCGAGCTCTCAAAACGACAGTAAACACGTCGAGACATGGACTCGACGAAGTGTTGGAATCGTTCCGAAGAGATATTGACTCACGCAATTTGTAGTGCTACCACAATTGTTCTTGTATAGTTGGTGCTGGGTTCATCGAGCGTACACGGGTATCTACAGCATCCCATAAATGCTCGACTGGGTTAAGATCGGGTGATCTAGGGGGTGATGCAACCATTGTCGCGAATTTACTGGAGTGTTCATCAAATCGCTTGCATGCAACCAAAAGCGGTGACATGTCGCATTGTCCTGTTGAAACATGCATCTCCATCACGTTACGCTAATGTTAGAAATAGATACGTATAATCTGAAAGAATCATAACGTATACCTGTCATTGTTCCCTGCAGCCGGAAAATGGGGCCTAATTGCGACTATGTGAACACAGTCCAGACCATAACTGAGCTACCTCCTGCCTAGATGCAACCTTATTGACATGCAGGATCCATAGCTTCATGGGGCATACGCCGCAACTCTCACGCGCCCATCATCTCGATACAACTGAAGCAGGGATTCATCTGACCATAATGATGTTCGCGGGTCCATGCCAGTCGTTGAGATCTGTGTCGGTCGTCGGCTGCTGAAGCCTATGCGGTGCATTTGTCTCCGTACAGTCCGGGTAGAAATGGGTTCCTGACGCCCCACATTCAAATTGGCAATGATCTGATACTCACAGTAGCCCGTCGATCGCCCGTTCGTGACGTCCGTTCGTCAAGTATTGAGTTGACGTGACGTCCGTTCGTCAAATATTTGTGGTCGTCCTGCGCGGCGGTTTACGAGTGGAGAAACATTGTCTCTGCGATATTGAAGATCCACCCTAGATAGGCCTATTGTTGACCTCGGAAACCCGAATTCTTGTGTAATCTCCGATATGCTATGACCCATGCGTCTTGCACCGATTATCATCCCACGTTCAAAGTCTGTTAACGCGCGACCAGCTGTCATGTTCACTACACACCTGTCTGTAACAGATTACTCAGACATTCGCAACATTCGGGAGTCATACACAGCACTTCTTCGAATAGGACAACCCTTCCCGTGACTTTTGGCCACTCTTTTTATTGCTCGTAAATGGCCTATTAAAAATGCTTCGAATATTTTAACAAAATATTCTTATAATTTACAAGTTTTAACTTTTTTAAAAGTTTTCTTGATATTTTATATATTTTTCAACGTGTCATCAACTCACAAACCGGTTTCTTAAATACAGTACAAGTTGAACCCCATTATAACGAATTGCTTGGACTGCAAAAACTTTTCGTTATAACACTGTTCAACTTGTATTTAGAAACTGGTTTGTGAATTGACGACACGTTGAAAATATATACAATGCTAAGAAAGTAAACGTTACTATAAAATCAATTCTATATTTAAAATTCATAATTACAAAACGTTTATAGACAATATTAGAAATGTTTTGCACTTATAAGAAAATTTCAATGGGACAGTGGGTATATTAGGTATCCTATCAAAAATTAATTTGGCTCTTGTTTGCTCGAATTCGTCGAGACTTCCAAGTCCAATATGGGACACGGACATTTATGCTTGTCACACGTGTTTATAAAGAACAGGTACGAATAACCTAGAAGTTGATGTGTCTAAAAATGCATCAAACTGCACTAGAAATCATCTTCCCTGCAAGTTATTTATGCTATGCGTAAAAGAACTAATCGTTACATAACTATAAAAATAATAATTTGAAATTAGTCATTTGGTTATTCTTAAATTTTGTGAGAAAGCTTCTGTGCGCCTTAAAGGAAAAAATAAATTAAAATAATTAAATATTATTTAATGACCGATATAAATAATTTTCGTGCATTAATATTAACAGGGTTATCTGTTTGAACTCTGCTTTTATTTCCGGGTGGATAATAAAATTAAAATACTAGGAAATTCACACCGGCAAAAGCAAATGTTGACGCGCTATTCTTCTCGTTTCATTTCTTTTTTTGTGTCGCTAAGTAAATCCAATCGATACGTGCTCACTTTTTTTTTTGCTTTCATTTTTCTTTCTTTCCTGAGGAAGTACTTTAATTCTTTCTGCCAGCTTCTTTCCTTGAGTGGAGCTTCTGTCTTTAGGAACAAGGATGGTAAATCCTTTGCCTTGATTTCGAGCGTTTTGATTCCGGGCCAAAAACCAACCTTGAAAATTTCTCTCTTGCCGACGAAAAAATCAATCGGCCGCGATTTTACAGTTTCCTTTTATATCCTCTTTATTTCTTTCGTTTGCCTCCTCTCTTGCATTTTATTTCCTCCCATTTTTTCCAATTCCGTTTTTTTGTTCCCTTCTGCATTTCTTTCTTCGTTTTTTTTTTTTTTTTTTTTTTTGGCAAGAATAAATAAAATGTAAATCTTTTTTTTTTCACGTAAATGGGGCCCTTATTAGAGCAATGAGATTTATTAAATCTTAAAACAAACACAAAAAACGCAATTAATTTTTATATTGTTATTTTAAATAGAGCTCATTTTAAGAACATCGACTGAATTTGAATAATATTTCAAAATTGAAAAAAAAAATGTACTGAAACAAATACTTTTTTTTTTTAATAAAGAACTGTTTTTTTCGTTATCGGCATTATTGCATACAAGAATTATTAAAGTAAAAAATCAAAATAAAGACGAAATAATAAAGTTTAGTTTGGATCGAATGAAAATATCTGAAGTTTGGATCGTATAAAGATGGAAAATCATTTCGGAAAATTCAATAAAACAGGAAGTTTCATATCAAATTTTTGATAACCACAGTACTTTGAAATTATATTTTTTATGTACCTAATTTTTTTATATATAAAGGTGGGGTCGCTCTCCACGTCTTTTCGCTAAAAAAAAAAAAAAAACCCAGTTCGACACAGTTTTCAGGGAAAAGCCTATCGAAAATCTCTTTTTACGACCTCATAAAACGAAAGAGCGAATCTTCCATTGTGTAAAATGTTTTATTAATTTAATTTATTTTATCTTCATCAAATAAAAATTTTATTGGAGGCTTTCTGATTTGTTTTACGTCTGTGAGTTGTTGGATTGTTTAGTGCATTTGCTTTTCCACTGCACGCAAAGAAAACACCAATCAGCATCAAAGAACACGGGGCGTCGCTTATTTTCATTCCAATTTTTTTTTTTTTTTTTTTGGACAAGCTATTCCAATTTTCTGGATAATTAAGGGTAAGGAAGGATTCTCCGACTTTTGATTTGTTTGTTTTGTTTGTTTTTTATTGATTCCATAAGATTAAGCATTTGTTTGGTTGTCAACAGAGCTTGTTATGTGAGGAAACTAAGGCAAACTTGATTTTTTGTCTCCTCTCTCTTCCTTCTGATTCTTGTGGCAAAGGGGAAAAGGAAAAGAATAGGAAAGGAAACGAAACCAATTACAGGAAAGAACTAAATCTATTGGAAGTGTTTCTTTTCTCCCGTCTTATTTTCTCCGCTTGAAAAGAGGCAATTTAAATGCTCCCTTCTTGGGAGTGCCAACATGAAGTAACGAAATTTATGAGCTATATCTCTTTTTCGAATTATTAAGAACGGAATATGAGGCCAAGTGAATTATATAAACTTAATTTTGGGTACCTTAATTGAATAATGTACTTGCAAGAAACTCAAGTTTCGCATCAGTTTCATTAAAACTTTATGCGTGTTGTCAGATAAGGATAAGGAATAATAACACAATGGTTTTTAAAATACACAATTATAATCTATTTTTCATTACTGAATACATATTTGCAAAGATAAATTATCACATTTTCCAAAAGACCAAAATAGTAAGATTTAAAGGTATGGAGAGAGCATTAGTGCAAATCGATCATAATTTTTTTTTGTCAAATCAATCTATAATGTATTGATCTCAAACTTTTACGAACACTTTGTGGAATGGTCCAGAATTCAAAAATAATATGTTTTATATTTAACTAGTCGATCATAGGACTGTCGATTTTGGTAAATTTATACGGAACATTTGTGAATGTATGGTATTTTAATTTTACAGGTTTACTTTAAAATGTGCGTGAAATGTCTTTTTTAAGACGAGTGCTCGTGATTTGACTATCTTTATTCAAGGGCGTACTTAATCAGTGATGGCTAATCGTTCGTTATTTGGAGCTTTAGCAGAAAGCTACTTATAAGAATGCACGCTTGATGTGTACATTTATCCAGCTGTCCGTCCGCCGTTTGCATGATACTTGAAAACGGATTAACTTTTTCAAATTCTTTTTTCGACAATATCTTCACCTCCAAAGTCATAGCTCGGCTGTATCAACTTTTCAGGCTTTTTCGTGGATCCCTTCAAGTCGATTGCACGCGCTAAAACATTGAATGTAAAGACTACTAATACAATGCCATGTCGTATAACAATCAATTCGTCAAGAATCAGTAGATTGTTACTTTCTGTTTATCTTTTAAGCACGGTTGACTTGGACATGCGCACGTGATGATCGTTTTGTCGCAACTAAAGCTCCTTCTTGGAATATTCCAAGATTTTATTAAATACTTTTGAAGAAGCTCTTTGATTATTCATAAATTGTCGTACTTAAATATTATGGTTACAAAAACTCATATTTGATAATTTTCTTGCAAAAATTTGATTATTTTGATGCTTTACTGGTTGGCTCAATGGAATAAAAAAATTTACACTGACAAAAAAGACAATGATTGATGGATATAAGGTAACAACTGAAAGGAAATTGCACCAAATTGCTAGAGTAATTTCTCCAGAGACCTCGCACCATTTAATTTACTATAATGATTGATGGTTCAGTTAAGTTTACCTCGAATGTTAACTTACGCTACACGTGATAAAATTATTATAAATTTTGGCTTTTATTTTTAATTAATGTTGTAAATAATGGATAACTTGATGCACAATAATTAAGAAAAAATTGTCTAGACTAAAAATTAGTTTATATCAAATACCCACAGACAAATATAAAATGTCGGAGTAATGGCAAATGTTCTTAACTCATTTAATTTTATTAAAAAACTGAAAAAAATACAGGATAATAAATATTATACTTCTGCAACAAAAATAAAAACTGGCAATTTAATAAACAAAGAAAAAAAAGTTGAAGCATAGAAAGTTTTAAAAGTATGATAGAAAGCATTTATAAAAGCATTGTTGTAATTTTTTGAGAACACGTGCATAGATTGTTGGTGCATGACAGAAGAATAAAAAAATGGAGCGATAGCATTCATTAAGGGGAAGCAATATCACAGGCAAACGTTGAAAAAAGTTTTTGAATGAATTTGCCATATTCTTGTGGTTTCAAATGTGCTGAATCCGAATCTACTTTAGATTTTTTCTATCACGTCACGTTTCCAAGTTTTGCACATAGAGACTCCTATGTTAAAGTAATGCGTGTGAAGAGAAGTGGCTGCAGTGTTAAAGATTACATATTTTTGGACCTAAAGAAAATTTATCAGGGCCCAAACTCTGAATAATTAAAAATGTTTCATTGAAAACCAAGAAATCTGTGGGTAATAGAAAAAACTGAGGTCAGATACGGATTCAGCATAAAAAAAAAGCATAAGAATCAGCTCTTAATTTTAAAGTTTTTAAATTTTATTTTTTGTTGGCCTGAGTAATTCATGATCAATTGCAAAGAAACCTACGAATAATAAGAGCTCAAGAGTGATGACACAAATTACCGACTGATTCAAGTGACTGTGAAACGATACAAGGGCACCGGTGGCGTTGAAATCCGGCCCCGGAATGGAAGATTTCGATCTGTTCGTACAGAGGATGAAACAAGTATGAGATTCGGCGTAACCCTGTCAGATCCCAGATCTGCCATACAGCAAAGGATTCTGCGCCGGCCCACAAAGCCAAACAGGCACAAAGATGATTGCAGGAGAACGAACCATCTTTCATAAGCGTCGAAGAGTGGCCCACCTCAAGCCCCGATTTAAAACCGTTTGATTAGGAATTAAGTTGAAGATAGAGCTTGCAGTACTCCCCATACATGTATTGAATCGTTGCAATGCTCTCTTAATACGACACGATCCAAAAAAACTCTAGACGCATTCGTGCTTGTCCAGATAGACTTCGGACCTCTATAAGAGCGAAGGCTGTACTTCCAAATCATTAATCTATTCTGTGTAACTCTGCTATTAAAATAGATGGTTATTTCTTTCCTGTAACATTTTCGTTTCTGCTACGCTTTTAATAGGCGAACAGACTTTTTGGACCACAAGGTATTAACACCAACCTTCAGACTCTAAATTTGCTTTTATATTATGATATATGGAAAGATGTTGATATTAATAAATCACTGAAAGAACTAGACAACCTAGAAAAAATATTTTTTTTGCACCTGTAATAACGGATAGATCCTATAAGCCATTAGGAGTTTATTTAAGGAATAACTCACGAATGGTCATTGAGGGTTTATGCTATTCCACAGCTCAGATGCATAATTTTTTTTTTTAAATAGCGAATGCCGCGAATTGGTATTATAACATTTTTGAAATTTGTATGCTAATTTTCTTTTGTGTTTCTAGAAATTTACCGCTACCACAAAAATAACTGGCAGTTTTAAAAATGCAGAATTCATCACAAACCGAGTCCTAAGTCAATTACTATTGAAATGAGGTTTATCACAGCGTCCAAGCATACATAGGAGAGCTTTTGAAGAAAAAAAAAATGTGGCTGCGACAGAAGAGGCTCGAAACATCTAAACGATTTAGGTGTAAAACAAGAAATAAATTGTTTGATCATTGATTCAACGGGGAAAATAGGCCGTGAACAACAACAACGACGAACGGTTCAAAGAGCGGTGGCGTTGGCGGACGACGAGAGAGATCGTTGAGATTCGTTTTGTGGGCGAAAGCTGAAAAAGCAGCTCGTTGTTGGCGTTGTTGCTGAAATTGCTCGTTGCCCCTTTTCCCTCCCTTCAGATCATAAAATAGGAATGGGAGGATGGCAGAGAAATGGGGGACATCAGTCGGAGGAGTGATGATCCTGTCAACCAAAGAGGGTGTGGCGTTGGACACTTAGCTGCACTGCGCTGCGTACCACTTCGAGCAACGCCGTCTCCTTTAAAAAAAATAATAAAAAAAAAGGAAAAAATTGAGTTTTTATATATTATCCCTCTCTACTTCCTTTTTTTTCCGTTTTTACTTCATCATTATTAATTTATGAATTCTATAATATTGATTTTCAGTTATATTTTGGTTCTAATGAAGAGGTAATTTATCAATAAAAATCTAATTTAAATTGCCGAAATTCAGTTGTTCAAATTGCACCCGATAAAGTGATTCAAAGCATATTTTGCTGATGTTCATTTAAAATATTCAATTTTGTGAAAGAATATCAATCAATCAATTAAGCTTATCAATCACTCTAATGCTTATTATAAATAGAATAAAATGAAAGATTCATCTGGGCATTGATGGATCTGCATAAATATAATTTAAATTTGCTTTGAGCTCTGCTGCTTAATATCATCATCATGTATACTTGAATGAAGTTAAGAATTTTCTCCTTTTAATTCGTCGTAAGATTTATTATTGAATCATCGTGTAAAACTTACAAAAGTCGTACTTACCTCAACTTAACTGCATCAGATTGAAATCATCCTTTGTTGTTGGATGTCCTGATGCTTTACATAATTGAAATGAAAGCTTTAATGATCCCTTAACCTCGAAATTTAATTAATTGGAAAATTTACCTTTATTTTAATTCATTGTTAGATACACGTGTAGATTTATTTTCTCAGGGGAACTTGAGCATTCGTGCGTTCATTTGGAAGGGGAAAATAATAAATAATGTTGCATCCAAACGTGTGCTTGAACTTGTCAATGGCTATCGATTAGCAGTTTGCCCGCTTACAGTCATGAATTTCAACGGGCATAATAAAAATTTGTAGTGTGTTTCACTGAATTACCATGCTTCGGGTGCATTGAGGTTGCTCAAAAAATAATGAACTCAGAATTTTTTCTCTCAGAGAATGATGAATATAGAAAAGTGAAATTTTCCATGCTGCAAATTTGTGTGCGGAATTGCACAGCCTTCTGACAATCAGCACGACTGTAGTAATCTGTGAACGACTAGCGTTAAAACAACGAATTGTAATTGAATTTTGCATGCGGACAAAGAAACTGTGGTGAACCGTTTGGTTTCAGTTACCGTTGATCAGGCAAGTCCTGGATGCAGTTTTTTATAGCGCTGGTTAAAGGCCGTACAAGTGGATAGAATTATGTAGAAAACATTATACTTTGCATATAAGAGATGTTCAGTTATATTAAGAGTAATATTCATGTACTGTATATTGAATAAATAATTTCTGAGGAGGAGGAGGGGATGTCCGGCATCGATTTCTAAGTAGTTCTCGTAAATTTCTTTGACTCTGACTTGCGTGTAAAAATGGAAAGTATGAAAAGCATAGTCTTAATATGAATAAATTGGAAATGAAAATTAATTTTAGATTAAAGACTTTTATATTATGACTATTTTGCAGAAAAATATATTTGATGTATTCAAAAAGTATCCAATTGAAATATAAAATGATCAAATATCCGAGCTTTATTCTGTGGATTTCCTCTTGAAGGATAGGCTTTTATGAAGAATTCGTAAGTTATAGTTGATGCCATGGTGACCGTGAACTACATTCCGTTAACTTGACCACGAACTACGGGTCGACAACCTTCTTGCTCATAGTGGCTAGAGGTCAAGTTGGTCTGAGTGATTGGCGGACCACATTCATTTCTATAGTTATAATTAATCCAGATAACATTACGGCCATGGAGTTTCGAGTGGTCTAAAGCGGCGATTCTTAATGTGGGGGTCGCAACTCCAAAAGGGGTCGTAAAAATTCTTGGGGGAGGGGTCACAGAAAATTTGGTTGGTGACCCATTTTTTTCAATTATTTTATAAATTTACTAACAGTAAGTATAAATATTCTTATTCATGTGGATAAAATAAATTGGGAATTATCTTCTTTTTTTTTGCCCCCCCCCCCCCCCGCATACCCATGGTTTGGGTTCTTTTGAATTTTTAAGTGTGAAAGGGCGTTGCGAGACCCAGAGACTTAATAAACTCTTCTAAAGCAGTATTTCTCAATAGCACCCCTCCTCCATAATTGGGGCTCCATATTTTTTTTTTCAAGAAATCTCAGATGAAAATCTCAGGCCACTGAACATAAGATATGAACATACAGGTGAACATTTGCTGTGCCAATTTTCTTTTGATCGGTATGTTTTGAAGTTTTGTCCCCGCAAAGTCATAACCCGATTGCATGCTGTCTATACAGGACGGGAATTTCTTCTCTATACAGCGGGTCCAAAACTGTTTCTCCTTTAGTAGTGGAAAATCTTTTTAATGTAGTTATCCACTTTTCGAATCTACGCTTTCCCATAATTGGAGTACCCAACTCAGGCGTACATATATTTATTCAATATGACCGGAAATGGGTCTTACTATTTCTATTGAGTACATTGCCGATTTCTGCTATCGAAATACTTAACCCGAATCGGCCTTTTTGAGGCATAATCGACAATAAACCTTTTCCAACAACTGGCCGTGGGTTGGCCTCGTTCAACCTCGCTCAGATACGTACTCAACCTTCTGTTTTTGGTACTATCGTCAAGAATTTAGAGAATATTATTAAGTAGCGGAAGCATAGAGCTACTTATTGTTTTCACAATGTCCGTCTGTCTGTCCGTCCCCTTCATAATTTCCGCATTTTTGGAGGTAGAAGGTTGAAATTCGGAATGTAGCTTGCTATGGCATGTTCACCTTCACTATTAAGTTTAGTTTTGATTGGCCCACTGAGGTCGGAGTTTCGGAGGCGGAAATTAGAGGGGACCAAAATGCCTACGCGTATTTATGCATATAAAGAAGTGAATTTCTGCTCTAAGCAAGATCAACATTACTATGAAGTTTGGGCCAAATTGTCCCAGTGGGGTCGGAATTGTGGGGGTGGCAGTTACTTGGTCTTTAGAACTATGGCAACATATGTCATGTCATATATCATTCGTACGGAAATGATGAGAAACGAAAGAAGATAGAGCTCTTTTACACTTTCTAAATATTACGTTCGAGAAAATCAATTTTACGGTTTAAAAAATTGGGGAAGGGGGGTTAAAAAGTGAGATAAAAGGGTAAAAATAGATGATCTCGGCTTCCGCTACTTTCCTAAACTTTCCTCGGGAGGATTAACTTCTTGTTTGTAAAGGCATCAAGCTAAATACAACTATTATAGTAAGACTATATGAACTAGATAAACTTTGGCGCGTTTTCCTGATTTCTTATATGGGCTTCGTAAGGCGCTTTCTTTCATTATTCTTAATTTCGTTCATTTACTCTCCACTGTGCAGTTGAATAGCCGTCTTAATTTAATCTCCACATTAAAAGATTTGCATTGCTTCTTTAAAAATTTCATTTTCTTTTCTTCTTCTTAAAAATGTTATTACCATTTTTTCCCATTAGCTGGCATTTTTTTTACTGTTGTAAATGAGGGGCATCATGCTGAGTTGAACGACGAGAGAGAGAGAGAGAGAGAGAGAGAGAGAGAGAGAGAGAGAGAGATGGCCGAGTGATTGATGCTTGGAGAGCAGAGCAAATGAGATTAATTGGGACGGGCGTAATAATTCAGCGGTTGCAAAACTTAATTAAAATCCACGATTGCATTTCTCCCGGCATCCATTGCAAAATGGTCGTAGTTTTCGGACCGAAATCCAAACGTCGACGTCATCCACACCGCCTCTTATTAAATTCTTTATCGTGTGATCTGAAACTTTCATTTTTAATTTTTATTTTTCGAATTTTTTTTTTTCATATTTTAAATTCATGTTTTTTCCTTTGAAATTTTTGAACAAACAAAACGAATGGAGTCATAAATCAATGTATTTAATTTCGGGATTTAGGGATGTTCTTTTTTTTTTTTTTTATTTCATATTTCAAATTTTATTTTCTCCCCCATCACCGCCCCCGAAAATAATGAAATTTATTAATTGTATGACTTGTTTCTCGAACAAAGATTTTATGAGTAAATTATTTTTACGTAAAAGTAAAATAAAAATTTTCTTTACAGAGAAGACGAATGGCTTGAAGACATGGTTTGCATTTTTCTTTTGTATTTTTTTTTTTATTAAAGTCTCTTCCATTCTTTAATTTGATAATCTTGATTACATTGCTGCAAATGATAAATTGTCATGTTAAAAATTAATAAATCGAGGAGCGTCTTCTTCATTTATGAGTGAATTGGTATTGTTGATTATGGAAAGAAACAAGTAAAAATCTTATCATTGAGCGCGCTTGGAGTACTGTATGCACTTGTTATTTCATATGACTAGGCGCAAACAATATTGAAATGTTTAATATCTTTAAATGTCTATATAAAGTACTTTTATATATTTTATATATAGATGAACAAATTTTGAAAAAAAATTATTAAAAAACTATTTTCTTATTATGTTATTATCGCTGTCTATTGGAAGGCGAGAGCACTAACTAAATGCTATTAATTAATTATAGTATGTAATAAGAGAACATGTAATATAATTTATTCTTCATGAAGCCATGTACTTACAAATGAAATAACATTTTCTTATCATTAACATTTTTTCCAAATATTTGTGATTACTCTTCTCTTTTGAAATTGAATAAATTGCGATACTGACTTTATTCAGGCATTCTAAATGTAATCACTGTATTTAAAATAAAATTTATAAAATTAAAAAGAGAAAGATAATGTCATAGTAAATAATAACACTATTATGATAATGCCTAAACTTCATAGGAAAACTTGAATAGGAATTAACCATGAAGAAGAATTGACATGAGAGGCCAGGAAATGTAACGCTGAAGTCCAAAATTGGTAGCGAGCTTTGATGATTAAATCCATACTTACTTGGCGTGGAAGTTGATGGTGATCGAGAAGACCACACTTCCGGGCTGAGGCTCTTCCATTGCACTGCCGGTTGGGCTGAAGCCCGCGATTGCCCTAAAACAGGGTAAATCGGGCGTAAAATTTTTGGTAGTGGGGACTGCGTTCGCGCTTTCCCCGTAAAATTTCAATTCTAAAAATAGTACAGTAAACTCTCCTTTTTAACAAGGGGGAGTTGGTATTTCGAATGTTGATCTGATTTTTATATACAGTAGATTAATCTAAAGGGAATCCAAAAAGTCCTGCACTATATGCAATATTCATATTCTTGTTTCTAGTCTTGAACTTTGGATTGATTGAAGAGGATTTGTTGATTCCAATGGACTTTTCATTCGTGGGGTATAAATACTGTGTGAAGATTGGCGATGTGGCCCACCTACGCACCAGGATTGAGGACGAAATGGCATTCCATTGAAAATTATTATGGCCCCAGAGTGTTAAACAACCTGAAATCCCGCCTATAGACCTGCCTGGAATTCGACGGAGGACTTATTGTGAACAAATTTTCAACAGGACTTTTTGTGAATACAAAGAGAAAAGGGAAGGAAAAATCCCGCTACCTGGGCTCGAACCAGGGACCTTGCCTATCGCTGGCAACGCTCTAACCAATAGCTCAATTGGTTAGAGCGTTGCCAGCGATAGGCAAGGTCCCTGATTCGAGTCCAGGTTGCGGAATTTTTCCTTCCCTTTTCTCTTTGTATTCACGATTTGTTTGAAGTATATCTTCAATATATTATTATCTTCTCTTTGTGTTGAATTTTCATCAATTTATTTGATGGTTTACCGGTAGGAGAATTCCCGACCTTCGAGTCGGGGCTGCTCTGCCAATTGAGCTAATTTGTGACTTCAAGGAAGTACATTTGGACACATTGTAACAACTTGGTGGTTCATTGTCCGCGATAGCTCAATTGGTTAGAGCGTTGCCAGCGATAGGGAAAGTCCCTGGTTCGATTTCAGATCGCGGAATTCTTCCTTCCCTTTTCTGTTTGTATTCACGATTTGTTTGAAGTACAGGGTGTTTCAAAAAAATGCGCTAACACTTTGAATTGCTATAAAAACATTATTTATGAACATAGAGCCAAGTTTAAAGGCTTGAATTATAGAAGACAAATGTAATTAAAGAATCATCTTCGCAAATGTTCAAATTGATGACCGTCATTATCCAGACAAAGCTGATAACGCGCACCAATGGATTCGCAATGGGTGTTGGTGGCGGTTTATCGAACTCCTTTCTGAACCGTCTTTGCACTTCCGTGGCGTTTTCGATCTTCCAATAACATTTAAGGACAAACTTTCTTTCTTCAAAGCTAAGTTGATCTCCTGCCATTCTGTTACATTAGTTACTCCTGGAAAAAAAAGTGAGACACTCTGTATATCTTCACTATATTAGGTTGTTGCAAAAGTTTTTTCCGGATTTTTATTCCAACACAAAAACCTCATTTTATTGAATGACAGATTCAGCTCATGCAGATGGCGGGCAATGATTGAAAAGTGAACCTTGAACTGTTCTGCGAGTTCCCTCGTTGTTATATTGTGATCATCAATTGCTTGGCGTAGATCACCATCTGAAATCATGATTGGCCGACCAGAGGAGTGCATCTTGAAGAGTGCTATCTCCGCGTCTGAACCAGCGATACCATTCTTCTATTGTACGTAAACTAACAGTGCCATTACCTAACTGATCTTTCCAGAATACTCGTAGAAGATTATTGCTCGAATATGCTCGCGTGAAAGGTCCTTTTCAAACCGTTGATGGCACTCACAGATGTATAGTCAGAAAGTTGATTCTTGGATGTTATATAGCAAATATCTTCAGGAATCGAATGCAATAATTTGTTTGAAAACATATGAACACCCCCTCGGAAAATGAGCCCTTCTTGGGCACGGGTTCTAGAACCGGAAGAAACTTTTGCAACAACCTGATTATCTTCTCTTTGTAAGAACTTATTGAACAAATTCGCACTGTGATTTTGCATATGGTGCGAGACTTTTCAGACACCCTGTACGAAAGAGCCTGTTGCAAACCTTGTCTTCCAAAAATCCTCCACCCCATTAGTCACTTTCTTATTAGCCGGATACTGATTGAACGAGCAGCCTCGGTTTCAAGGAAACTACGCAAACAGTTGCCTCGCGAGACAAGCACGAGCCACAAGCCGGCCGAACATTTTATTACTCTTAGTTCAGACCGCACGTACGAATAGCCGTCGCGGCTTCTGCGTTTATATTAGTTCATCTTGTAAAGAAAAAGAAGAAAAAATCTAAACGCTTTTGGGTGAGAAAACAGATTGCAACATGGGAACAAATTATTTGAAGAATTGTGTTTTGATTATGATGAAAAAATTTTTATACGGATGTCAGAGACTGAATTTGAAACACTCTAGTCTCTTGTAAATGCCAAAATACTTAAGAATGACTCAAATTTTATTACTCTCAGTTCATTCCTGGGCTTATGCTTCGCCACGCGTCTTCCCTTAGCCCTCTATTTGTATATTCTACGCATTGTGAATCCCAAAGTCTTTTAAAAGAACCATATTATTCGATGAGCTTTAAAACCTTCTTTCTCCATAGCGAGCGAGGGAGGTAAGATAGAACCGGCTTGAGTGCGCGCAGCATTCGTTTTGAGGCGCCTTTGAGCATCAACAAAAAACCGATAGGCTTGGCTCGGGCGAGGCACATCCTGACAGGCCGAGCATATGCCTCACGAGGCTGCTCGCTCAGTCAGTACCCGGCTATTGACTGTTGTTCAAGGTGTTGACCAATCGGAGCTAAGCATTTTTTATACGGAACGTTAAATTAGAACATTACTCTGAAATGTACGATAATGTAAGGTATGTTAAACTGACTTTTTAACTTAATAATTAAGTTCAATGTTTCCAACAAACGGAAAAACATTGATTGTTAATATCCAACATGGAGACAATGAAGATTAGGTTGTTTGTTCGCTTCAAGATGGTCAGGTGACTTTTTCGCTTCGAGGCCTATCCATCCGTGACCACCGAGAGACAAGGCCTGAGCCAACCAACACCTCCTTGAAAGAAAGCCTCACAACTAAAAAGTCATGCATTGTTACATCATCATAAGTCGACCAAATTTAGGACTTATTATTGGTAGAAATACGATCAACAATGGTCGAAGTATGATGATGTAATATATGACGTTTCAGTTGTGAGGCTTTCTTTCTAGGTGGTGTTGAGCCAACGCCTCCTAAAGATAAGGCCTGATAACGGAAACGTCATACATTGCTACATCATCATTACTCGACCCGTAGCACGGCCTTCTAGAAACTACCAGGCCTGAACATGGAAAAGATAAGACATTGTTACGTCAAACTGGTGGTGCTATTACAGAAGTTAGTTCAACGTCACAATCTTAGTGCTTGAACAATACAATATTGACGTAATGTTCAGGCCTGGTAGTTTCTAGGAGGCCGTGCCCGTAGCCCACGAGAAAGACAGGCCTGGCGCGGAAAAGTCACGTGACCATCTTAGTCCGAGTAACAATGTAACTTTCATTGTTTCCATCTTGGATTTTAATAATCGGCAAATTGGATTATATTGTTACTCGGACTAAGATGGTCAGGTGACTTTTCTGCGTCAGGGCAACACCACCTCTACTCAAAGCCTGAGCGCGAAAATTTCATGCATTGTTACATCATCATACCTAGTCATAATTTAGGGCTTATTATTGGTAGAAAAGCGATTAAAGATGACTACCTATGACGTTTTAACAATGTATGACGTTTCCGCGCTCAGGCTTTCTCTTTAGGTGGTGTTGGTCAGGGCCTGTCTTTCACGTGGGCTACGTACTCGACCAAATGTAGGGCTTATTCAACACCACCTAAAGACAAGGCCTGAGCGCGGAAACGTCATGCACTGTTAAAACGTCATAAGTAGTCATCTTTAATCGCATTTTTACCAATAACAAGCCCCTAATTATGACTAGGTAGGATGATGTAACAATGTATGAAATTTCTGTGTGCAGGCCTTCTCTTTAGGTGGCGTTGGCTTATTATTGGTTGAAATAGGATTAACAATGGACGACTAATGATAATGTAACAATGTATGACTTTTCCGTTATCAGGGCTTCTGTCCAATACCGCCTAAAGAGAAAGCCTGCTCACGGAGAAATCATACATTGTTACTTCACCTACGGCAGGGCGAGGCCTACGAGATAACATTGTTATCTCGCTAGCCTCGCGGCAGGGACAATTTCTGGCTTATTATTGGTAGATATATGATTAACAATACCCTATCGTAGGTGACGTAACAATGTATGACGTTTTCGCGCTCAGGCTTTGACTAGAGGTGGTGATGTTCTGTCTAGGTGGTGTTGCTAGGACTCAGATGGTCAGGTGACTTTTCCACTTCGAGGCCTGTCTTTCTCGTTGTCCTCGTTCGTGGGTTGTGATGTCATCACTCGACTGTCAAGGACAACTATAAGAGCTCAGTATTTTAGACGGCTTCCCGGCCGTTTCGGCAGCTTTTCTTTTTATCGGCTGGTTAGATGGAGAAACGTTGGATTATTTGTTACTTAAAAATATTAAAGATTAAGAAATATCTCAATTCATTATTAAAAACATGTTTATTGTTTAGAAAAGAATGCCAACTTGTTAATAGTGGGCGAATTTATTAACTATATTATCTATTAAATAAAAAAATTTATGCTTGATTGATATTTTAAATAGTCTCTCTTATTTAAAATTTTGTTGATCCATAAAAAATTACGTTTTTTATTTTGTTTTCTTAAACGTTTTTTATACTTTTCTCACGGGTTGTAGAATAGAATAAAATAATCACAGTGTATAAACTTTTATTTATATTTTTTTTCATTATAATTTATTAAATTTAAACTTCGATTAAAACTTGCTAACAAACACCGGTTAAGGACCTGATTGGACACTTTGGTTTTTGACCTCGTCGAGAGTTGGCCGACTGGCATTTATGACCAACCAATCGAAACTGCGTCGATCCAAATGAAGGCAGTCGTATTTTTGACCGGTAATTTGCAGTCCTGAAGTTTTCTTTTCGCTTGCGAGACTGGCTTAACAATGTTTACGAGGGCGCTTCGGGTTCCTCAAAGTTGCCAGCATAATGTCATTGTTAATGGCGAGGAATTTTATGGTATGCGAAGCACTACATTTGACGATTACTTCAGATTTTTGTGAGAGAGTGTCTTAATGCAGACTGAAAACGGTACAAATCAATTTTCGATGCGTCCATCCCAGATTGGTGAACTGATGACGTTCATAGTGGAACCGATCATGCAATTCTATCTTTCCATTTGCTGAATCTTTAACTATATGAGCCCAGAAACCAACGATATTTGTTAATGTTCACCATAGCTTCTTTCTTCGCGACCAACAATTCAAGTGTAACGGGATTCTATCACAAACGCCATTAACAAATGCGTTATCTGTCGGAATGCCGTGCAAAATTTCACTTTTCTATCATTCTTTTTAATGAGATGAAAAAAAATTCTGGGTACAACTTTCAAATCAACCTTCGTATTTGATATGGTTGGGGAGGGTGATGATGGCCATTTAAAAATTAGTTTACAACGACTATCATCATTAGAATCTCTACTCGATCATTTTGTTCGTTGTTTGCGACTTATTTTCTCCTCTCTTTTTTCTTAATTTTATGCATTATTTTTGCACTTGCATATAATTTAATAATACATATAATTAAAAGTCGACAATCTATTAAAATAGCTTCTAAACTCGCTGTAACCGTATTTCAATGGTTTCTTAAGAGTAAATGTACTTTGCTTGCTTTAGTATTTTTAAACGTCCGAGATCTCAAGCTGTTAAGAACTTTGAACAAGTTTTATTAACAATTGTATAAAACACAAACAGTCTATTGAATAAGTTTTATCTCCTTCTCCGCTACCCCTTGATAAAAGTGGGCATCATAAAAAGCCAATGACCCGATAGAAAGAGAGACGACGTTCTATTGAAAAGAGGAGGGGAAATGGCATTTGAAGACAACAAGTTTCCTTTGAACCTTGAAGGCGATTGAAATGGTTTCAGCGTCCGCTTCATCGATTTCTTCTTTGACTTTAGAAATTGAATTTGCTCAATCGAGCAACGAAGTGAACGACGCTAATATATCCCTTGAAGGGGCTTTCAAATATTCATTACAATCTCCAAATCCATTTAAGTCTGAATTTAACTGTAGTAATCGCTCCTTAATTGGCCCCATTCCATTAGCATCAATATTTGATTTTATTGTTCTCTCCGATTTCACGCTTTGCTCCTCAATTCGGATGTTCTTTTACGTATTCCACATAATTTTTAAAAAAATAATAATAATCGATATAAATCTTAAAAAGCCGTCTTCACAAAAATTTGATGATGTTTGATAAGTTTTCTTCATTGCATAATATTAAAATTAAAGACTTCTCTTGTCTATTTATGAATGGATCTTTATCGTTAAAAAAAATGATTACAGTATTTCAAATATTGCTATCTGTCTATCTCACTATCTATGATATAACAGTTCCTGTGATTTCGGTCTCCGCACACGAATTTTCACAAGACAGCAATAACTAATGACTCCCAGAAGCCAGCGTACTGCCAAGGCTTTTCACAATGGCTGAAAAATGGCGTTTCACCAAATTATTTAGAGCACAAAGAATAAATTGCCTTAAATAGTTGACGTACAATGACCTTTATTTATTGAAGAATATAGGTTATGAGCCGACAGAAGAAAGAAACGAGTTCTTTGTTGATCTTACAAGACTGAATCAGCAAATCTATCAGTGGTAGAAAAGCTACTACTATCACCATCTAGGGGCAAATAGTTTAATGAGTTCAAGATCATGGCCAAACTTGCAGATTGAACACTTCCTTTTTAACAAAAGTTGGAGGAGAATTTGTGCCTCTGAAGCTTGAATTTGCTGCAAAACAAGAAGCAATCATCTTATGAAATAGGAATCAAAATGGCTGCTTTGCAACCAGTTGTCCATCTTTATATAGTGCTTTATGCAAAATAGAGTGAAGGCTCATCTTTAGAGATGGGTGTGAAATATAAACTAAAAGAACAATGACAATGAAGGTTGCCGCAAGGAGAGCACTGCTATACATACTAACATTAATTAATATCAATAATTACGACAATCAAGGACTAATTTTCAACAGTGCAATAAGAAACCTGAAAGACTATTGAACTGCATGCTGTATAGCATCCGAGGCAATTAAGGTTTTTAACAAGAAAGTGAATAATAATTTTTAGCGACGGACATTGTATAATCGGAAATCTATACCTTTAATAAAACTGTAGCCGACTCGGTGTCTGTACATAGAAAATATTCAAGAAAATCCTATGCGATAGGTCTTACAACTCTAACAGAAGCCAAAAAAATCATTTTTAGAATTTTTGCCTGTCTGTCTGTATGTTTGTTGTTATCTCATCACGCAACAACTATTACACGAAAATCAACAGTTGCGTTGTTTTAGGGGTAACTTAAAAAATAGTGTATGATTTATCGTGATACGCCGTCTAGAAGCCGAGTTCTAGGCTAAACTTTCTTAAGCTGGCAGTTGAATACGAGCTGACATGCGGTCAAAGTATACTTTAGTTCACAAAACAAAAAACAGATGGTGCTACAAGCAAATTAAAAAACGCTATCGTTTGGTTTACTGTGAAAGTATTTAAGCGAAACATTGATTGCCCGCGCATTCTTTTTTATGTTCTTTGTATGTGTTCTTTAGTGTCAATTAAGAATATTTATATTGTATTCTATTATGCAAAGGTTAATTTAAGTACCTATACATTTACTAATATTTATACTTAGCAACTTTTTTTAACTATGTCCCGGTTTAAAATTTTTAAACATCCACGCAGACGAAGTCGCGGGCAACAGTTAGTATTTAATAATTAGTTTTGACAGAGAGTTTAGATGGTATAGAATGAAGAATGAGACTGAAAAGAATTACAAGTCTTAAAGAAACCGAAATCAATTGACTCGGGAACCTGAGTGGTGTGAGTCACGTTAAGTAATCAGTGGCAGAAAGGGATGATGGTGGACCATTTTATCAAAACCAATGGACCCTTTTTTTCCACATTATTTATACAAAATTATATTAAAAAGTTCCAAGACTATTTCAGAATGAAAACAGATGGCTGTATGATGGCTGCGCGTGCAGCATTTGTGACTACCGATCTTAATTAGTTAATATGCTAAGTGTCGTCGTTCTGTGAATATCGGGAGCTGTACTACATCAGTTTTTGTGATCACGGGCATGTTTATATCAGAGCTAATATCAAATTCTGCGTCAACCTGGAAACCTGGAGGCCTTTAAAATGATCCAACAAGTCTAGAATAATGAAAGAACGTGGAGCAAAGACCGTACAAGACATTTTGTGTGGACTCGTGCTTCAAGAGCGGCAGAGAATGACTAAATGAGAGAGATATCAGGATGAGCTTTCACGAGCTTAACCCTGGAAGATGTGGACAAATTTAGGGAACTTGAATACAAGAATCATCAGAAAACCATTCAAGTCAGATTAATTTAAGTCAGAATATTCGTAAAAAGGAACTGATATATGACAAAGCATTCGCTCAAAGAGCGTTAGAGACACGTTAATTTTTAGGGCGCAACAGCATGATAATCTTCCTCATCCGCAAATTCGTCGGATTTGATCGTTGGGGCCATCGTTTTGAAACAGTGGACGAGATCCAGTGTGAATCGTTGGAGATGCTCCACGCTCTTCGAGAACACGACTTCCATGTCGCTTTTCCAAAAGTTGAAAAAAAGCGCTGAGAGCGATACATCGTTGCATAAGGGGACTATTTTGAGACAGAACACAGCCAAAGTTAATATACGTAAGCACTTTTCCCCCCCTTTTTATATTTTGAACCGAAGCAGATATGTCAATTTTGATGAATCCAATGAATAGGAAGCTGTGGGTGGTTTATCCCATGGTGCACTTTTCATCATCCCAAATATGCAAATTAGGACACATTCAAAATTTATCTCAAAAACAGTAAGGGATAGAGAAAAAAAAACCCAATCGCAAACTTGTTCAGCATAAAAAACAAACAAAACAAAAAAAAATCATCCAAATCGGCCACAATCACGTGGCGAACTGTTTGTAGCTTATAAACAGTCACACGGCACAAGGAAAACTGAATGTTGATATTTCCACCATGTAAAGCATGCAAATCAAAAAATTAACATAAATTACCATACTCACATTCATTTTCATGCGGAAAAGCAAATAAAAGGCATGTTTCAGCACACAGAAGACAGAACAATTCCAGGATGGCAAGCTACACTGTTCCGGAAATGGTCAACATGATCTTCTGTTTCGGAGAGGCAAGGAGAAACCTACATGCTGCAGTTAGGTTGTATCGAGACAGATACCCTAACGAACGCCATCCATCTCGTCAAAGAATGCGTCACATTATTCAAAGATTCGAGGCTACAGGGAATGTTAATGCAAAACGAGGACGACCAAGGGCCCAAGGCGACGAGGATACAACAACACTAATTCTGGCTGCAGTTGCTGCAAATCCCCACACAAGTAGCAGAACAATTGCTGCAGATGTTGGGTGCCATCAGAGAACTGTTCTCAACATTCTACATGCACATAATTCTCACCCATACCATATTCATTGTCACCAGAAGTTACTGCCATTGGATTATGTTGCTAGGGCCGCCTTCTGCAACTGGTTACTTACCTGCCTGGATGACAATCCAAACTTCATTCATGAGGTGTTGTGGACAGATGAAGCCCAGTTCACCAGGGATGGAGTTATCAACAGGCACAACCATCATCATTGAGCAGACGAAAACCCACGATGTCTGCGAGAACAAATCATCAAGTGAACTGGAGAATCAATGTGTGGTGTGGATTGTACAATGACACTATGGTTGGACCGTATTTTTACGATGGAACACTGACTGCAGAACGCTACCAGGCTGAAATAATTCTCAACGTGGTAGTCACAGACTTCATTGACAATTTTGCCATTGGCCTCGTATCAGCGCACGTGGTTTCAGTATGATGGAGCTCCTCCACATTACGGGTTGGTCGTTCGCGAGCGTCTAAGTGAGATGTTTGAACAACAATGGATTGGCCGAGGAGAACCAGTTCATTGGCCACCCCGCTCCCCTGATTTTACACCACTTGACTTTTTCTTGTGGGGATACCTGAAGGACAAGGTTTATGCTACGCAGCCCGCCTCACTGGAGGATCTGGTTCAACGAATCCAGGAAGCGTGCCGAGGAGTGACACCAGTCATGCTTGCCGATGTTTTGGCGTCAGTTAGATGCCGTGCCCAATGGTGCCCACGATCGTCACATCGAGCATTTTGTTGATTAACTATTTTTTAAACTGTTTGAAGTAACTTGTTTGTACACTGTGACTGTTTGTAAGCTACAAACAGTTCACCACGTGATTGTGGGTGATTGGTTGGTCCGATTTGGATGATTTTTTTTGTTTTGTTTGTTTTTTTATGCTGAACAAGTTTGCAATTGGGATTTTTTCTCTATCCCTTACGGCTTTTGAGATAAATTTTGAATGTGTCCTAATTTGCATATTTGGGATGATGAAAAGTGCACCATGGGATAGGCCACCCACAACTTCCTATTCATTGGATTCATCAAAATTGACATATCTGCTTCGGTTCAAAAAATAAAAGGGGGGTTCAGACTTTTGTATTCACCCTGTATAGTCCTAGTCTCGGAATTTTTTGACACCATATCATTTGTAAAGGAAATTATTTGTTGAATGTCATGAACGTGATACCAACTGAGAGCTTGTCAGTAAAACGTTTGTTAATATGAATTGTTAATGGGTTGTGGTAAGAATGAATAGTGTCATCATTTCATTTCTTAGTTGCGTTTGAAATATATGAAGCTTTGGATAATTTCAGTGATTCATTTATTTTCACTGTTATATACAGTATATTGTCATTCATTACTTCTGGGCAAGCCTCAAGTTTTACTGATGAAAAAAACGCTCAACGGACCGTTTCCTGTACATCCGAGGTTCCGTGGTTCGTAGGCAAGCTCCCCATGTTTGACTGGCTAGACCGAAAAACCTCCTGCAACTTCATTCGTCTTGTTTGCTCATGGGAATGGGAAGATCAAACTGAGTGAGGGGAAACGTCGGCGCAGGAGTCAAACTAGGAGGAAAACTCTAAGCGGGGAACGAGGCAAAGGAAGGGGAGAGGGAGTAAGAGAGAAACAAATTGAGAAAAAAGGAATGGATTGGTTAATATGAGTGACGACCCCAGGCAAAGAAAACGACATAGAAATAAAACGAATTTCCACAGCAAACGAGCGTGTCTCTTACGGACCTAACGGTTTGGACGGATACAACGACGACTCCTGCTGCCGTTCTTCGACTCGCACCTCTCCCGTAGAAGGTCAGGCTTCCGCACCTTTATCTGCGGTCGCCGAACCTGCAATGCCACCCGTCGGCTACCTCGGAGAATGCCCGTCGGAACTGATGAATTCTGTTTCCGAAGCAGGGTGTAATTTATAAACATGTCGTTATTGTCCAAAGGGGATATCCGAGACGGTATGCTTTGAAGAAGATTGAATAGAATAATAATACCAACAATAATACACTATACAGTGTAAAGAATGCAAAGATATTGTTGCTTGCAAATAAAAATATTTGGTGTATTCAAATGTTCGCCTTCAAACTGTATTAATTTTGTAATCTATAGCGGCATATTGCTGAACACGTTGGAATGTTTCGTGCGAAATGTTATTGTATTCGAAAATCATTCATTCTTTTATAATGCGGAATGCGCAAATATAAGTGTTTGAAGGATTGCATTTTGGGAATTGCTATATTTTATTGAACATTTTATTTTTTTCTGTTGAGGTTTTCTGCCTTTGTTGTATAGAAACGAACTTTCTATATAACTATGATTGTTATAACAATGTATGAGAAAGGCACAAGTGATTGTCTCTTAACAATAGGAAAAACGGGATTTGGGGATAACAAAAGCTGCTATTCTGGGGGAAGGAAGAAGCGAGAGGACATGATCAAAGGAATTAGGATGATCAAAACCCCTGGTAAGTACAGAGGATGCGATTCAATAGGAAAACATTCGGCAACGTCGTGAGGATTGAATTTGAACACCCACAGCCATTCTCGCATGGAGACAGGATTTCGACTGGAGATTCCATATGCGATTGCCGGAATATTTATTTGATCTTCTCCTGAGATAAGAATTTGAAGACGAATTGTCCGGTCATGGAACATGCCGCAACGACCGTTTAAGAAAGAACTCTAATGTTACCTGTGGCCGAAGAAATTGAGAATCTGAAAGGCATCTTCGACAATAGTTTCATTTGCAGAACAGTGAGAAGTCCTGATCCAATAAGTAGACTATCACTTGTGAGCAATAGCTCGACTAAAATTGAATGTAAAATAATTGTGTCTGTAATATGAGGTATTCATAAGAATAATATATATGGGAAGTGTTTTTTCCTTAAAACATAACTTGAATTAGACTAATTCTTAGTGGGCACTGCAAGATGTTAAAGCTAAGTAGCTATAATTGAATTACAAGGCGATGCATCCCAATCTTGAGGGGTTTGTCATAAGATGGAAAAGGGGGCAATGAATAGCCAGAATTTTGTATACCGCTCAGTACGATATAGTTTTAATTTGGTCTTCCCCTCAAACTTAAACTTTTGTTAGATTTGTTCTTTTTCTTATTAAAAAAGTAATTCCAATTTAATTGCAGAACACCATTCCTGCACTCGTATAGCATCTCGTTGTACACTCTGACAGTCTGAATGAGAAAATTTCACGAGTAATTTTAAGATCAGAAATGACTATCTTCTATGCATTGAAGCTTGCTGTCCGAATAGCGACAATTTTGTTTATTGGTATGGATTGCGATGTCCACACCAATCGCAAAATTGTTGTTGCGATCTTTGTCATCATCATACAGTGGCTGGATGAGATGGACTTGATAGTTTTGAACAATTTTAAGCCCCTCTAATTTTTCCATATCAGTTGTGCACTTCGCTCTTATAGTTAGGGAGCCATCAGCAACACCTCTTGCGTGATATTAAGTAGTGGAAGAATGGAGCTATTTATTGGTTTTACGATGTTCTTCTGTCCCCTTCATATCTCTACATTTTTTGACGTAGAAGATTGAAATTTGGAATATCACAAACTATGGGAATGCCCTGCTTCACTATTCAGTGTGGTTTTGATTGGTCACTTGGGTCGGAGTTACAGGGGCCGTCTGGTCTATATAGTATTCACAATGAGTGGCCAATTTATTATGACTACCTAACAGTTTAAAGCAAATTATTTCATAGAGGGCCAGACTGATATAAAAAAGGAAAACCTAGTGCTTACGCCGGTCGTAGAAGTGATTTCTTTGGGAAGATAGGGTAAACAACACGATTTCATAGATTTTGAACGTGAGATGATTGTAAGAGCTTGGAGCCATGAAGCCGATCGGATCTCAAAGTGCAACTTGTGGTCATCATCGACTAGTGAATGCTCGGGCAGAACAGAGAGTGTCTATAATTGTAAAAGGGCTACAGTGCAGCAAGTCAAAGCAGCAAATCAACATCTTAAGGAGTCAGTGGCGGATTTCTGCACAGACGCACGACGCGGGTGCCTGGAGCGTCATAAATCAAGGGAGTCTCAAAAAGAGGTAGGGGTCCTGAAAAGTGAATTGAAGGTGGTCATAATAAATTGGCCAGAAGTATAAGTATGTAAAGAGTGAAATTCGATATGCAGATTCCTCTAGACAATATCTACAATACTATGAAGTTTGGCCAAATTGGATCTATATTATGTGGAGGATAGCGGTCACATAATCTTTAGAACTATTAAGGTTTTACAATGGTAACATGTGGCGTGTGATATGTCATTCGATCATAAATCATGGGAAACGAAAGACGATAGAGCTTTTTTCCATTTTCTAAACACTGCGTTCGAGAAAATCAATTTTTTGATAAAAAAAAAAAAAA